>CM051382.1:1277866-1877866 GCA_028015245.1 Cardamine occulta | reverse complement strand
ACACAACCATCAACTTCAGTTGGAAGAATATCTGCCACATTACAAATTTCAAACTTCTTATATTCAGTTCCTGAGAACACTAATAGTTTCATGAAAGCGCACAACCAAAAAATTCAGTTTGAAGAACATTTGCCACATTACCAAATTCAAGCTTTCTTGGTGTCTACATGGATCTTCATCATTTCCGTTTTGATCATCAAACTCTTTTCTTTGTTCTCAACTTCTCATCATTGCCCACTCTTGTCTTTGTTAACTGTTTCAGGTGTACAGATTGCAAATAAATAATGGGATCCCTATCAAAAGTTGGTACGATGATCCAAGTGATGATGGTTTGATTTCTATACTTCCCTTCTTAGAGACTTTGGCTGTTGCGGATGATGTTCGGCCTATCATTGGCAGGAGATTTGGTAACAAGGAATAAGAGTTTCCTTCTCTTTTTCTCTTTTATACATGAGTGTGGATTCTGATTTCTTTCCTTTTGAATTCTAGTCATAAATTGGCCCTTAATTTTAGTTCCTCATATCTCTTTTAGGTCGTTAATTAGGTAACCAAAGAATAAGCTCGTTGAGTCTAGTGAGAGTAAGTTTTCCTTGCTTGCTTTCTTTTTTAGAATCTTCGGAGTAGAAGACGTAGTTGTGCGCTTAAATCCTGTTCTTTTACTGTTTCTACTCTGCCAAGATAGTTCCTAGAAAATCTTGCAGTTTGTTACAAATGTACAGTTGGCTACTCTGAGATAATGAATGTGTACAAATGAGTTGTTATTGCGTGAAATCATTTTGGAAGTTAACACCAGCTGCATTCATGTCTCTTTTTTAGTATCTTACTTGAAATTTGCAAATCCAAAATGTTTTAGCTGCTTCTTTGCTGGTTATATAAACACAGAGAAAGCTATTCAATAATGCAGAAGTTGAGTCTTGAATCTTCTCTCAGCTTCTATGGTGTTTTCTTAAGGTTATGACTGATGAGCATTGCAACATTTAGATGAGATATCATACTTGGAGGTGGGAGGAATACCAAATATGCGATAATTGGGTCAAGTGCCTTGATGGTATTTATAGTCTATAACCTTTATTAAAGTTTACATGATTTTGCATGCCTTATGTGCAGATATCATCCAAAGAAGTAACGAACCTAAACTATTTATATATGCTTAAGGAAAAATGACAAGAGTAGGTAAGTGTTAAATCCACTTTTACTTATCCTTTTCTGGTCTAACAAGTTTCTTCTGCTTCTGGTTTTCTTGTTTCCTTCCTCTCTAACTATGTAATCTTTATACTGAAAGATGTCTCACAACAATCTTGTTACTCAACCCGGTCCAAACGCTGTTTCTGTCCCTCTGTTTCTCCGCATTGTTTCATGTAGTGTAAAGAAAGGCTTTTGTCTTAATATTATACACGTTTAGTTACATATTGTTGTTAAAATGTATATATCTCATGTTTGATGTTATCCTGAGTGAATTTTCCAAGAACCAGAGCTCTGCTAGAAACCACTGCAGGCCATTTGTTTGTCCATGAAAGTATAAACTTTTCAATCCATTTAAGCCTTATATAGTCTACAATACATTGACTCTTAATTATAGTGCAACCACTATTCTACAATCTAAATTATAGAAACCTTTTTTCTATATGATTGAAAATTCTTCAGTAGTCTTTAGAAACCTTTCTATACTCAAATGAAGGCTACTGAACAACACATTTTTCGGCTCGATAAAGTATTCCTTCTCCATTGAAATGTAACAAGGTTACGCCCCTCTGGTTTATTGAGACTCCGAAGTATATTTCTGCAACGTGGTTAATTGGTTATTGGGGATTAAAAGACTGGAAAATAAATCAGAACCCTCCGGATCGAGTAGAGTCTTCTCACAACACCTTACTCTGTTTCAGTAAGTTGGGATTTTTTTAGTTGTTGCGACTTGCGTCATATCCATACACTGTTTGTTTAGGGGAGTAGAAGATAATGCTGAGAGCTTCGCTTCTCTGTTCTTCGACCTCAATTTCTTTCACACCAATTCAACTATTCAGTCCCAATGTTTCCCCTCATTTCCAAAGCTTTGAGCTATCTCGTCCTGTCTCGGCTTTGTCTCCTACCAATTGTCACTTCAGTCTCGTGAGGGCTCGTGTGAAATCCAGCTTCCTAGTTCGTAGCACCGGTAATTACGGTTTTTTTTCTTGGGTTTATTTGATTAAATTTTGGAAATTCTGGGTTTTCTAAAAAGCTTTTGGCAACTGGATTATTCTTGAGTATGTGTGTAGAAGAAGATGCTGTGGTTTTGGGTTCTCTAAGCTGTGGAAACTTGAGAAATTTTGGTCTTTTTTTAAAAGCTCTTAGCAACTGTATTATTGAATTGATTGTAATCTTGGTTTTGAATGGCTCTATGTGTTCTTTTATCTTTCAGCTACTCAAGAAGCTGTTGAAACCAGTAGTAGTAACATTGGATTGGATTTAGTTGAGGTTGGATTCTTGTCTGGTGTTCATGGTCTACAAGGCGAGATTTGCATCAAACCAAACACCGATTTTCCTGATTTACGTTTCTCTAAGGTAAAAATGATTCAAAGGAGAGAAGTTTGTTGAAAGTTGTGTGTGTTTCAATGAGAATAAGAAGTTTATGTTAATTGACTTTGCTTTACCATTGGCATGATTACTTCATTAGCCTGGTAGAAGATGGTTAAGACAACAATTGATGGGACAAGACAAGATTGATGAGGTTGAATTAGTTGAAGGAAGACCTCATCCAGCGCAGAAGAGTTGGATTCTCAAGTTTCGTGGGTTGGACGATGTTGATCAGGTAGTTTAGTGATCCATGAGAGTTTCAGAAGTAACTATTGAACATGGTTTTTGTTACATCTCAAAATTTGAGGTTTCACTTTCTTCAGGTGAGACAACTCGTTGGTGCAACTCTGCTTGCTGAGGAAGATGATCGTCCTGAGCTTGATGAAGGAGAGTTCTATACTCGTGATCTTGTAGGCATGAGAGTTCTCCTCAAGGTAAATGCCGGCTTTTGTCTTTCATATAATGTAAAGAAAACGAGAGAAGCGTCTGGTCTAAATTAGTTTATCTTATACAGGAGACCAGTCAACTTGTTGGAACTGTTGCTAATATTTTTGACAATGGAGGAAATGATCTTCTACACGTTTTGCTTGATTCATCTATGGAAGTCTGCAACGGGAGTGCAAAGACCAATCAGCTTGTGTGGATACCTTTTGTAGACGCAATTGTTCCTGATGTTGATTTAGAAAGAAGGGAGATGTATATAACTCCTCCGAAGGGACTCCTTGAGGTGAATATGCGAGCAGATGATCGATCCAAGAAAGAAAGGCGTCAGCTTGTGAGGCATATTCTTCTTCGCTCTTCATATTGATCAGTCTTTATAGACTTTCCATTGTGATCTTTCTTGGTCTCTTACGTTTTGGTCATTTCAGGAATGGAAAGAAAGAAAAAAGCAGCAAAAGCGTCTTATTGCTGCTAAAAAAAAGTTACTTGAATTGGAGCAAAAGCATGTGTTTGATGGATTAAGGTATGTAGAAAAGTCTCAAAGGAATTTGCTTTCTGATCATATCCTTGACGTAAACTCCACACTGCTTCAGAAAGCTTTGCAAACTATTGAGACCTCATCAACAAAGAGGTAAAAAACTCCCATGAAATTTCCCAACCATGTCGTGAAGCCTATTTTCTCATTTATCATTCGAATTTTAATTTTATTAGATGTAACGTAACTGAGGAAATCAATGCGTTGAGAGCTAGAGTATCGGAATGTAATCTGAATGTGTCACGGGAATGCCTTAGTTTTGATGCAAGCAAAGAGAAAGTGGGTGGTAACTTCAGTTTCCTTCAACAAGGGCAAAGTCTATTTTCTGAGGGTAAAGTTTCTATTTGTTTGGTTCTCAATGATGACGAGAACGAACAACCAGAAAGTGAGAATGGTCTAGTCTCGTACCTTCATACATTACTTGATGAGGAGCAGAGGTTCATAAAGGTTAGCTGATGCATAATTTACCAACTATGAATATTTCATGTCATTTAATTATGATTTTACAGGATAACTGTCGGCTTATGTGCAGGAAGAAGATCGCGCTTGCGTGCCACTTGTTATAGTTTCCCCTGAACATGCCATTGAAGCTCTGCAGAATCTATTTCAGGATAATGATCATTTTGGATTTGAATCAGAAAAGGTAATGCTTTAATTCCTTCTAAGATAGTTTTGCACTTCAGTTATCAGATTCTATCTGGCCTTTTCTAACAAAATTCATTGTTTTTACTAATATCTAGATCTGGTTTCTCAAAGAAGAAACGCTTCCAGTAGTTTGTAGCTCACCAGAGGAACCAAAAAAGCACAAGATTTTGATGAAATCTCCATGGGAGATACTTAAGTCCCCGGTTGGCTCTGGTGGAGTCTTGAGCATCATTGCTTCACATGGAATTACGGACTCTCTTTCCAACCTGGGAATCGATTATCTTCAGGTACCAATCCAGAAAAGTATGATCCTTTCTGATTTTCTCCTTCAAATGTGGTAAAAGGTCTTAAGCTTTGTGATGTTTTTTTTTTCGTAGATACACAGCATTGAAACAAAATCACAACCTTCACAACATTACATCAATCCGATGCTCGTTGGATTCGTGAGCGCTAAAGGAGCAGAGATTGGATTTCAGTTGACTGGAGAATCTGAAGTCAAGAACTTCGAAATGGCATTCTCAATAAAGTTTCTGAAGAAACTAAAGGGCAAAATCGAGTTTGAAGCTGTTTTGAAGATGAATTCACATGTTCAGAAGGTTGAAAAGGAGTGGGTTGAGTCAGTACCATCAGAACCGAACTCGTTTGTGTTTCTTTCTGATATTTACAGAGTCTTGAGTGAATGTTCTTCACCAGCTAAGATTTGTTTGATGAACATCACAGTGTAGAACATTTGTACATTATGCTACTTACTTTGTTTTGTCCTCATATCTAAGAAGCTTTTGGAAAGACGACATGCCGGAATACAATACTCAAGCAAGAGTTGTAGCTTTTGAGTAATCAATGAAAAGTTGAAAACAGTTCAGTATAAATTTTTTACTGAGGTGGTCGAACCATTCACTAAAGATACTACATGATAGCTAGTTTTGGATTGGTTTAACCAATTTTAAAGAAAACTAAAAATCCTATTATTTGAGGTTTTCAAAAGCCATATTTTCACTAAAAATATATTTTATTTTTAAAATCTAAAGCAAAAACCAAAATCTAAAACTCAAAAACCAAACCAAAAATCAGTTAAAAACCTATTGCTATTCATAGTTAAAAATAAATTATTTTAAGAAACTTATCATCAAATTTCAAAATTCTGTAAATCCCTCTTTTTTGGGAAACTTAAAGATCCAACCGTTGATTGGGCATTTATATTATCTTCAAGATCCAGCCGTTGATTTTATTGACCAATATCTAATCTTCAAACAAAATTACATATTTGACCTTTATACAGAGAAACCCTAATTTCTGTTTATATATTAAAACTTCAGTCTTCCGAAAAACATCCTTTCATATAGCGGCGGAGGAAGCTCGTAATCTCACATCACCGTAAGTTCTCTCTCTTTCTCTGAATCACATCTCTATGGCTAATTTACGTGTATATATCTATTCAAATCGTTTCACCATTTCACGATTCGGTGATTTTTGTGAATTTGCAGAGAAGAGGAGTAGATATGGCGGTTCCGTTGCTTACGAAGAAGGTCGTGAAGAAGAGGACTGCTAAATTCATCAGACCCCAGAGTGATCGCAGAATCACCGTCAAGGTATTCACTTCTCTCTCGTTTTCATTTTTACAGATTCAAAAAATTTCATTAGTATTCATCCAATTTTTCATGGCTATTCATTACTCTCTGTAGTTTAGGCTTTGACAGTAATAAATATCCGATTTTTTCTTCTCCGGGAATTGGTAATCTTTGAAATCTGAAATGTTGATAATGTTATTAGCTTGTTTTTTTATTTACTACACTGATCAGTGATGACTAATCTAGTCTATAGATTTTATTGAATATGTGACAATGTTAGGTATTGTTTTGTTCTTATTTAGCTGAAAAAGACTTGGAGGCTTTCTTGAATGTTTCAGTCTCCATTAAGAGCGAAAGATTTTGTATCTATGTAATGCCCTGTGGTATCTGGTAGCCAGAATTCTACTTCTGTTTCTGGTTACTTCGTTTTTCTCGGGCAGAAAGTGAATCTCCTACAGGTCTTGCGACACAGTTTGCTTTTTAGTTCAATATGCTTACTGTTACTTTAAACCCTGTTGGCATTACTTTAACCTATTGCTGAATTTTCAATCTCTAATGGTTGTTTTGTCATATGAATTGTGAATGTTCAGGAAAGCTGGAGGAGGCCAAAGGGTATTGATTCCCGAGTTCGAAGAAAGTTCAAAGGTGTCACTTTGATGCCCAATGTTGGTTACGGATCTGACAAGAAAACCCGCCACTATCTTCCTAATGGATTCAAGAAGTTCGTTGTTCACAACGCCACTGAGCTTGAGCTCCTCATGATGCACAACAGGTATCTATCTATATTATAGTCTGCTATACACAACTTAAGCCAGGTTCTCATGGTGTGTTATTTTGGCTATGTAGGACTTATTGTGCAGAGATCGCTCACAATGTCTCAACAAAGAAGAGAAAGGCTATTGTGGAGAGAGCTTCTCAGCTTGACATTGTTGTTACCAACAGGCTTGCTAGGTTACGTAGCCAGGAAGACGAGTGAACTGCCCTAAAAAATATCATCTAGGGTTTACTTTCTTACCTGTTGTTGAATTTTTTGGATTATCTTCTTTTTTCGTTTTGAAGTGTGACTGAATGATTTTACAACTTTTGTTCTCGGTTTTATGATGATTAATTCAGAATGAATCCAATCTCTGATTTTTAATTTTAACTAAAACTAAGAATCGAATCTTTAATTTATACTAAACTTCTACTTTTGGTATTATACGATTACATCCTAATTATTCCTTGTTGCAATAATTAGATTTCTCTCTAAAATATTGGGCCGATATCCTCTTTCGAAGCCTTAATATAATGGTTGGGCCCAATAACATGTTTGATTTCTGGAATTGTAAATAATTGAGCCCATTTTCGAATCGAAGCCAATTTGTCAGAAAACCTCAGAATATATACGTTTATTTTTGTAGTTGAGACCGTTATGGTTTGTGGCGCCATTTTACAGTTATGGTTTGTGGCGCCATTTTTCAACGATTCAGGTTTCGGGCTTTCTCTATCTCGTGCTTGGATTCTCACGTTTTCCAATGGAAATGCTTCAGAGGTTTCTCAGTTTCTATGGAGTTTCAGAATCGCGAAGTTTTGATATGTAATCACTTATGGAACCAAAGACTCGACGAGGCTCGAGAGATTTTCAATCAGATTTCATCTCCTCATGTGAGTCTTTACACCAAGATGATTACCGGCTACACAAGGAACAATAGATTGGTTGATGCGTTGAATCTGTTCGACGAAATGCCTGTGAGAGATGTGGTCTCATGGAATTCGATGATTAGTGGATGTTTGGAGTGTGGAGATATGGATACTGCAGTGAAGCTGTTTGATGAAATGCCTGAGAAAAGCGTGGTTTCATGGACAGCAATGGTGAATGGGTGTTTTAGGTCAGGTAAGGTTATTCAAGCGGAGAGATTGTTTTATCAAATGCCCGTGAGAGATACTGCAGCGTGGAATGCGATGGTTCATGGGTATTTACAGTTTGGTAAAGTAGACGATGCTTTGAAGTTGTTTAAGCAAATGCCTCGGAAGAATGTGATTTCGTGGACGGCAATGATCTGTGGGTTAGGCCAGAATGAGAGGAGTGGAGAAGCTCTTGTTCTGTTCAAGAACATGTTGGGTTGTAGCATAAAGTCGACTTCAAGAACATTCCCTTGTGTAATCACCGCCTGCGCAAATGCTCCAGCGTTTCATATGGGTATACAAGTTCATGGCTTGATCATCAAGTTGGGGTATTTATATGAAGAATATGTGTCTGCTTCGCTCATAACTTTTTATGCAAACTGCAAAACAATAGAGGATTCACGTAAGGTGTTTGATGAGAAGGCTCATGAGAATGTTGCTGTGTGGACTGCACTGTTGTCAGGGTATAGTCTGAACAGGAAGCATGAAGATGCGTTAAGAGTATTCTCCGAGATGTTAAGAAACAGTATTTTACCAAATCAGTCAACGTTTGCTAGCGGATTAAACTCTTGCTCTACTTTGGGAACATTGGATTGGGGCAAGGAGATGCATGGAGTTGCTGTGAAGCTTGGTTTAGGAACTGATGCCTTTGTGGGTAATTCTCTGGTTGTGATGTACTGCAATTGTGGAAACGTGAATGATGCGGTTTCAGTGTTCACAGAAATCTTGAAGAAGAGTATTGTATCGTGGAATTCCATTATTGTTGGCTGCGCACAGCATGGGCGTGGCAAGTGGGTGTTTGTCATATTCAGTCAAATGATTCGCTTAAACAAAGAGCCAGATGAGATCACTTTCACAGGCTTGCTCTCTGCTTGTAGCCATTGTGGCTTTCTACAGAAAGGAAGAAAGCTGTTCGATTACATGTCAAGCGGACCAACGCATGTCGATAGAAAGATTCAACATTACACTTGCATGGTTGATATCTTCGGAAGATGCGGGGAATTGAAAAAAGCAGAGAAGCTTATCGAGAGCATGCTTGTGAAACCTAATGAAATGCTTTGGTTGGCTTTACTTAGTGCTTGTAGGATGCATTCTGATGTATACAGAGGCGAGAAAGCTGCTGCAGCCATTTTTAATCTGGACTCAGAATCAAGTGCTGCTTATGTCTTGTTGTCGAATATATATGCTTCTGCTGGCAGATGGTCGAATGTGTCAAAATTGAGAGTAAAGATGAAGCAGAAGGGGATAATGAAGATACCCGAGAGCAGTTGGGTTGTGCTTTGAGGGAAAAAGCATGAGTTTTTCTCTGGTGATCGACCACACTGCTCGAGAATATATGAGAAGTTGGAGTTTCTGAGAGAGAAGTTGAAGGAACTTGGCTATGTGCCTGATTATAGATCTGCTTTACATGATGTTGAAGATGAACAGAAAGAAGAGATGTTATGGTATCACAGTGAGAGGCTTGCTATTGCGTTTGGGTTGATTAATTTAGCTGAAGGAAGCACAATCACAGTGATGAAGAATCTACGGGTTTGTGAAGATTGTCACACAGTGATTAAGCTGATTTCAAGAGTAGTGGGACGTGAGATTGTTTTAAGGGATTCAACTCAGTTTCATCATTTTAAGGATGGAACATGTTCTTGTGGGGATTATTGGTAGAATCGTTATTCTTAAGATTTGTTTTCTCCTCTCTTTATGGATCCTCCTTCCTCTTGCAGTTGGTTATACTATGTTTTCACAAGTGTCAGCGGGGAAGATGTCCGCAAAACATTCCTCAGCCACTTGAAAATTTGTGGGAAGGAATGCAGGTACGCTAGTAGCTCCAAAACTAATGTTCTATCCATTTACTTTAAAACTAATAACTACTAACAGAGTTTACTCAAAAAAATTTAGAAAGGAAATTATTTCTCATGGTGTTTACAACATGTCTAAAGTATTGTTTCCTCTCATTATTTATAGCAAATATAACTACCAATGCTTTTGCCTTGTATTTTGTTCAGCTGCTTACATGCCTCACAGTGAAAACTTGGCATATTCTCTGGACGACAGTCTTTTCTTGTTGATGCGTAGCATAGTTCTGATTCTCTCTATGCTTTTTTCTTGTGTAGCCCCTTACATGCCTCAAAGGTATGGATCTGTCAGGATCTGAAAACCTGAAGATATTCCAGATCTCTCAGTGGCCAGCATCAAAGGTTGGGTATCTCCATTTTAGTGGAACAACGAGATATGCTTAAGGACAAGCTAGTCAGACTTTTAAGGTAACTCACAAATTGTTCTCTAAAAATTACTCCTCTTCAATCTGGTGCCTAAACGAGCTCCTGGAGATCGTGAAATGTCAGAAAGAGTTTGATCAAATCGTGATACCGGTTTTCTTTGATTTGGAACCTTCCAACGTGAGAAAACAAACCGGTGATTTTGGAAGGATTTTTGAATTTGTTATATCATTAGTGGCGAAATTAGAATTCTTAGTTTCTTTACTTTTTGGATAGTAATCGTCATGTGATTTTTAACTTCTACCGGGCATTGTCTTTTTTTTTGTTGAGTACAGAGCCTTAAAGACCTCAGGGAGATTAATTTGTGGGGATCTGAAAACCTAAAAGAAATCCCATATCTTTCGTTGGCCACCAAACTCGAAATTTTTTACCTTGGGAATTGCTTGAGTTGGGTGGAGGCTCCTTCCTCCTCTATTCGATGGTTCAATGAACTGACAGAGTTGGGAATGTTTGAATGCAGAAATCTTGAAATTCTTCCAACTGACATTAACCTCGAATCTCCTCAAGGCCTCAGTCTCAAAGAATGCTCACGTTTGTGTCTCGAGAAACTTGTTGACTTTTTTGGCATGGTAAACTTAAGGGGAGAGGAACTCTGGCAAGGAATGCAGGTATGTAGCTTAAAAGTTAACGTTTCTCAACCTCTCTTACTAACGCTGATATAATAAATCGTTATCATTAGGTAGTTGAATTTGATTAAGTGTTTTGTTTAAGTTTGTTTAAGAGCTAAACTATTTCTCAATAAAATTATGGTTACTAGCATACATATTGTATATGTTTTCATATAGTAAGAGCATGATTTATATGTCAAAATTGTAAGCTAGCAATATTTTTCAATATAAACTAGAGAATTTCAATATTTGCAAAAACGTGAAAGAATTATCTTTTTTAAATAGAGGAAGTAGATTTATTGGAGGGAAGAGAAATTCATTTGGGTCATTTCATATAACATCTCTAGATTTTGTTTGGTTCAGCCGCTTATATGAAGGGTAACGATGCTGCCTGATTCTTTGACGGTGTTGTTACTCACGGATATCCCAAATATGGTGTTGCTTCCTTTCTCAATTAAGAATCTCAATAAATTGACTGATTTGAGAATTACGCGATGCACAAATCTGGTGGCTCTTCCAACTGGAATCAACCTTGAATCTCTCGAATGCCTCAATCTCAATGGATGCTCACGGTTAAGGATCTTTCCTGATATTTCAAGAAACATCTCATCGCTCTATCTAGAAGAAACAGCAATAGTAGAGGTTCCTCGGTGGATTGAGAATTTCACTAAGCTCAAGTACCTAGTGATGCGAAGATGCAGTAAGTTAGAATATGTATACCTAAACATTTCTAAACTGAAACATCTCGAGTTGGTTAACTTTTCATATTATGGGGCATTAACTGGAGCTGATTTGACTGGCTATCCAAGCGCTGTGGCAATCGAAACAGACAATATTGACACAGAGTTACCAGTCCCAGAGGAGGCTTCGACTTCTACTTCTTTTCAAGATAATGATGTCCCAAAAATCGATTTCAGTTTCATCAACTGCTTCAACTTGGATCAAGAAGCTCTCCTTCAACAACTCTCTTTTGAGAAACTCATCATGTCTGGTGAAGAAATGCCTTCATACTTCACTCACCAAACTACTGGAAACTCTTTGGCCATCTCTCTACTTGAAGCCCCTCTCTCTCCACCTTTCTTCAGATTCAGGGCTTGCGCTGTGGTTGTTTTCAACTCTAAACCAAAGTATGGTGCCATTGGAGTATCTATGAAGGTATATTGTCGGTTCAAAGGCAGACTAGGGAACCACTTTGATTCTCCAAATCAACAAGAGTACTTCTTGGTATATCAAAAGGGTAGTCATATTTTTTTATTAGACTGTTGCATCCCGCTAAACGAAGACAATGATGCTCCTCTAGCTGAAGTACACTACGATCACGTGGATATACAGTGTCATATGAGTAGTGGTAACTCTAAGTTTAAATTAAAAGGATGGGGTATACGACTCTCTGAGAAGTGTTCATCACCTGAGAACCGACTTGATAATCCAAACACTCTTCCACGTCTTTGTGAAGCCAATGCTGACAATCGGGATAATGAATGAACACGGTGAAGAGCGTGGGGGCAGTGATGTAGAGGCAGAGGGAAGCAGAAAAGCAAATGCGGGTAAGCATTAAGCATGAACTGAACATAATACTATATCCCCACATAATACTTATTGGTTCTAATGCGTAATCTAGGAGCATCTAAGTAAGAACCTATTCAATTGTTTATACCAACGACCAAAGAGTTGGTTTGATTGATGATTTCATACAGTGCCAATTAGTATTTATTTTGGTTTACTTTGTGCTTTAAAGTTTTTCTATTTCTTCTACATTATAGTTGAAACCTATTAATAGATTCTGCCATTGACCACAGATGAATTAGAAGCTAGCTCTTTGGAGAGAAGTTTAGTGCAAAGAATTGATTTTCAATGTTCAGATGCTCTCTGCCGATTTGTGGTATTTTTCTCAACTCCTCTTGATTCGAACTGACTTCTTTTGTAGTATTATGATTGTAAAAGTTTAGAGTAATAAGAGAATGGTAGCTTCTTAAACACACTTTCTTGCGAACCTCTAATGGTAGCTTGGACAACACAATTGATTATACAGAGAGTCGGAAGACAAATCTTAGTGCATTAGTTCCAAAATTAATGTTGAGATATGTCAGTTTGAATCATGCTTTCTTTTGGTTGTGTTTATCGATAGTAATAACAAGAAATATATATATCTATTGGAAATTTTTAGTTGTTACTTGTTATGTGTTTAACCGTAATTGCTTGAATAAATGGAATATTAAGAAATTTGGAGGGAATTTCAAGCATAATTAATGATTATATAGGCATAACTTAGATCAAATTTTTATATAATAAAGATCACATTGTATCTTGAAGGACAAATCAAGATACAAGGATCACTTCGAAGCGAGCTCTCTGCCTTCTCTTCTGTTACAAATAGTTATCAACAATCATTCCACAGTATATGAAAACTCAGTCTCTCTCTCTCTCTCTCTCTCTCTCTTTTGCTCCTTCATTTTCTTCTCTCGATCGGAAATTGATCTCTGCTTTCAAAGACTATGAGATCAAGAAAAGCCACTCTCTCTGGCCCGAAAAAGCGATTAGGAGTTCGAGGATCGCGGTAGTAATTTTCTCCAAAAACTATGCTTCTTTAAGCTGGTGTCTTAACGAGTTGCTGGAGATTGTGAATTACATGAATAAAATCATCATATACCTGTTTTCTACGGTTTGGATCCTTCTCATGTGAGGAAACAGATTGGAGACTTTGGAATGATATTTGAAGAGACTTGCGAGAACAATACAGATGAAGTGAAGATACAATGGAAAAAGGCGTTGACTGTTGTAGCTAATATGGTCGGATTTGATGATGCAAACTGGTATGATTTTTTTTGTCATCTTAAATTTTATTAAAAACTGGTAAAACTACATATGTCAATAGAAAAAGAAAATATCCCTGAAAACTAAACCGTCTGAAAAAGAGATAATTTTAGAAAACTAACGGGTATGATTTTTATAATTCATTATTATCTCTATACTATTAAAAGAGAAGTACAAATAAATAATTATTGTATCCAAATAAGTCTATACTTATTCTTACATCCAAACAATCATCTTTATACTTATTTCCACAACTCTATACAAATGAGTAATTATTGTATCTAAATAACTCTATATTTATTTTTATATTCAAACAATCACCTATATATTAATATTTAATATTATGGAAACTAACCCTAATTTCAAATTTCTAAAAATCTTTCTACCTAATTTAAACATATATATTGGAAAAATATAAATCTCCTTCCACTTTTATTTGATCTTATATTTAAATTATTTTGAATTATTATATAATATATATAACTAATAAAATTTTAGATTTTTTGTATATGTTGTTATTCAATTTGTTTTAAAAAGGGATATATATTACTCGATCGATAAAAAAAATATTTGCTCAATATTTCACATCGGCTAAAACATTTAGGCAATGGTTCAGAGTCCTTCTATAAAAAAAAATTCTAAATACAAATGAGCAAAAAGTTTGACTTCTCATGAGTTCAAATTTAAAAGTTTTATTCGGTTTAATCTGGTTATTTAGTTGAATAAATTTAAACTTTTAAATTTTGTAAAATATGATAAATATTTAAACTTCTAAAAGTTTCAAATATTAAAACTTTCTAATTTTTAAAAAATATTAATAATATTTAAACTGTATAAAATTTAAAATACTAATAATATTTAAACTCTATAAAAGTTCAAAATATTAATAATATATAAACTCTATAAAAACAAGAAATATCTATATTATTATTTGAGAAGTACATTTAGGAAACTAATTTATGTGTTAGTTTTTTTAAAATGCAACTAAAGATATAGTAATTTTTTGAATTTATTAAGAATAGAAATAAGATAGATAAAAATAATCTAAAACATTATCTTTCTCCTTATTAGGGATAACGAAGCAAAAATGATTGAAGAATTTGCTAATGATGTTTTGGGTAAACTGCCTTCAAATTCATTCAAGGATTTTGAGAACTTAGTCGGCATCAAAGATCATATTGCAGATATAAGTGAATTATTGCAATTGGAATCTGAGGAAGTGAGGATGGTTGGTATATGGGGTTCCCGAGGGGTTGGTAAGACTACCATCGCAAGAGCTCTGTTTAATCAACTTTGTCGGCATTTCCAAGTTAGTGAATTCTTAGACAAAGCTTTTGTATCTAATAGTAAAGAAACTTATAGTAGAGCCAATCCGGACGACTACAACATGAAATTGCATTTAGAACACAATTTCCTCTCGAAAACTCTGAGGATAGAGGGCCTGAAAATAGATGATCTAGGAGCACTGGGAGAGAGGTTACATCACCAAAAAGTACTTATCATCATTGATGATTTGGATGATCTAATGGTGCTACAAGTTTTGGCGGGTAAAACTCAATGGTTTGGAAATAGGAGCAGAATCATTGTGGTTACAAATGATAAGCATTTCTTAAGGTCATGGGATTGATCAAATTTATAAAGTTAGTTTCCCCACTCAAGTGGGCAATTTTGAGATGTTATGCCAGTCTGCTTTCAATCAACAGAATGCACCTGAAGATTTTGCAATGCTTGCAGTTGAAGCTGCAAGACATGCAGGTAGTCTTCCTTTGGCTCTGAAGGTTTTGGGTTCGTCTTTGCGGGGGAAGGGTAAGGAGTACTGAAAGGATATGCTGGCAAGGATTAATAATGGTCAAGAAGATAAAATTGATAAAATACTAAGAGTCGGCTATGAAGGATTAGGTAATGAAGAAGATCAAGCGATATTTCGTCATATCGCATGATTTTTCAATCATATGGAAGAGACAACCATCAAGTCGTTGCTCACAGATAGTAACTTGGGTGTTAATATGGCACTGCAGAACCTAGCTGATAAGTCCCGCATTCATGTCGAACAAGGTTATGTGGTGATGCATAATTCACTACAAGAAATGGGCAGAAAAATCGTTCGCTCACAGTCCATTGACGAGCCTGGAAAACGAGAATTTCCGGTGGATCAAAAGGATATTTTTAATGTACTCAACGAAGGTACTGTAAGTTTTTCTTGATTCTTGCTCTTTTCATAACTCAATATATGAAAATGCCATTTTATAAACGATGAATTCTATGGTTTTGTCTATTTCTCATTGATTTTATATTTTTCAGGGGACTCAAGAGGTTTTAGGTATATCATTTTGTAATACAATAGATAGTGGTGGGATGCACTTCAGTGGAATGCACTTCAAAGGGATGCATAATCTCCGTTTCCTACAAATTTACTCACAACCTAAAAACCATACTTTTGGCGTTTCTAACAATTTATGCGATCACCTTTTACCAAAATCATACGTTTCGTATGATCCCTATCAGATTCTCTTACTCTCACCCAGCATCTTGCCTATCTTATTGCTTAACACCCTTTTGAAAAAGTATTACGTTCCTATAAGCTTCGATCATATGCTCCCTAAACTCAAACTATTAAGTTGGGAAAGATATCCAATGAGATGTATGCCTTATAATTTTCGTCCTGAAAACCTTGTCAAGCTCGAAATGCGGAAAAACAAGCTAGAGAAGCTGTGGCAAGGAGTTGTGGTAAATTTTGAGAGTTATTTCTTATGTTATTAATGGCTTACAATGGTTAATTTACTTTTTGGATGACAATAGTGTTTAATTTCTACTGAGCTGATATGTGTTTATTTTTGTTGAATACAGTCACTTACATATCTAAAGGAAATTAATCTGCGAGGATCTCACAACCTGAAAAAAATTCCAGATCTATCGATGGCTACTAATCTCGAGAATCTTGACCTTGGGTATTGCTCAAGTTTGGTGGAGCTTCCTTCCTCTATACATAATCTCAATCAACTAAAGAAGTTGAGGATTGATTTTTGCAAAAAACTGGAGACTCTTCCCAGAGGAATCAACCTGGAATCTCTCATTCAGCTTGACCTTAATGGATGCTCACGGTTTAGGAGCTTTCCTGAAATATCAACCAACATCTCGTGTTTAGAGCTAAGCCAAACAAGGATTGAAGAAGTTCCTTGCTGGGTCGAGAATTTCTCTAAACTCGCTAAGCTAAATATGGAAGGTTGCAGCAAGCTAAAATGTGTATCCCTAAACACTTCTAAACTGATACATCTGAAGGAAGTTAACTTTTCAGATTGTGGGGCATTGACTAAAGTTGATTTAAGTGGCAATCCAAGTATTGACACAGTTCTCGAGGGAGCCAAGTTCAGTTTCATGGACTGCTTCAAGTTGGATCCAAAAGCTCTCATTCAGCAACAATCAATAACTTTCAGCTCCATGGTATTTTCAGGGGAAGAAGTGCCATCATGTTTCCCTCACCGTACTACTGGACTCGACTACGATCTGACCATCCCCCTACGTCACATCCCTCACTCCCAACAATTTTTCAGATTCAGGGCTTGCGCGGTGATAAATACTTCCGAGGAAGTACGTATCCACGTAAACTGTCAGTTAACTGGCAGATTTGAGAACAGCTTTGATTCCATTGTTAAGCCACAGAGCTTCTTGAAAACTCGAGAGGGTAGTTATCTGTTAATATTTAACTGTTGTATCCCTCTAAACAAAGATAATTCTCCTCTAGCTCAATTGAACTATGATGACGTGGAAATGAAGATTCATTTAAGTGCAGATTGGGAATCTATGTTCAAAATAAGAGGATGGGGTACGAATCTCCGAGGACTGTTCATCACCGGAGAACTGGTTTGATTGTCCAAACAGTCTTCATGAAGCCAGTGAAGACAATGGAGACAGCAATGTAGAGACAGAAAGAAGCAGGAATGCAGGTAAATATTAAGCATGAATTGAACATAATACTAGACATTTCGCTTTTCTTTTTGTATAGTTGACCACTGGATTATTTATTTTTTCTTTTTCTGCACCTATACAACATCACATAAATTGTTTTAGGGACTCTCTGTTCAAATTAAAAGGATGGAGGAAACACCTCTTCAATGATATGATAACGGAGAGAAGCAGTAAACAGAATGCGGGTAAGCATTAAACAAGATTTTGATCAAGAACTGAATAAAAAAAAAACTATTTCAGGATCAATTGGAGCCTAATGATCAAGAAGGTTTTGACATCCAGTTTAATCTTATTAGCATCTTTAAAACTACTGACTTGCTTTGTAGCCCAAACCTGCAAAGTTTTTAGGCATGTTTAAAACCCCATCAACCATCTTATTCTATCAACTGTAATATGTCTCAAGAAAACGCATAAACCCGAACATGTAACTGCATTCATAATTCGAGAATTACCTTTGTGGTTAAAAAAAAAGCTGTAGGTTTTAATTTTAACTGTAATGACAAGAGCAGCCTCTAAGCTCACACACCCAACTATGAATGGACGCAACAATTTACAAATTTGAAGACTTTTCAAACTTTTGTCAAGTGGATGAAAATTTGTTGTTCACAACGCCACTGAGCTTGAGTTACTCATGATGCACAACAGTTATCTATTATAATTAGTTAGTTTTACACTAGAAGAATATCAGAGATTGTTGAGCGAATGCTTATGGTGTTTTGCTTTGGCTTACTGTGCAGAGATTGCTCGCATGTGATTACTTCATTTCTAGAGGCTTCGTAGTAGAAATGATGTCAACTGTTTCAACTCTCCTTTCAATTTGGTTAAACCTATGAGGCTATGACCATGCTTATACATATGAAGATGAAACATCAACTATGCAGGATATCAGGGCCAAGAGTGAACGAACCATTTTCTGCTGTTACTTTCCTTTGTGTGTTGTTATAATTAATGGATAATGGAAATTTTCTGATTTGATTGCTGGACTTGTAAAATCTAGTTTTTAGGTTCAGCTCCAGAATATTTACAGAAATCAGTTCTGGTATACTACAAAAATTAGTAAACACACAAGTCACAGTAAACAGAGTAGGTAAAAAGGTGTACCTTCTTGCACACGCTTCCGTCAAAGCCCTAATGGTAAAAAGAGATTGGTCAATGCTATTGGATTAAATAGCTAATTTGAGATCGTTTTTTTTTTTAAGATCGTTAGAAGAGATATCCAATTTTCTCATAACGCTTGTTTACAACTGTTCCAGAAAAGTGGTTTTGTGCACTTTCTCATCTGCAGATGCAGTGGATGAAGAAACTAAGCAAACACACAAGATCGCTTCCAACTAATTGAAACAGAGTCAACAACCAAATATGTATACATTTGGTTGTTGGACTTATATATATATATTGTAAGTTTCAATTCCACAAAATAAAATTTATAAAAATCCACAAAAGTTCGAGGAAATCAGGTAGAGTAATATAGTATACAATACTCTTACGTAAACGAAAGTCACATGAGATATAGTAATAAATAATGGTAGCTTTTTGCACAGCCTTCGTTTGTAGCCCTAATGCTAAAGTAGTTAGAATTGGTCAACAGATTAAATTACATACCTAGCCTGAAGGAATTTACAAAGTCCAGAGACGAATGTCTCTTTTCTTTTTTTGGAGCAAAAACTTTATTAAATCATCAGAGCCAATAGTAAGCTAAACATATTTATTCTATTTTTTAAAACATATCTTTTTTCGAAACAATATGCATTATGTTTCTGTGTTTTTTTTTGCTAATCTCCCCAGGGTGAATGTAGGCACGGAGGTTTTGAGATCTAAAGCGAAAAAAAAAATTATTTATATGTTTTCTTGGTAAAATATTTGCTATAACTAAAATTTATGATAATTGTTTTTGTAACAAATTTAAAATAATAAATACTATTTTTAATCTATGAAAAATAAAATTTGCATTTTTATTGCATTATTTTCTTAAGGTATAAAATAATTTTATATTATTTTTGTATTATATCTTTTAGTTAACACTATGTTTAATCTATAAAATACAAAAAATTAGAATAAATTTTGTAAAATATTAGATATGATTAACACTATTTTTTAATATATGAAATAGAAATTTAAATTCAAAAACATAACTTTAATATATATATTTTACAAATACATCAAATAAACTTCTGAGTGTAGCCGTCGAGTAGTCCACACACCTTTCTATTGGGTAGACCAATATGACAACTCCTACTCAAGTAGAAACCATTAGACCACAACAAGTTAGTCATTATGTTTCAGTCTTGAAAATCATTTGTTTTTCAATTTGTGTGTATTTGGATCATTCATTCATTTGTGTTTCGATTTATGTGTATTATCGATGGATCTTTAAAAACTTTATAGAATTTGAATCATGCTATTATTCTGGTGTTTTTAATCATATTAATAACAAGATATATAATATATATTTTTTTTGCTATTCATATAATATATGTTTCCAAAGCAAGATAATATACATAATATATTGGTAGGAAAGAAACTTTAGAAAGTTTCAAACTTTGACGCGATCAAGTTTAGGCTCTGATGACTCGCTTGCTCTCGTAGCGGATAGATTTGATTGGCTGTAGGACTAAACCCATATATTCTTATGTTTGTATAGAAAAGGGACGTCGTCGTTGACAATTCTTCAACGAATTCTCTTGTCCATGAAACTTAAAATGTGATATGAGTTCATCATCATAAACGACAACTAAAACTTTCTTAGAAATATATTTTTGATCTAATGGCCTCTTCTCGTAATTGGGTATTTGATGTTTTCCCAAGCTTCAGCGGGGAAGACGTCCGTCAAAATTTCCTCAGTCACTTTATAAAGGAGCTCGATCGGAAATTAATAAGTGTTTTTAAAGACAGTGAAATCATGAAAAGCCAGTCTATTGGCCCGGAGCTTGAACAAGCGATTAGAGATTCGAGGATTGCGGTGGTTGTATTCTCGAAAAACTACGCCTCTTCCAGCTGGTGCCTCGACGAATTGCTGGAGATCAAGAAATGCAAGGAAGAGTTGGGTCAACTTGTGATACCTGTCTTCTATGGTTTGGATCCTTCTCATGTAAGAAAACAGTCTGGAGACTTTGGAGAGATCTTTGAGAATACTTGCCAGAACAGAACAGAGGAAGTGAAAAACCAATGGAAGCAAGCGTTGACTGATGTTGCAAATATCCTCGGATATCATTCTCGAATTTGGTACCACCTTATATGAATCTTTATTTTTGCTTATAGTTCTTGAGATATAATTGCTCCAATTCCACATTTGACTATTCATACTTGTTTCTTGAGATATAATTGTTCCAACTTGTTATTTGAGTATTCATACTTGTTTCATGTTTATCAAATGATCTTTCTCTTTGTTAGGGAGAACGAAGCAAAAATGATTGAAGACATCGCCAATAATGTATTGGATAAACTGCTGTTAACTAAATCAAAGGATTTTGAGGACTTTGTTGGCATCGAAGATCATATTGCTAAAATGAGTTTATTGTTGCATATGGAGTGTGAGGAAGTGAGAATGGTTGGGATTTGGGGTTCCTCGGGAATTGGCAAGACTACCATTGCAAGAGCGCTGTTTAGTCGACTCAATCGTCACTTCCAAAGTAGTGTTTTCATAGATAGAGCTTTCATATCTAAGAGTAAGGAAGATTATAGTAAAAGCAACTCGGATGACTACAACATGAAATTGAACTTGCAAAGAAACTTCCTATCTGAAATTTTAGATAAGAAAGACATGAAGATAGATCATTTGGGTGCACTAGGAGAGAGGCTGAGATATCATAAAGTTCTAATCTTGATAGATGATTTAGATGATTTAGTAGTGCTAGATGCCTTAGCTGGTCAGACTCAGTGGTTTGGATGTGGAAGCAGAATCATTGCAGTTACTAAAGATAAGCATATTTTAAGGGCTCATGGGATTAATCATATTTACGAGGTCCAACTACCATCTAAAAACCTAGCTCTTGAGATGTTATGTCGATCAGCTTTCAAGAAAAACTCGCCTCCTCACGGTTTTATGGAGCTTGCCCCAAAAGTGGTAGAGTGTGTTGATAGTCTTCCTTTGGGTCTTAATGTTTTAGGTAAGTATTTGCGGAAGATAGATAAAGAGGATTGGAAGGATATGTTGTCGAGGCATCAAAACGGTATAGATGAAGGAATTCAGAAGACACTACAAGTCAGTTATGATGGATTAAATAACAAAAAAGACAAAGCACTATTTCGTCACATCGCATGTCTTTTCAATTATGCGGCAATAATTGACATCAAACAATTGCTAGCGGATAGTGAATTAGATGTTAATATCGGACTTAAAATCCTCAATGATAAGTCTCTTATACATATAAGCAGGGGTTATGTACAGATGCACCATTTGCTTCAAGAAATGGGTAAAGAGATCGTCCGTGCACAGTCCAATGAGCCTGGAGAACGGGAATTCCTTATGGTTTCGGAGGATATTTGCGATGTACTTAAATATAACACAGTGAGTTCTTTCCATGCACTCTTCATATAAATTAGTCGTACAATATTATCATTTAAACGCTAAATTGTAATTAAGTGTTTGTTTTTTTAAAACATATGTAATTAAGTGTTTGTTAAGCTAATGTTTTTGTCTCTTTCTCATTAACTATCTTTTCAGGGTACTAAAAATGTTTTGGGTATCTCATTGGATATAGATAAGATTGAAGAGTTGCAAGTAGAAAATAATAGTGTCTTCAACGAGATGCGCAATCTTCGTTTTCTAGACATTTACTCAAAGCGGAGGATGTCATCAGAAAAAGAAGAGAGACTGCACTTACTCGAAGGCTTAGACTATTTGCCCCCTAAAATCAGATTACTGAGATGGGATAGATGTCCAATGCGATGTATGCCTTCTAAATTTTGTCCTAAATATCTCGTTAAGCTCAAAATGGAAAAGAGCAAGCTTGAAAAGCTATGGGAAGGAGTTGCGGTAAGTTTTTCTAACCGTGGTAATTTCTTGATTTATGACATTCCTTTCACCTAAATGTGTAACATACGTGTCTTTCAGCCTCTTACATGCCTCAACAATATGAATTTGTCCGGATCTGAATACTTGAAAGAGATTCCAGATCTTTCCATGGCTACCAATCTCAAGACACTTAATCTTAGTGATTGCTCAAGTTTGGTGGATCTTCCATTGTCTATTCGAAATCTCAATAAACTGGAGATGTTGGAAATGTCAGGATGCACAAATCTAAGGACTCTTCCAAGTGGCATCAACCTCCAATCTCTCGTTAGCCTAGAGCTAAGAAAATGCTCACAGTTGAACAGTTTTCCTAAGATTTCGACCAACATTTTATTTCTCAATCTAGACGAAACAGCCATTGAAGAAATCCCTTCTGATTTGCGTTTTCAGAATCTTATTAATCTTCACATGGAAGGAATTAAGAGTACAAATTTGTGGGAAAGAGTGCAGGTATGTATTTTATTTTGTTTTCCTATCAGTGTTCAAAACGGGTCGTATACTCTATGTGACCATGAGATGTTAGCAACATTAAAATATTGTTTATTTAGATGCATTTTTTCTTGAAGTTTGCTTTTCAATTTACATAATATCATTTTAAGTTTCTGCTTATATATATATATATGTATTTATTTGCGAACTCTTGACCCATAAAGGAAAATCATTTGAGGTTTGAGTTTAACATCACTTCATTGTTTATTTGTTTTAGCCTCTTACTCCCCTCATGACAATGGTGTCTCCCTATTTGAAGAAGCTGTCTCTTTCGGATATTTCAAGTTTGGTGGAGCTTCCTTTCTCCATTCAGAATCTCAATCAGCTGACAGATTTGAGCATTACACGATGCACAAATCTGGAAACTCTCCCAACCGAAATAAACTTTGAATCTCTCGATGTACTCAATTTCAATGGATGCTCGCAGCTAAATAGTTTTCCTGATATCTCAACCAACATCACAACACTCTATCTAAACGAAACATGTATTGAAGAGGTTCCTAGGTGGATCGAGAAGTTCTCTAAGCTCAGGTTGCTGCATATGGTGAAATGCTTCAAGCTAAGCTGTGTTTCCCTAAACATTTGTAAGCTGAAACATCTTGAGGTTGCGAACTTTACACTCTCAAAGACTCGGTTTAATAAAGCTAGCTGGTGTAACAGTCCAAGTGCAGTGTCAATGGAAGCAGACAATGTTCACTTTACATCACCAGTCCCCAAGGAAGACTCATCTTCTCTTTGTGTCCCAAAACTGTACCTCAAATTCATCAACTGCTTCATATTGGGTCAAGAAGCTCTCCTTCAAAACCTCTCAGTTTTACAGGGACTGATATTTCCAGGTGAAGAAGTGCCTTCATACTTCACTCACCAAACAACTGGAATCTCTCTGACCATCCCTCTTCTCCATATCTCTCCTTATCAACCATTCCTCAGATTTAGGGCTTGTGCCGTGGTTGAACTTGATTCGAGGTTGTACCGAGATCCCTATATAGTTATCCAGATATGTTGTCGGTTTAGAGGCAGACTTGGGAACAGCTTTAATTCCTTTAGTCAGCCACATATCTTCCGCGCATATCATCAGAAGGGGAGTCATCTGTTTATATTTGATTGTCGTATCGCTCTAAACAAAGACAATGTTCCTCCAGCTACTACACTTACTTATGACCAAGTGGACATTGAGTTCCGTATCATTGAAGATTGCTCTATGTACATGCTAAAAGGATGTGGTATACAAATCTTTGAGGACCATTGGCCATCCCCAAGTAAAGAACCTGGTAAGCCAAATATTTCTGTACATTGAAGATTTATGTATCTCACTTTTTATCAGGATTAGTCAGATAATTCTTCATATAATAAATCACTCGATTGTTTCTGCAGAAAACGTGAGCCCTACGTTAGGTCTTGCTGGATGGGCTCTGCCACATCCTAGCAGAGGGAACATCTTTAAACATTTAACGTTGGCGCTCAACGAGGCGAAGCAACAGTTTTTAAAAGGCCCTGCACATGGAAAATGAAAGAAAAAAATATGTGAAAAAGATCAAGGCAATAGTTTGATGCGGAGAATGGAGTTTCGACTTAGTTCGAATATTGATATAAAAGCTCTGCAGTATCAGGGCATATTTAGAGTCTACTTATTTTCACTAGATGCTTATAATTCTGTTTTGTCCATGGACCAAGAATTTTTCTAAAATTTGATTGCTATTGAATCTGTTTCGTAAGTATATGTTCAATTCAACAAGAAACGGAGAAATCACTTTGCATGTACGAGGAAATCAACAAGTACATACAAATCACAAGAAATAGAGTAATAAGAATGCTAGCTTCTTGCACACGCTTCCTTGGAAACCCGAATGAGCGAATCATCTTCTTTGCTGGCTTGCTGCCTCAATCCGAATCAATGTCGTCGACTCGTCGTCAATGAAGCATGGAATTTTCTTAAATCATCCGTTAGCTGTGCTTTTTTTCTTTTCCTTTTTTGGAACAGAAATTAAATTAGTTTTGGTATACTACTCAATTCTCGTAGAGTAGCATATACGCAGGGGCCGGTCCAAGGAAAATAGTGACCCGAAACAAAACAAAAAATTGTGTCTTTTTTTATATTTATTATTTAAATTTTTAATAAATATTAGCTTTAACATTGTATGAAATTATATTAAATATTTTATAAAATAACAATTATTTAGTTAAAAACTAAAATTTTAAACCGTTATTATATATAGATATATTCTAAAAATATAATTTTAGTGGCCTAAAATCATATAAATATTTTGGTGGTCCTAAACGGTTGTTTATCTTGCTTATGCTTCGGGCCGGGTCTGCACACACGTAACAAGAAACAGAGTTAAAAAATATTGGCAGCTTCTTTTACAGTCGCTTCCTTTGTAGTCCTGGATGTTGGGCTTCTGCAAGCCCAAGTCAACTCTCTCATTAGTATGATATTGTCCACTTTGAGCTAACTGACCAAGCCCGCATGGATTTGTTTTTGGGCTCCTTCCCAAAATGTCTCATACTAATTGGTGATTGACTTGACTTATGTATTAGACATATATTTTCTAATCTTCCGATGTGGGACATTGGCTTAACTCCCAATAATCCCTCTCAAACAATGGACCACGAACTTTAACCTCCCCGCCAACGAAACTTTGGCACCTCGACACTGGCAACCCTTAATTCGCATGGTTCTCTTGAGGCACTTTTCTAATCGTGTCACATTGAGGATTCTTCCCACACCGACTTTCCTAGGTCCACGACTTTTGACCTAGGCTCTGACACCAATTGTTGGGCTTCTACAAGCCCAAGTCAACTCTCTCATTAGTATGATATTGTCCACTTTGGGATAACTGACCAAGCCCACATAGATTTGTTTTTGGGCTCCTTCCCAAAATGTCTCATACTAATTGGTGATTGACTTGACTTATATATTAAACACATATTTCTAATCTTCCGATGTGGGACATTGGCTTGTCTCCCAATAATCTCCCCCTCAAACAATGTACCACAAACTTTAACCTCCCCACCAGCGAAACCTTGGCACCACGACATTGGCAACCCTTATTCGTATGGTTCTTTTGAGGCACTTTTCTAATGGTGTCACATTGAGGGCTCCTCCCACATTGACTTCTCTATGTCCACGACTTCTGACCTAGGCTCTGCTACCAAATAAAGTATTCAAAGATTGATCTTAGCTCAAGTATAAAGAATATCTCTCTTTATTATGTTTAGAAAATAATTCAAAACTAAACACCTTAAGCTCTTAATCAATGTCACAACTCAACATTGATATTTATATGGATTATAGCACCTCCTTTGATATTCCTATTTCTATTAGAACTAGATAACTCCTAATTCTATCAAACCTATCTTATCATAACCGACTTGTTAGAGATAACTTGGACCTTAAGCTATTGAAGCTTATCCAACACTAGACTGGAATACTAGTCCATGATACTCAACAAAATTGAATTAGGACATCTATTTAATCATTATTGCTTTTGTCGTTTATAATAAAAGTATGTGCATATGTTAATTGATTAGGAAAAATACTGTTCTATAACTATATATATGCTAAGGTCTCATCACAACTCAATAAACATTTTATTCTGTAATATTTATCAAATATATATGCTGCTACATGGTATCTTCATCACAATTTTTTTATGTTTTTACATCAGACACACATATACAACATATTTCTTCTTTCGATGTGAGAATGTTCACTTTGTGCAAAATTCAGAAACATGTTCACCAACCAACTAATATTTCACCAACCAAAATTCAGAAACATGATAAGACTTTTGTATCTGCCTTTACTGTGAACATTTTACTCTTACTAATATTTTTGAAAAAAAAAATGCTTTATTTTTAAATTAAATAAGAGTCGAAAACAGACCACGACAATAATAGTAATAGTCAGTTCATTCAATTCACTTCGAACAAAGTTCCCTTCTCTTTCCACTCGAATATTATTCATACTAAGTTAATACACGCGCACATGTGCAAGTTTTGTTTTGAATTATTTTGTCTAAATTTTTAAAAGCAATTTATACTAATTTAATTAAAATTATCTTGATTTTTTTCCAATAAATTATCTTAAGTTTTATATGTTTCCCAAACATAATAATTTATAGATTACATGTTAGTTATTTTTTGAATAATATATTATTTATATATTTAATTTATAAGTCTGTAAATATTATTTAAATTATAGAGTTTTTAAAACATTTCTTATTCCATGAATAGACTAATTTCTTGATCTTGGGTTTTTTAATTTTCAAATCTTAAATAAGCAAACTCACATTTATTTGTGCATTGCGTTAAAAATATAACAAAATATGAAAAGCCACATAAAATTTTAAGAACATACATTCAATATTTATTTACCAATAGAGTTAAAAAAAAACTAAAAATTAGTTATATAACAATAGAAAATAGTATGATATTTTATGAAGAATCCACAATCATACAACTCTTACACGTCTCGGTTGCGGGTTCGAAAGTGCGAATGGAGATTAAATATGACTTTTGTCAATTGAGAGTCGTGTTCATGACCTTAGTTTAAGATGTTAATAAAACCAGAGTGATCGAATGAGCCATTCACTAATAAACCGAAAGCAAAAATGAAAAGACATAAAAAATATTAATTATGATATTAATTTTGGTTGTGTTGATGTGTAAGAATGAGAGAAATTTTTTTTTTTTAATTTTATGTTATAATTAATATATACAATTTTGAGATATAATTATTTAAACTAATTTTATATTTTAATATATAAAACAGTGCGATTAATTTTTTATCCCTAAAATAAAGCCAATAAATTCAGCCAGAAAATAGACACCAAAATAATATATTAATTTCATTTATTATATAGAACATAAAAATAAATCATAAATTTATTGATTTTATAAACTAATAAATAGTGTAACTATTTAGATATAATTAAAAAAGATAGTAAAAAATATGATTAAACATGTAAAAGAAGATGTTAACATATAAAATAAGATGACGACAATATATAATAAGTTAAAGTGTCGTATTATGTAATGTTTAAATTTTATGGTTTTTAAAAATTAAATTTGAATTTTTAAATGTTTTCAGATTTTTAAAATAATTAAATTTAAATTAAATGATTTGTTATATAAAATAAATAATTGTTCATAAATGTTGAAGTGTCTTGAATGTGCTGAGATGTCTGCATAATAATAAAAAAAAAACTGATGTGTGAAGTTTAAAGAGAGCTCATGCGTCTAGCTTTGAGAGAATCTATTCACTCATTATAATATAGGATTCCAATGATAGCATCATCATCAAGCACAACCACAAGCGCCTACTTGCTTTGCGTTTCAATTTCATAATAACGACTAAAGCACGAGTTGACTTCTTATGCCAACAGTTGTTCTTTATTATAACATCACAAATTAACTTTTCATAAAGATTTTGTTTATTTTTTTTTAACATTTGGTTATTCAAAATTTGTCAGTGTCCATAAAAATTAACTACCGTCCATTGTTGACTACTCCTCCGAAGCTCTGTTTTCTAATTTGAGGACTCTTGCGAAATCATATACATCATAATTATATAATTAACATATTTAGAAGCATTTGGGAGATTATTACAAACTAACATATTTTTCCTAATATAATTAAGATATTTATATAAAGATATCATTAAAGATTCATAGAGAGTTCGTAGCATGAGTTTTGGAGATTTATTTGAAATAGAATATTCATTAATATAGAACTTAATTAATAATTTTCTTTTGAAAAATACTAAACGACAAACCTATACTCTCTCTATTTCACAATACATGATGTTAAGGATATTTTACACAAATTAAGAAAATAATCATTACTTTTTTAATATATATTATTTTCTCTTACCAAGAATTATTTTAATAATTATAAACCAATAGTAACATAATTATTTTCAATCATTACATCTTGATATTTACAATTTATCAATAAAAATAAAGTAAAAAAATTAAAACATCAAACTTTCTAAAATATGTATGTATCAAACATCAAACTTTCTCAAACATCAAACGGAAGGAGTATGTATTATTAATGTACTTTGCCCCAAATAAAAAAAGTTTTTGGATCCAATTGGTACCTAAAAGTCTCCGTTAGACTTGGGTCAAGAGATTCTACAAACTCCTTCTCCTTTCCATGAAATTTACAGAATCCAAAAACTTCTTAAAAAAATTTCCTCTCAGTTACCAGCTATTGTTCTTAAGACTGATTTTCCAAGAGAGATTTTGTTTTCTTAGCCTAATGGCAGCTTCTTCCTCCTCTTCCCCCAATAGGGTATATGATGTCTTCCCGAGCTTCAGTGGGGAAGACGTCCGCGTAACTTTCCTCAGTGACTTTCTGAAAGAGCTTGATCGGAAATTGATCGTTGCTTTCAAAGACAGCGAGATCGAAAGAAGCCAGTCACTTGATCAGGAATTCAAGGATCGCAGTGGTTGTGTTTTCTGAAAAGTATCCATCCTCCAGCTGCTGGCTGGACGAGTTACTTGAGATCGTGAAATGCAAGGAAGAATCGGGTCAACGGGTTATTCCAGTTTTCTACGGTGTAGACCCATATCATGTCAGGAAACAAATTAAACTGGAAAATTTGGAGAGGCTTTTGCGAAGACTTGTCAGAAAAAAAACACAGGATGAAACAAAACTTTGGCAAAAATCGTTGACCAAAGTAGCAAATGTTCTTGGCTATCATGCTTAAAACTGGTACATACTTTTATATACCCATTATATGTTCTTAACGAAGCAATTGCCAATGATGTGTTGGGTAAATTAAATCTTACTACATCAAATTATTTTGAGGACTTTGTTGGAATGGAAGATCATATTGCAAAGATGAGTGTCTTATTGCATTTGAAATCCGACGAAGTGAGGATGGTTGGGATTTGGGGTACGTCTGGAATTGGCAAGACTACCATTGCAAGAGTTCTATACGATCGAATTTCTCATCGGTTCCAACGCAGTTTTCATCGATAAAGCTTTCATATCTAAAAGTATGGAAATTTACAATAGTGCCAACTCAGACGACTATAACATGAAGTTGCATTTGCAAAAAACTTTCTTGTCTGAAATTTTAGATAAAAAAAAACATAAAGATAAGTCATTTAGGTGCGGTGGAAGAGAGGCTAAAGCACAATAAAGTTCTTATCTTTATTGATGATTTGGATAATCAAGTTGTACTAGATACTTTGGCTCGTCAAACTCAATGGTTTGGATGTGGAAGCAGAATCATTGTGATTACAAAAGATAAGCATTTCTTGAGAGCCCATGGGATCAAATATATTTACAGCGTCTGTCTCCCATCTAATCAACTTGCTCTTAAGATTCTATGTCGATCGGCTTTCAATAAAAACTATCCACCAATTGGTTTGATGGAGCTTGCTTCTGAAGTTACCTTGCGTGCTGGTAATCTTCCTTTGGGTCTTAACGTTTTGGGCTCGTATCCACGGGGTAGAGACAAAGAGGACTTGATGGATATGTTGCCAAGGCTTCGAAATGGTTTGGATGGAAAAATTGAGAAGACACTACTAGTCAGCTACAATGGATTAGATAACAAAAAGGACAAAGCGATATTTCGACACATTGCATGTCTTTTCAATGGTGAAAAAGTCAATGACATCAAACTGCTACTAGCAGAGAGTGGCTTGGATGTTGAGATTGGGTTGAAAAACCTTGTTGATAAGTCTCTCGTACATATAAGAGAGGAAATTGTTGAGATGCACTCTTTGCTACAAGAAATGGGTAAAGAGATCGTCCGCAAACAGTCCAATGAGCCTGGAGAACGGGAATTCCTTGTGGATGCAAAAGATATATGTGATTTACTTGATGCTTTCTCATGATCTTTTCATATATATCTCTCACTATAAGATTAAAATCATGTCATATGCGAAAATATATTATATTTATAATCTCAGGATACTAAAAAGGTTTTAGGTATAGCGTTGGATATGGATGAGATTGATGATTTGCATATACATGAGAATGTCTTCGAAGGGATGCGTAATCTCCTTTTTCTAAAAATTTACACTAAGAAATTGAAGCAGATAGGAGAAATGACTTGTTTTATACACGACGTCGTTTTGTCACTAACAGAGCTGTTAAATATAGATTTAACGGTTTGTCTAATTGGCCGGATCAACAAGAATTTCGTGTATAAAAAACAAAGTCAACAAAAGTTGATGCTTAAAATAGCCTATGACAAAGTTGATGCTTAAAATGGCGTTTTTCGGTAAGTTCGAGATTTAAATGATATTTTTCCCTTTTTATATTTCTACTCTTTCATTTTTTCTGCAACTATTTTGGCTTTTCTGTCTGATGTGTTCTGAGTCAAAATTGTGGCTTTGCCTGTTGTTGTAGTAAATTATACCTTCTATGTAGGTTGATCAGTACAGTAGTTGTTGGACAGACAATAGCTGCAGTTGGACTTTAATGCTTTGTTTAAAATTAAAATCTATCAACAAATAATTTAACATCTAATGGTTTTTTTGTTTGTTCAGGTAAGATTAGTCTTAACCAATTGGAGTCTAACAAATATTTTGCCAAGGAGAAGGAGAGAATTTACAAGTTGTGTGGAGTCCATATTTCAAATTGATCGTTGTTCTTGTAAATTTTTAGTGTCACTCATTTTCTTAGCTAACATCTATATCAATCCTTCTCCAGCTTCCCTCAATTCAAAGCATCATTATTAGTTTATAACTTTACTCACGTTAATCGGGTTTTTCGAGGCAGTTTCGCCATGGATAAATTCTTCCGATTGATTGTGGTGGTGGTAATGAAATACGATTAGATCGATGTTGGTGGTGATGATGGTGAGGATGATGATCGGCCATTGTTGATGTGGAAGAAACTTTGAGTCAACGAACGAAAGTTGATGATTTAAATGACTTAGTACAAAAAGTTTATGTCTTAAATGGCCTAAATTTGAAAGTTCGTGATTTACATGACATTAAAGATCGCATGAAAACGACGTCGTTTTATCACTAACGGAGTTGTTAACGACAGATTTAACGATATGTCTAATTGGCCGGGTCAACGACAATTCCATGTATAAAAAACATAGTCAATGAAAGTTGATGCTTTAAATGGTCTACGACAAAGTTGATGATTAAAATGACCTAATTTTGAAAGTTCGCGATTTAAATGACATTTTTCCTAAATTTAATATGATGTAGTTTGTTATGAAAATCTAATTATATGATAATAATCAATGTTATTCTGTTAACTATACTATGATCAAATGATATTATGTTTATTACCGGAAATAGATTGATATTGTAATGATTTTTTCCAGCTAAATTACCGGAAATGGATTTGATATTCTAATGATTTTTTCATATTTAAATTCTTCGAATTAATTATGCAGGATGAATTCGACGGCCAAGATTTAAAGTATTGACCCGAATCTAGTTTTTGGATAACCCAAAAGATCCAAAGATCCGTGTCCTACATGATTTTAACTTTTCCCAAATTGCCCAAAAATCTTTTTTCTTCTTCTTACATTCAATACATTACATGTAATATTTCTAAAGCTCAAAGGTTAAAATGCTTCTTTTTTAATAGTATAGATTCATACAATATCAAAACAAATGAAATGATATATTTTTTTAAAATTATATCCAAAAATTAATTAAAATTACATATAAGATAGTTATTTTCTAATATGTAACTGAGACTAAAAATATTAAAGTATTATTTTTATTTTCTTACTTTAAATATTAATTGTATTTAAAATTATGCAAATCTCTATTGATAAATTAATAAATTTTATAAATTAATAAAATATTTCAATCCCAAAATTATTAATTTACATAGGTATTACTGTATAACATATTTGAGTTTTGGAAGTGTAACGAAGTGTCGAATCGAAGCCAATTTGTCGGAAAGCTCAAAACCTCAGATTATATACGTTGATTCCTTTTGATGAGACCGTTACAGTTATGGTTTGTGGCGCCATTTGTCAACGATTCAAGTTTCGTGCTTTCTCCTTCTCGTGCTTGGATTCTCACATTTTCCAATGGAAATGCTTCAGGGGTTTCTCAGTTGCTATGGAGTTTCAGAATCGCGAAGGTTTGATATGTAATCACTTATGGAACCAAAGTCTCGACGAGGCTCGAGAGATTTTCAATCAGGTTTCATCTCCTCATGTGAGTCTTTACACCAAGATGATTACGGGCTACACGAGGAACAATAGATTGGTTGATGCATTGAATCTGTTCGACGAAATGCCTGTGAGAGATGTTGTCTCGTGGAATTCGATGATCAGTGGATGTTTGGAGTGTGGAGATATGGATACTGCAGTGAAGCTGTTTGATGAAATGCCTGAGAGAAGCGTGGTTTCATGGACAGCAATGGTGAATGGGTGTTTTAGGTCAGGCAAGGTTGATCAAGCGGAGAGATTTTTTTATCAAATGCCTGTGAGAGATATTGCAGCGTGGAATGCGATGGTTCATGGGTATTTACAGTTTGGTAAAGTTGACGATGCCTTGAATTTGTTTAAGCAAATGCCTAGGAAGAATGTGATTTCGTGGACGACAATGATCTTTGGGTTAGACCAGAATGAGAGGAGCGAAGAAGCTCTTGTTTTGTTCAAGAACATGTTGGGTTGTAGCATAAAGTCGACTTCAAGAACATTCACTTGTGTAATCACCGCCTGCGCGAATGCTCCAGAGTTTCATATGGGTATACAAGTTCATGGCTTCATCATCAAGTCAGGGTTTTTATATGAAGAATATGTATCTGCTTCGCTCATAACGTTTTATGCAAACTGCAAAAGTACAGAGGATTCTAGGAAGGTGTTTGACGAGAAGGTTCATGAAGAAGTTGCTGTGTGGACAGCTCTGTTGTCAGGGTATAGTCTGAACAGAAAGCATGAAGATGCGGTAAGTGTTTTCTCTGAGATGTTAAGAAACTGTATCTTACCGAATCAATCAACATTTGCTAGCGGATTAAATTCTTGCTCTGCCTTGGGAACATTGGATTGGGGTAAGGAGATGCATGGAGTTGCTGTGAAGCTTGGTTTAGGAAATGATCCCTTTGTGGGTAATTCTCTGGTTGTGATGTACTGCGATTGTGGAAAGGTGATTGATGCTGTTTCAGTGTTCATAGATATCTCGAAGAAGAGCATTGTTTCGTGGAATTCCATTATTGTTGGCTGCGCACAACATGGGCGTGGTAAGTGGGCGTTTGTCATATTCGGTCAAATGATTCGCTTAAAAAAAGAGCCAGATGAGATCACTTTCACAGGCTTGCTCTCTGCTTGTAGCCATTGCGGGTTTCTACAGAAAGGAAGAAAGCTGTTTGATTACATGGCAAGGGGACCAAATCATATCGATAGAAAGATTCAACACTATACTTGTATGGTTGATATCTTGGGAAGATGCGGAGAGCTGAAAGAAGCAGATGAACTTATCGAGAGCATGCTTGTGAAACCTAATGAAATGGTTTGGTTGGCTTTACTTAGTGCTTGTAGAATGCATTCTGATGTAGACAGAGGTGAGAAAGCTGCTGAAGCTATTTTTAACCTGGATTCAAAATCAAGCGCTGCTTATGTCTTGTTGTCGAATATATATGCTTCTGCTGGTAAATGGTCGAATGCATCGAAATTGAGAGTTAAGATGAAGCAGAAGGGGATAACGAAGAAACCCGGGAGCAGTTGGGTTGTGTTTAGGGGGAAAAAGCATGAGTTTTTCTCTGGTGATCGACCACACTGCTTGAGAACATATGAGAAGTTGGAGTTTCTGAGAGAGAAGTTGAAGGAACTTGGCTATGTTCCTGATTATAGATCTGCTTTACATGATGTTGAAGATGAACAAAAAGAAGAGATGTTGTGGTATCATAGTGAGAGGCTTGCTATTGCGTTCGGGTTGATTAATACAGTTGAAGGAAGTGAAGTCACAGTGATGAAAAATCTACGGGTTTGTGAAGATTGTCACACAGTGATTAAGTTGATCACTAGAGTTGTGGGACGTGAGATTGTTTTAAGGGATCCAACTCGGTTTCATCATTTCAAGAATGGGACGTGCTCTTGTGCGGACTATTGGTAGAAAAGTGACTTGAGAAATTTCAAACTTTGAGTAGTGGGAATTATTGCTAGATTAGTGATGTGGGTCAAAAATTGGATCCTAAAAAGAAAGTCAGATATTATTGTAAGAATAAGTGGTGCTGATTAAGTCAAGATCCATTCCAAAAAAGAGGAAACTTCCGTCAAGTTGCATCAGAAAAATTCAAGAAACAATGGCACAATTGCTAGGTACACTCTGCTACTACTATATTGTATTTGCAATTTATAGAGTGAGCCCGTCCTCACTTGTCCTCTGAATTTTTCCAGAATCCTCTTTATGGCTTCTTCGTCTTCTTTTTCCTCATCTCGCAATTGGTCGTATGACGTCTTTCCAAGCTTCAGCGGAGAAGATGTCCGCAAGACATTCCTCAGCCACTTTCTAAAGGAACTGGACAGAAAACTGATCATTGCTTTCAAAGACAATGAGATCAAGAGAAGCCGGTCACTCAATCCTGAGCTTAAACATGCAATTAAAAATTCCAGAATTGCAGTGGTTGTGTTCTCCAAAAATTACGCCTCTTCAAGCTGGTGTCTTAACGAGCTGTTGGAGATTGTGAAATGCAAGAAAGAGTCGGGCCAACTTGTTATTCCCATTTTCTACCGTTTGGATCCTTCTTATGTGAGGAAACAGACCAAAGAATTTGGGAAGATCTTTGAAAAGACATGCCGATGTAAAACAGAAGACGAGAAAAGCCGATGGAGGGGAGCTTTGACCGATGTAGCTAATATCCTAGGATATCATATTGTGACCTGGTACCACTTTTTGCATCATTACTTGTTGTTTAACTAACATGTTTGCTAATTGGTCTTTGTTTCCTTATCAGGGATAATGAAGCAAGCATGGTCGAAGAAATCGCCAATGATATTTTGGGTAAACTGAATTCATCTCCATCAAATGAATTTGAGGACTTTGTCGGAATTGAAGATCATATCACAAAGATGAGTTCATTGTTGCACTTGGAATCCAAGAAAGTGAGGATGGTCGGGATATGGGGTCCCTCCGGAATTGGCAAGACTACCATTGCAAGAGCTCTATTTAGTCAACTATCTTGTCAGTTCCAAAGTAGTGTTTTCATAGATAGGTTTTTCATATCTAAGCATATGGAGGTTTACAGCAGAGCTAATCTAGTAGACTATAACATGAAGTTGCATTTGCAAAGAGCTTTTCTCGCAGAAATTTTAGACAAAAAGGACATAAAGATAGATCATATAGGCGCAATGGAAAAGATGCTAAAGCACCGGAAAGCTCTTATTGTTATTGATGATTTAGATGATCAAGATGTGCTAGACGCTTTAGCGGGTCGGGATCAATGGTTTGGAAGTGGGAGTAGAATCATTGTGGTTACAAAAAATAAGCATTTTTTAAGGGCCCATGAGATTGATCACATTTACGAGGTCTGTCTCCCATCTAAAGACCTCGCGCTGGAGATGTTTTGTCGTTCTGCTTTTAGGAAGAGTTCTCCACCTGATGGCTTTATGAAGCTTTCTTCTGAAGTTGCATTGCGTGCCGGTAATCTTCCTTTAGGTTTGAACGTTTTGGGTTCGAATTTAAGGGGCAAGGACAAAGGGTACTGGATAGATATGCTGCCGAGGCTTCAAGGTTTGGATGGAAAAATTGAGAAATCACTCAGAGTTAGCTATGATGGATTAAATAACAGAAAAGATGAAGCAATATTTCGTCACATTGCATGTCTGTTGAATGGTGAGAAAGTCAGTGACATCAAACTTATACTAGCAAAGAGTAACTTGGATGTTAATATCTGGCTCAAAAACCTCGTTGATAGATCCCTTATCCGTGAAAGATTCAATACTGTAGAGATGCACTCTTTGCTGCAAGAAATGGGTAAGAATATTGTCCGTACACAGTCCAATGAGCCTGGAGAACGAGAATTTCTTGTGGATTTGAAGGATATATGCGATGTATTTGAAGATAACACTGTAAGTTTTTTCCTGTTTTCTTCATAAATCTCACTCTATATGATTACATGCATGTCATTTGCTAAATGAAGAACTGTGAGGTGTCTGTTGAGCTAATTGGTTTTGTTTCCTTCTTATTGATATTATTAATTTTAGGGTACTAAGAAGGTTTTAGGTATATCATTGGAAATAGATGAGACTGATGAACTGCATATACATGAGAGTTCCTTCAAAGGAATGCACAATCTTCTGTTTCTAAAAGTTTATACTAAGAAATTGGGCTTGAAGAAAGAAGTTATATGGCATTTACCGGAATGCTTCGACTATTTGCCCCCTAAACTTAGATTTTTGAGGTTGGACAGATACCCATTGAAATGTCTGCCTTCTAACTTTCATCCTGAAAACCTGGTTAAGCTTCAAATGCAGCAGAGCAAAGTCGAAATGCTGTGGGAAGGAGTTCATGTAAGTTTATAGTAATGCTTGTTTTAATTTTTAGATGATCATCCGTTCAAGTAATGTATAACTTAGTACATATATTTCAGTCACTTACAGGGCTCAGGAATATGGATTTGCGAGGATCCAAAAACCTGAAAGAAATCCCAGATCTTTCGATGGCCAGTAATCTCGAGACACTTAAACTCAGTGGTTGCTCGAGTTTGGTGGAACTTCCCTCCTCTATTCAGTACCTGTATAAACTGAATGATTTGGACATATCATATTGCTCTAATTTGAAGATTCTTCCCACCGGATTCATCCTCAAATCTCTGTATCGCCTCAATCTCAATGGATGCTCACGGGTTAAAAGGTTTCTTGATATTCGCCCTAACTTACGTATAGAGAATAGCATGGAGGGTAAGAATTTGTGGGAAAGAGCGCAGGTATGTACATTTTCCATCCTTTATTTAACTAACACTTTAACAAGAAACTAGGTAGAATTTCTTTGAATGCTGTGAAAATGTTTTTGAGACGAAACTAGTTAATTTGTGTAGTACTATTATCACTTATGAGTATTATTAACAAGTTATCTATTTTCTTATTGGAATATTAGTACAGAACGTATGTAAGAAAGTAATATAAATCCTATATGTTAAACTATTAAACAAAGGATGCAAATAGATTATAAATTTTTATTTTCAACAGAAATTGATTTATGATTGGACTTTTAATTGGAGAGTCTCAAACTTATATAAGCTACAGTTTGCAGATGAGAAGTTACACGAAACAATTATTCTTTTGCTTAGCAGCTGTAACATTTTAACATCTCTAAATTGTTTTTATTTTGTTTTATTTGTTTGTTTTTGTTTAGCTGCATACACCTCTCATGACCATGCTTTCTCCCACATTGACAAGATTGACTTTTTCGAATAACCCAAGTTTGGTGGAGGTTCCTTCATCAATTCAGAATCTCAATCAACTTGAGCATTTGGAATTTATCAACTGCAGAAATCTGGAGACTCTTCCCACTGGGATAAACCTCGAATCTCTCACTGCACTCGATCTCTCTCATTGTTGTCAGTTGAGGACTTTTCCTGATATCTCAACCAACATCTCAGATCTTAATTTAAGCTACACAGCGATTGAAGAGGTTCCTCGGTGGATCGAGAAATTCTTTCTCCTGTATAGCCTAGATATGAAGGGATGTAACAATTTACTACGTGTATCCCCAAACATTTCTAAACTGCAACACCTTGAGAGAGTTGATTTTTCAGACTGTGAGGCATTGGCTGAAGCTAGCTGGAGTGGTAGTTCAACTGAGATGGCGGAATTTCTTCCAGCTGATTATTTCTCAATGGTCAAGCTCAACTTCATCAACTGCTTCAACTTAGATCTAAAAGCTCTAATTCATGCAACTGATACTATCAGGTGAAGAAGTGCCTTCATATTTCAATCACTTTACTACTGGGACCTCTATCTCTCTCTATTGGACCTCTATCCCTCTCTACTATGCCTCTCGCTCCCAAAAATTCTTCAGCTTTAGAGGTTGCACCGTGATTGATGTCGAATCTTTTTCCACATTTTCTGTTTCATTCGACATTGAGGTATGTTGTCGGTTCGTAGACAGACTTGGGAACCACTTTGATTCTGCTGATTTTCCACGACACTTCATCACAACGAAGTTGGGTGCACATCTGGTTATCTTCGACTGTTGTTTTCCTTTAAATGAAGACCTTACTATTCTGGCTGATCGATTTAACTACCACGTGACTATACAGTTTCATCTCAGGGGTAAATACTCTCGTCATCTCAGATTAAAAGGATGCGGGATACGAGTCCCCGGGGATAGTCGATCCCTAGAATTCCAACCTTCTACTCCACATATTTTTCCACATGTTTGTGAAGAAAACGCAAGCAGCATTGCTGACTTCGGAGGCCATGAAACTGAACAAAATCAAGAGTGTGGAGATAGCACTCTGGAGAGAAAGAGTCGCTGGACAAAAATACTTGTGGTAAGCATTTGGCATAAACTCCATTGATAACTATTAATATCCCATAATTCTTTGTGAGGACAAAACCAGAAACTATTATACATAATGGTTGATTGTATGTTTGCTGCAGATTACGATGGGAAGACAACTGAAGAAACTAATGAGTTGCTATGCGGCCAATCCACAAGATACATAGGATTATGTCTCGTGTTAGGATTATCTTCCACAAAGATACATAGGATTATGTCTCGTGTTAGGATTATCTTCCACAAAGATGAATTTTAAGGTTATGCACACATTAAAATGCTTTTGAGAAAACTTAAAATACTTTTACTTTATAATTAATTATTATTATTATATTTACTTTATCTCTAATTAATAGAGGCAAAATAAGAAATGTTACGTAACTTTTGCCTAGAAAACATAAAACATAAAATATAAAACAAATTTTTTTTCTAAAACATTCATCATTTAGAAACTGGGGAAGGAATGGAGTAACTTTTTACTAATTTTAAACTATAATATTACATGAGTATTGAGTAATACTTTGGACTACACAGTGTTGAGCCAATAACACATAGCAACGTGTCCCCAACTCAAAGTCCGGTAACAATGAAAAGTTCCTGACTACTTTTACACCGAATTTGTTGTCAGACAATCTTCAAATGAAAGAAAAAAAACGATGTAATCGATTTCAACCAACCAACTATTAATTATCTATCTAAACATATAAAAAAACTATTAATTAATCATTGCACAAAAATTTATTTATTTATTATAAAATTTTCTTAAATAAATTCAAGGTCACAAAATTATGGTGACTATGACTATGTATCAAATCCGGAAATATCGCAAAATTATCTTAACTTTGACTATGTGTTGAATACGGAAATATTGCAAAATTATCTGGACTTTGACTATGTGTCGAGTCCGGTCCGAATTTTGACTATGTGTCGAATTTGGAAATATCACAAAACTATCCAGACTTTTACTATGTGTCGAAGTTGGAAATATCACAAAATTATCCGAACTTTGACCATGTGTCGAATCCAGAAATATCCTTAAGTTATTCGAACTTTGACTACATGTCGAATCCGAAAATATCCCTAAGTTATCCGGATTTTGACTACTTGTCGAATCCATAAATGTTCCTTATTTATTTGGACTTTGACTACGTGTCGAATCTGGAAATGTCCCTAAATTATCTGGACTTTGACTACGTGTCGAATCTGGAAATGTCCCTAAATTATCCAAACTTTGACTACGTGTCGAATCTGGAAATGTTCATAAATTATCTGGACTTTGACTACATGCTAAATCCAGAAATGTCACAAAATTATCTGGATTTTGACTACATGTCGAATTCGGAAATATCCCTAAGTTATCCGGATTTTAACTATGTGTCGAATCCAAAAATGTCCCTAAGTTATCCGAAATTTGACTACGTGTCGAATCCGAAAATGTTCCTAAATTATCTAGACTTTGACTACGTGTCAAATCCGGAAATGTTCCTAAGTTATCTAGATTTTGACTATGGTCGAATCCGGAAATGTTCCTACTTACGAACATAATATTTATTCATGTATAATCAAAGAAAATAAAATCTAAAGGCAACATAAAACAAGAAAAATGCGAAAGAAACTTAGCGAACCAAAGAATCTTTAAGTTTCCAAAGGGTTTTTTTTATTTAATTAATATATATTACTTTTCAAATTATTTAATTATGCCCTGTGAATGACGCAAAATATGGATTCTTTGGATCGAGGAGGGGAAAAAAAAAGTAAAACGCAGCAACTCAGCAACTCAGCTTTACAACCTGCAAGAACAAGAATTAAATGACCTTTAAGAATCAAGAAAAAAACAAAAAGCATTAACCAAGAAAAGCACCATTAACCTAAACATCTCGTGAATCTATATATAAACCTTAATCTCTTAAGTCATTTCACATCCAAGAAAAAATGGTGGACCAGCAGATGAAACCGGTGGCCTCTTTTCTCCTAGTCTTGAATTTCTGCATGTATGCCATAGTTCTCGGAATTGGAGCATGGTCCATGAACAAAGCCATCAACCATGGCTTCCTTATTGGTAAATGATTTCTTTTGATTTTTTTTCTCTTTTAATTATTTTTGTTTTTCTTTCTTGGTATCATGTGTTCTTAATCGACTTAGTTTCAGCTTATATGAATTCTGTTTTATTCTTTCTCCAATTCAGTGTCTGATTGAAAACAAAACAATACTTATGCATGTAAGTAATTTTTAAACACGTTCTAAATTTGCATGATACATATACAAAGCACCTACCGATCAATATCTTATGTATTACCTTTATTAGTATGTATAACATTAACCCGTTGATCCATAATTTTAATAAATGTAATTAGAATACAACATTCTCTAATAATTTTTAAACACTTCATATATAAAGCACTCAAATCAATATCTTATGTTTCGCTCAAAAAGGAGTAGCTGATTAACTGATGATAAACTAATTTTCATAATCCCATAAATCTATTCAGATTTAAAATTAAAAATATTACTTTTTGCACTAAGCATCTCAATGTTTTTTTTTCTTGTGAAAATTAAAAAATTCAAGGTGCGGATTATAGTCTTCCGGCTCATTTCTCGCCGATATATTTCCCAATGGGTAATGCGGCCACCGGATTCTTCGTTATGTTTGCTTTAATTGCTGGAGTTGCTGGAGCTGCCTCGGTTATCTCCGGCGTCAGTCATCTCCAATCATGGACTACTACGAGTCTCCCGGCAGCTGTGTCGGCCGCCACCATTGCTTGGTCGCTAACACTTTTAGCCATGGGGTAACACTTCTGAGCTCAATATTCAGTCATTTTATTTCACAACAAAATTAGCATACAATCTATATAGGTTATTAAAACCTTTATTTCTTGAACGTTCTTGTGTAGCTTTGGATGCAAGGAAATTGAACTTGGGATGAGAAATGCTCGTCTGGTGAGTAAACCTCGATTTTATTATTTTATTGCAAAAGGTCGTTACCATATACAATTGATATAAACTTATAATTATTATTTTAAATTAAACATAAACTTATAATTATTATTTTCTCGACAGAGAACAATGGAGGCATTTCTAATCATACTTTCGGCAACACAACTTCTTTATATTGCTGCTACATACGGAGTTCGAAAATAAATCGAAGAAATCTTACGGGTTTTTTTTCTTTGTTTTGTAATTTAAATTCTTATGCATTTTTTATATTAAAGATGTAATTGTGTGGTTTGGATTATTTGATTGGATTTCGACTATAATTGTTTTTTTTTTATCATTCATATCTGCTATATACTATTTAAAATATATCAGTTTTAGACTTTTAGGTGAAGAACTCCTTTCATGTAACTCTTGTTCTTCCCTTTCCTCTTGTGTGTTTTAAAGAACCAATTAAAGTATAATTAGGTTACATTATTTTAAAAGTCTGTAATTAGATGTAATCCTCGAATTTCTCTTAAACTCATAACAGTAACAACTAATAAGAATTGTAAAAAATTTCACAAATCAGAATTCAGAAACCAATCATTTGAAATCCTAACATATGAAACTTCTTTAACCACATGATCATCATCCGAAAAACCAAAACCGTTAATGATATGTCCCATGAGTATTGACATAAACGGCTGACTTAGGCCGTTGCCCACGGCAGAGACGTTTCCGATGGCCATTAAAACGATGTCATATTAATCTGAAAACGTGGAAAGCTTATAAAACGCTACTTTCTGATTTCCTCTTCCACTTTTCTCACTCTTCGCTTTCTCCTCCATGAATCCATGATTTCTTTCCGCTTCGATTTACGTATTTATTGGTTAAACAGAGAATTTATCAAAAGATTATTGATGGGTTTAAAAAAAAAAAGGAATCAAAGTTTTGCTACATACAGTATTTTCTTCATATGAAAGGCCCTCCAATAAATGGTAATTTTGAAAGCCTTTTTTTGGTTTTGTTGGTTGCTGTTGACCAAAAAAACTCCCTAATTATTAATTATTAATTAATTTGATAAAATATTAATGCACTCAATTTAAAAATTAAAACACACATAAAACTACGAATTCAAAACTCCACGCGCGTATCAGCAAGGATACTGCTCTACTTTGTATAATATTTGACACCTCAATGAGCATGATAAAATCTAACTATATATTATTATTATTTTGATAAAGGTTTTTAAAATCTAACTATATTTTTACCATAAAAAATAAAATTTAATTTTGAAACGTAGATTTATTTCCATTATATCATTTTGCCCAAAAAAGGAGTGAAGTTGATATTGTTTACCAGCTGTCACATGATGCAGTCATGCAATGTATTATAAAATCTTATATATGGTTAAGAAAATAAAAAAAGAGGAAATTAGAAAACAAACAAAGTAAATACTAATATTAATTTTTTTTATCTATAAATACTACAACTATGCATGTACTTAGGATTATCATTGTTTTTATCAACTTTTAGAATCGGTGTTTTCATTCATTTTCATTGTAGGTTCAATAGTTTTTGGGGAAATGACTTTGGGACAAGAAATTAGCATAAGATCATCGTGGAGCAGGGACGATGATCTTGCTTTTGAGAGAGCCCTTGCAATATACACCGACAAAACAGATTATAATTGGGAAAAGATTGCTGCAGCTGTTCCAGGAAAAACTTTAGAACAAATTAAAGAGCATTATGAGATTTTAGTTGATGATATTATGATGATTGAATCTGGGTATGTACCTCTTCCAGATTATGCTAGTGATAAAGAGAGAAGCATTGAGGAACGTACTAGTAACAAACAGAAACGGGAGTTTAAGCAAAAAAGGCGAAAGGGGGTTTCGTGGACCTACGATGAACACAGGTTCTTACTATTCAACTGTTTTTAATTGATAAATTCTATGCTTTATAAAGTTATTATTTTATTTTATTTTTTATTTGTTAATTTATATGGTTATTTTGTTCTGATAGCAAAAAGTATGTATGTTTTTTTGTGATAGTATTTTTTTTTCTTAAATACTTGTGATTTTTTAGTGTGAATAATTTTCTGAAATGTTGAATCTTATTTTATGAGCTGAAATTGTTCCAACTATGTGTTGCTTCTCGCCCTAATTTATTTGCTTTCTCTAAAAACAGAGATTTTCTTCTTGGTTTGGAACAATATGGGAAAGGTGATTGGCGTAGCATTTCTCGTTACTCTGTGCTGACAAGAACACCATCTCAAGTTGCAAGTCATGCTCAGAAGTACTACGCACGTCATAACGCAAAGAACAAACACTACAAGAGATCAAGCATTCATGACATCACTGATGCAAACTCCACATGGCAAAACAAAAACAACAATGTTGTTGTTACTTCCAACACTCAAACCTCTTCGCAACCATCATTAGATCTTCCTGTCCATGGCACATCCAACATATGGAATACACAAGCCACTCAGACAAGCTTACAACCATCACTAGACAATCCTACATATGGCACCAAATGGAACACACAAGCTGTTTCACAACCAACAGTCAGTACTCCTAAATATGGTAAGCCAATAAAAAGTCAATCAATGGTTGGACCTATGTTCTCACCTTTTGGAACAGGCACAAATCAACGGGATTCACCTCACAGGACTTACGGAGTTCAACATCATTCAGCACCTTACTCTTCAGTTTCAAGTGCTTTGCTCAACATCAACATGGGTTCAGTTCCAAATGCTTCAGTCAAAATGGGTTCAGTTCCAAGTACTTCATTCAAAAGGGGTTCAAATCCAAATGCTTCTCACAACATGGGTTCAGTTCCAAGTGCTTCCCTCAACATGAATTCAGCTCCAAGTGCTTTGCTCAACATGGGTTCAGGTCCAAGTAATTCGTTCAACATGGGCTCTGCTCCAAGTTTTTCGCTCAACATGGGTTCAGGTCCAAGTGCTTCCCTCAACATGGGTTCAGTTCCGAGTGCTTTGCTAAACATGGGTTCAGTTCCAAGTGGTTCGCTCAACATGGGTTCATTTCCATATGGCTCGTTCAACATGGGTTTAGCTCCAAGTGATTCGTTCAACATGGGTTCGATTCCAAGTGCTTCACTCAACATGGGTTGGATTCCAAGTGCTTACCTCAACATGGGTTCGATTCCAAGTGCTTCGCTCAACATGGGTACAGTTCCAAGTGGTTCCCTCAACATGGATTCAGATCCAAATGCTTCGCTCAACATGGATTATGTTCCAACGGATTCGATTCCAAGTGCTTTGTTCAACATGGATTCAGTTCCGTACAACATAAGTGATATACCTGATTCTGGTATATAGATCTTAGGCTTGTGTTGTTTTGCATTTTTAAAGGTTTAGGATGTGTAAGGGATAATTAATATTCATCTTGTTATTTGATGTGGATTTGTTGGTTTTTTCATGGTTCATATGGTTAGAGTTATATTTAATAATTCTTCTCTATTTATTTTCGTTAATATAATTTGCCACAAAAATGAAATGTCAAATGTTTATGAGGTTCATCTCAAAGTCAATCGACAGTGAATTTTCATGTCCATTATAAATTTGACGTGAAATTCCTAACTAATTTCCCTCAAGATAATAATTATTATAGCCCATTCATGTTAAATCAAATCCCAAAAGATACTTAACACAACTTTGTTATTATGTTATAGAATTGTAATGAATATGATGATTTCAAATTAAAATGATTTGAGTTGAATTGTATAAAAAATGAAGTACTGAATTTATGTTATTCATAGCAAAATTTTAATATATTAGATATTTAATTATATATCATATAAATGTATTGAATTTATGTTATTAATAATAATTTTTAATATTGTATAATGTTTAAGTATATATATATATGTATATATCTGTATGTGGATACGCTTCCTAACACGTACCCGCTTCCTAATTTTTTTTTTAAAAGTCACTTCTACGCTTCCAAACACTTCCACTTCCACCCCGCTTCTGACTCCATGCAACCTAGATCATCACCGCAAAATGGTCCATCTATTTTCTATTTATCCTCAATTAATCTAGTTGGAAGATTGATGCATTTAATCTTCTGCATGTCTCTTGTTCTCCTATTTCTGTTTCTGTGTGGACTCTGTTATTTTAGTTTCTACTGAAAGGACAAAAACAATTTTGAAATCCCTAAAATTTAAAATTTTAAAGTTTTTAATTAAACTTTTTACTAAAACAATTTTTGGTCCCTTCAATTTTTTTTAAATGAGTAATATTTTTGTAAATTTTATAATGTTTTTTTTTTTCTTCTTTGAATCTAATTTTAAAAATATTATATTTTAAAAAAATGGTACCCCTAATTATTAAGACACAGGATTGACACAGGATTGGGCTTGGCGCCATTGCCCGCTCTCCCCCTCCTATGTGAGCCGGCCCTGTGTAGACAACGAAAATCTCACTCGCCAGATCCAAAATAATTCAATTTCTAAAAAGGTCCTCAAAAAAATATATTTTAGGGTATTGAATTTGAATTTTGGAGAAAGTTCCTCAAGCTGTGTCCTTTTGCTACAGATTTCATCAAGGATAAAACACACGAAAGTATATGATTATACACATCTAATAGTAACGAACATTTAAGTTTATATAATATTAACAAGGTTTAGACATTAGATCACAAACATATGTTCTGGTATATAAAATTACATATAACATGTTTTCTATTAAAGAAAACTCTTACAAGATCTCTCCTTCCTCAAGATCGTCGAGTCTCATTGCATTAGAAATGGCTGGCTCAATCTCTTCCAGTTCTGGCCAATAATCATTTCTTAAAACAAGACCTAACTCTTTAAGCAACAACCGACCTCTTCTCAGAGAAGTGCTACCACAGAGGTTAAATAAACCTTTCTCCAATCTCCAGTGATTGTTCTCATCAAAATCGTAATCTTTTTTCATCTGTAGACATGTTTAAGGAAAACAAAATCATCATGCTTCTTTAAAAAAAACACTGCACACACACATGGTTGTTTAAAACTCGGTGAAATTAATACCTTTTCTAGTTCAAGTCGTTGTTTCTCACGTTTTTGTTTCAACTCGGCTTGTGCCCTAATTTGTGCAGCAATCTTAGTAGCTCTTATTCCAGCTTCAATTCTAGCTTTCTCTGCATTTTTTAGTGAAACATATGAGGCAAAAATCCAAAAAAAAAAGTGTAACTCATTTTTTTCTTCCATTAGAACATGTAAATATTGTACTTTCACGTTGTGTTCTTTCCATCTCTTCCTTCTCTTTTTTACTCTGTCATTAAACAAGACATCTACTTTTAGTAAAACATAACCTATTGGAAAATCATTGTTTTGGTAATTGGAATCAAGAAAAGTAATAAAACCTGGTCAAGAACATTTTTGTTTCTGGCTTTTACAATGACATCTGCGTATTGGTCTCTGATCATTGCAGCACGAAGAGCATTCTCAGCATGTAACAACGGCAAGTCAGGAATATATGTTTCCAACTCTGTAGAAATCAGAGAGTGATGATCTTAAAAAAACCAAACTACACAAATTTGATTGAAAACATATGAAATGAATAATAAGTTACTATTATCCCAATAATATACCTGAAGGTTTATCAAGTTGAGAACTAACACGACCATTGCGATTTGCATTTGACTCGCTAGCCCGTGAACCTGAAGTGTTCTTTCTTTTACAGTCCTATTTTGACATGAGCATCGAAACATAAAATTCTATTCTTAGTGACACAAAACTAAGAGGAAACTATATTTGTCAAAGATTAAGCAATATAGTCTTCATATACCGTTAATGTAGAAGCATCACATCGAGATGAGGTACATGACTTGAAGCATATGCAAATACTTCTACCACATTTACAAGATGGAGCTCGAGCTGAGCCTACACGTCATGCAAAATGATAAGCTCCAAAGCTCAGAAGCAAGAACTAATTTCTCAATATAATGTACCTTTGTTTGGGATTTTCACAGCCGAGCTAACTCGAAGGCCCTGATCATATACAACAATCATATCAATAACAAAATTATCCATCATAACAGCAACCAAGTCTAGGATTCTAATCAAATAACGTACCAGTGAATCTTTTTTAATCTGCCCTCTCAATGGCTTACACAGAAGAGGCCTCTTTTCAGACTTCTCTTTAGTTACTTTTGGCTCTTCCACAAAGGATCTTCTAGATGAAGTTGTTGCTTCACGGCTGCTTATAGAACTTTCAGTACCTTCAACTCTTGATAACTTGGAAACATTTTTCTTCTTGATTAGTAATTCCCATCTAACCTCAAAAACCTCCTTAAGATCCTTTGCAAGTTTATGAACCCAATTGTCCATAGGATTGTACATCAACGCATTGTTAAACGTCAATCGAACATCAGCTGCAAAATCATCAACATAGCTATACTCGTTTTTCAAAAGCTTTGACTTGACTGTGCCTAAATCCATAGGGTTCGATATAACCGAGAAGTAATCAGGAACCATAAGTTTAACCGGATCAACAGGAACGTTAAAGACCCAACCACGAGGATGATCCATCAAAAATTTTAACAATCCTAAACATTGACTAGACAAGACACAATCTAGTTTTTGTTTCTTTTTTGCATGAACCTCTTCCTTAAACTCATTAGATATACGTTTCTTGGATTGATCTTCTTCAGGACCAAACTTAGTCTTCAGTTTGGTTGCTGGAACCATTACTGCAGAACTGTAAAAACCTGTAAACATAATTAAACCAACTGAAAATTAGGGTTTTTATTCCCCATTACACAAGACTAGAAATCAGGGTTTTATTATACATCAATAAAATCTTTGACCAAGAAAAAAAATACATAAATACGATCAAATAGATACAACAATTAGATACGAAATTCTGACTAAATCCTGATAAATCTAGGTTAAAATCCTCTACAGTTAATGAAGAACAAATAAAGGTTTGTCAAAAAATTGATACTTTTGCGATCATAAAAACATTGAAAAAATACTTAAAGAGACGAAGCATGCAAAAAAGTATGATTCTACAACGGAGAAATCGAAGAAGCTTACCTGAAGAAGAATTAAGCGAAGAGTATCAGCGATTTGGGAGTTTGGTGAATGCACTCAGAGTAGGGAAAATGAAACGGCCATAGAAATTTGTTTTTTCTTATTTGTGTTTTTTGTGCGAGATGGCTTTTATAGGCTGGGTTAAAGATTTAAGTATTAAAGTAAAAGGCGTATAATTAAAACTCAACTAAAAATAGGAAAACTAATTCAATTTTGACTAGACTTACTGACATAGGATTAATTAGTACACATTAATTAGTCTCTACTTCTTCTATATGTAAAATGAATACATTTACTTAAAAATCTCTCAAAAACTAGTCAAACCCAGTAAAAAAACTAGTCAAAAGTCCCTTAAATAAAAAGTGACTTTGCAAGAAAAATCAATTTTGTAATTAAATGGTCTATGCTCTGTTTTGGTAATCTCGTACCGATGTGTGTTATATGATATATAGTAAAATTTATGTAATTAATAATGTTAGGACTGGAAGATTTTATTAATTTAAAAAGGATATTAATTTATCAATAAATTAATTTATAAAAAGATTTGTATTTTTTTACAATTCATATTTAAAGTAAAAAATTAAAAATGATACTTTAATATTTTTTTGTGGCAGTTACATGTAATGAAATAATTATCGTATATGCAATTTTTAATAAATTTTTTATGTAATTTGAAAAGATAATATCATATGTTTTTGATGTAGTATGACAAAATTATAGATGAATTACCAAAAAAAAAATTATGAATAAACAAATAAAATTAGAGTCATATTTCACTAAATTATCTTAGTTATATTTTATAGTTTTATATAGTTATTAATTTATGATATTGATGAGACCATATAATTACATAAAAAATTTTTAAAAAATTATTATCTTATTATGTTAAATATTACATTGGCCTAACTTGGGAATAATTTTTTTTATTAATTTATAGAGGTTATTAATTTATAGAGATTATTTATTTATAGAGTATTAATTTATAGAGATTCTATGTACAGTACCATTTTCATTACAATCAATCACAAAAGTGATATTAAAAGCATTACCAAAAGAAGTATTCTTAAATTTTATGTACCGTTATTTTATGTAGCTATTTCTTATCTGTTTTAACTATTTCGGTATCGTTTACTGTTTTGTTCTTTCCGGTAAAAAGCTTGTACCTCTTTTGATTATTGAATACCTTTTGATCTAAAAAGCTTTGCACCTCTCCATTTTTGATCTAAAACTCACTATTACTCTAATTTAAAACGTTCCATAGATGATCAGTTAACATCTAGATCGATTTCTCGCTATGCTCGCTATCACACATGACTAATAAGAGTTTCATATAATATAATTGGAGTACAAGGCTCAGATGCCACTTTTCCACTTGGCCGCTAAAATATATAAATTTATTTAGGGCCGCAAGTCTATGATTGGCCCGCGTTGCTTCAGGGTCGATCATGACTATCAGTTAATAAATGAGAAGATTTTAAAAAATTTGGAAACTAGTATGGTTAGCATACATCTCATCGGAAACAATATCTTGGTATCCACAATGAGTTACACCATGGGATATATTGTCGCATTAAACCAACAATAATATATTGGTATCCACAAATGCGATAAAAGTTTTAAACCCTGAATAATAACACTTGACAGGATATAGGTTTTCTGAAATCCTATTGTTTATACAACCAAATTTCACATTGAAAAACATATTGATGTTCATCAAGAAAGAGTTATGAGGCTTATTTCTATATCATGCTCTTCTTCTTTTTTTTACTTCTAGGTTCTTTCTTTTTGCTTATGAGTTATGAGTTGAATCATAAGATCTATGAACTTTTATGCTTATGAGTTATGAGTTGAATCTTTTTTTATGTTGCCCTAATGGTAGTAAACTTTTTTGCGGTCTTTCGCTGGATCCTGGTAAATCATAAGATCTATCAGCTTTTATGCTTATGAGTTATGAGTTGAATCTTCTTATTATATATAATTAGTCAATTGGGTCTATCTACCCTTAAATTCTTAATACAATAGGAAAGTGAAAACCCTAATTTACGAGTGATGTTCTCAAAGGAATGAATATTGTAAAAGCTGACTCGGATCTACAAAAATTAGGATGTCAGTCCAAACTTTACAGTTATCAAGAAAGGATGTATGGTTTTGTCTAACAAAAGGCCTACTAATTGTTGTGTGTATCTCATAAAAACAAGTTTCCCTTAATTGTTTTTTTAAGTTCGCCCTTAGAAACATTGTGGAAATAATTGGATTCTAAACTTGTGATAGGCATGTCACTCGCTTCTTCAGTTCTTTGTTAAACACAATTAATCTTAGACTTCTTCACCTTAATCCTCTTCAGAAATAATCTAAACTTTGAATATCATACGTGGGTCCAAATTGGTCAATAGTAAGCCCATCACTCAACCCTCAAAATATATACTTTCCCCCAAATTCGTTCCAATATTAAACCTTTTATTTTATTTTTATTTGTTCGAAATTCGAATTAGTTATATTGTTTTTCATTTTTCAGTTAATTAATTAATTATTCCGAAATTCTCATATGGATTCGATACCAAGGAAGCGACCCAAATCGGAGACCAAGACTCCAAAACGGAACCCTAAATCTTCTCCTTCTTCGATCAGATCGTTACTCGAACCATCAGAAAAGTTCTTCCCTTCCAAAGAAGAGTTCTTGCGACTTCTGACTGTTCTGCTTGTGGCTTGTGCAGTGGCTTTTACCTGCAATTTCATCTCTAAGTATCTGAGCTCAAATCCTAAACCTTTCTGCGATAGTAATTTTGATTCCATCGATTCAGACTTAGGTAAGCTCGAAACTCATAATCAATCCCTTTATTTCATGGTTGAATTGTTTAATTTAGTGGATTAATCAATTTTGTTACCTCAGATTTATGTGAACCTTGTCCAATTAATGGAGAATGTTACCAAGGGAAGTTGCTATGTAATCATGGATTCAGAAAGCAAGGAACTTTATGTGTAGAAGATGGAGAAATCAATGAATCAACTAAGAAATTGGTATGGAGAAATTAATGAATCAACTAAAAAAAAATCCAATCTTTTTAGATTATTTGGTTTAAACATTTTTGCACTTGGTTGTGTTGTTGATCAGGTTGGGCATTTTGAGAGAAAAGTTTGTGAAGCATATGCTCATAATGAATGTTATGGTACTGGAGAAATTTGGGTATGCTTCTGATTTATCTTTTAACATATAGTGTTTTGATTTAGTTGTGTGTTCATAGTAAGCATTGCCGTGAGCTATTTTCATTGATCTTTTAGGTTCCAGAGAATGATGTTTGGAAAGAACTACGTGTCAACGGTTTCTTGAATAACTTAGACGAGCAAGCTTACAATTTTGTGAAAGGAAAGGCAGTAGAAGCTGTCACTGAGCTACTAGAGAAAAGGACTAATTCTAATGGGTTAGTATTGTCATTACCGATTAATTCTGTTGGTTAGGATTAACTCTTGGCTAAAGATTCTTACGTTATCTTTTATTTATTTGAAGGATTATTGAGTTGAAGTGCCCTGAATCCCTAATTGAAAGTTACAAACCCTTGACTTGTCGCATACATCAATGGCTTTGGCAGCACATCTTAATCATCTCATCTTCATGTGCAATGGTAAATACTCTTAGAAAAAAGCCAGTCTTTGAGTGGTTTAGTTTACTTGATCAACATCTTCAAGCTTGTTTACAGTGTTGAGATGTACAGCTTGTGGGCTGCGCAATATTGTATAGGAAAATTCGGCGAAAGCGTTATTTTTCAAGTAGAGTCGAAGAGCTATACGAACAGGTATACATTTATCTGTACAACATCTCGATTAGTCGAATATCCATGTCTTTGTGTATAGATACGTAACACGGTTTATTTCTGGAGTGATTCATTAGGTCTGTGATTTCCTGGAAGAGAATGCAGTAGCATCAAATTCTGCAGACACTAGTAACTGCGAGCCTTGGGTCATTGCGTCGCGATTGCGTGATCATCTACTTCTGCCTAGAGAAAGAAGAGATCCTCTGTTATGGAGTAAGGTATGCTGTTTTTTTTTTGCCTTAGCTTATCAACTAGTAAATCTGTTCTTTCTCTAACAATCTGTGACAGATATTACTATTTTAAACTAATTCTCATGTTGTTACCTGAGATGGTTCTTTATATTTTAGGTTGAGGAGTTAATACAAGAGGATTCACGTATAGATCGATTTCCTAAAATTGTAAAAGGTGAACAAAAAGTTGTATGGGAGTGGCAAGGTATGAAACTCAAAATATTTATTAATCCGCTTTCACTCGTCGATGTCTTGTTAAATCCATTGAAGCTGTTTCCCAATTGATGATTCAGTTGAAGGTTCACTAAGTTTATCCACGTTGAAGAAACGGCGAGAGACACAGAAGAAAGTTAGAAAAATTATTGACTCAAACACAAGCTTGCAAGAAAATTACAACAGAAAAATTGCCGGTAAGTAACCGAACCGAAAAGAACATTATCTGGTAAATTACTAATTGAGCCAAATAGACATTGTTTGAAGATTTATCTTTATCTGGTTTTGTTGCAGAGACAAGTTATTAGTACATTTACAAAAAGAACAATATAGAAGCTTGTTGTGACTCTTCAAGTACTGTTAAAAGATCCAAGAACTCAGGAAGCATTGCCGATTTTTCTGTGTTTTTGTTTGTGTTGATGATGATGTTGCTTGAATTTTGTAATAGATGGAGAATAGTGACTTAGATTTGTTGAAAGTTTCTTGATGGGCTTGTTTTGGATTCGGAAGAGTAGTAGTAATTATAACTTGTATTCCTGTCAAAACAAAAAGGTATTTGCAATTCATATATGTTACAATATTAAGTACTAAGTGAATTTCTAGTTAATGATTATTTTCAATGTATCAAGAAACTCTAATATTTATGGATTCAAAAAATAATCACCAGTAAAATAATTAGATTATCCTATGGCATCTCCTCCACTAATCTCTACATACTCCCAAACAAATTCATGAATTTTTTTTATAGACTTCTTTTGCTTCGAGGCCGTCTCATTTAACCTTCCTGAAATCTTCTTCAAGCAATTAGGACTGAAGAGAAGCCGGATTTGATGCCTAAATCATGGCCAACACAAAAATAAAAACTGGAAAGAGATTACTTCATACTACAAGAAAGTGAATCTCATGTGGAGTAACCAAAAAAAATTACTTTGTGAGTCAACCTGCTGCAAACCCACACAATGAGGAAAACGAGGTGGTTTTAATTCTTTTAGTAATAATGAATATAGTTATGTTATTTGAAATATAAAATCTAGAATAATAATAGTATGTTATGTTATTCCACCTTGGTTTAGTTAAACTTGATAATCTCTTGTGCCATTTATTTGCTCTGCATCATTTTCATTGTATTTTCTCTTCTATGTTTATTTATATTTATATTTAAACATCAGTCAAAGTGTTTCTAGGCTTAGTTGTGAGCTTGCAAGTAAGAAAACTTGAGTCTTGGAATGTCAATCCTTCACAAATTCGATCCAATATTTTGTTTCTTTAACACTCACATTAGTATGATTAATTATTTTAAACATTAAGGATCCACATAGTTGATATACGAAGTAAGTACATAAAAATTATGTGAACGTTAATATATATATACACATATTTATATCTTTATTTAGTGGTGTAAGATTCACACAAATATAATTTGTAGAGTGTATATTATAAAATTGTTATTAATTAATGGGTCAATTTTTGAAATGGATCTTTTCACAAAATGAGTCCATTTTTAATAATAAAATTGTGAAATTATCAACTTTTATATTTTCCCTAATTTAAAGTGAAGGGATTGTTATCAACAGAATATTTTTGTATTAAAAGAATCATATAATATGATATTTAACATTATTATAATTATTATTAGGAGAATCAGAAACCAACGAATTTTGACATGCAAGTGCAGAATCTTCGAAACTGGTATTTGACCATGTATGTTTGATCTTTCTTATCAACCTTTGCATTTAAACCTTTCTGATCTTGAATCAATGTGCACCTTTGAATCCGTGGTTTTGGCAGTTGATTCATGGGTTGAGCTAACTATCTCACTATTGTGTCTAGATGTTTTATTGTTGTTTACATAATCTCTCTAATTCTTGTGAATAAATAACATAATTGATTTTGAATAGTTGAATTTGACATTGATTCATATTAGTCTAAATAAGTTCTTTGAATGGTGAACTTGTTTAAATGTTAAAAATTTTGTTGGTTTTTGAAGGGACAATTCTGCAGCTACTCACATGATAAATGCAAAATGTGTTACGACATAGCAAAAAATGTTCCAAGAAACATAATCATAATTTGAAGAAACACTCTAATTTCATAATCAACCATAAAAAAATTCGAAGACGTAAATCGTCGATCTCCTTTTACAAGATGCATTTATTTTGGAAAAAAATGATACTTGTTTACTTTGAAAATATTTTTGAATTGTATTATACTAAAATAAAAACACGGATTATGTTGGCATTACGTTTCTAAGTCTTAATTAATTTACAAGGATTATTTTAATCAAAATTGTTACAAAGAGAATAGTTACTTTCCATCTTCGGAAAAATTCAGGACCCAAGAACGTAAAGGCACGTGCCCCATGATAGACTTTTCATGTGATGTGACCTAATTTTTCCTCCACAATTTTTATAAAATAAATTGTCTTAACAAAAGTAAGAAAAGAAAAAACATAACGCAAAATTTAATAATTATTTAAAAAGAATGAATGACACAAACCAAATCGTCTTTGACATTTCATTTCATAGATCAATAATGCTCAATCCAGTGGTATTAGTTTTCTACATAGTTAGGCTGGGCAAAAAAAGAGAACAGCTTGTAGCATTGATTTTCAGTATTATTGTAATCGTGCTATTAATACTGTCTAATTTTACTCAACTGTATAGATGTAATGAATGAGTTAGAGAGTTAAAATAAAAATTAGTCAGGAAAAAATCTTAACTCTATGTCTCTATCTCAATCAAAATCTTAAAGCTATACTCAGGCTATATACTATGCCCCCTTTCATCTTGAATATTGTTATAGGATTTTTCATGTTGGCAAAAAAAAGAGAAGAGGATTTCACTCAGATTAGAAAATAATTACAATTTTTGTTATCTATATAATATTATTTTCAAGTAGATTATCTATCTTTTTAATTAATTAAAATCCTTTTATAGATGTAAAATTAGAATTAAATGTAAAATATTAAATTAAAAATATTAAAAGTGATTTTTATGCAACAAAAATATAAAAAAATATTTTTAAAATATATAATTTTAAAAATGACAAGTATTGCCGGCAAAAAAAAAATGACAAGTATTGTGAAGTTTGGGAAATAAATAGTAAAAAATCTACAATTCACATCCAAAATAGTAAAAAATCTACAATTCGCATCCAAAATCTGAACCAAATTTTTTATTAAAAATTTTGTATAGTGCCGAGGACAAAAAAAAAGCATATGCAAGCAAAATCTTATAGAGCAGAGAATTTAAGACATTTGCTTCACATGACATTATTTTTTTGTTACCTCTATTTTTTCAACTCTGCAGCTTTTTTGAAGCTAAAATTTTAGATCTTTCTCTCTCTAGCTACTGTCTTTTTTGTCTTTAAGTTTTCAAATTTATTAAATTTTTATATTCTACTGCCTCCTCATCTCCTTACACACAGCACAAATCCAAACCCCAAATCAAATCCCACCATTGTTTTTATTACCTCAAATCAAGAAACAAGACAGACCCAAATCTCTCCTCACCATTCATCTTCCAATTTCTGTTTCTTATCCAAATTTCTGATCTTTGTGGACAATAAGTTCAGACTTTTGATGTGAATCAAATGGGTTGTTTACATTCAAAAACTGCTCATCTTCCTTCTTCTGATGATCCATCAGCTCCAAACAAACCAGAATCAGGTAATTAATAATCTCAACTCACATTTTCTTTGCTCACTAAGTAAATCTGCAGATTTTTCTTCTGTTCTATTTATGGGTTTGGTTTAATTTGTGGGGTTAGGGTTTTTTAAGAGTTAAAGCAGAAAAAAAAAGTTGTAAAGTCTCTTCCTTTTTGGAATTAAACTCTTGTTCAGATTAAATACCTTTTTCGTCTGTGTTGTTGTTGTTGTGTTGTTAACAGTAAATGGGGACCAAGTGGATCAGGAGATCCAAAATTTCAAAGAATTTGATCTAAGTGAGTTGAGAAAAGCAACCAATGGGTTTAGCCCTAGCTGCATTGTCTCTGAAGGTGGAGAGAAAGCTCCTAATGTTGTTTATAGAGGGAAGCTTGAAGGGAACCATCTTGTAGCTATCAAAAGATTCTCTAGGCAATCTTGGCCTGATGCTCAACAGTTTGTGGTAAGAAATCTGAGAAAAGTCAATGCATGGTTTGTTGTTTGGTTCCTTGTTTATTGATTCGTTGACTCCGATTTTAGAACTTGAGTGAATATATTGGACTATTTTGATCACTGTTTAGGTAAAGCTAATTGATGACTTAGTCAAAGGAATGTGATTTTTAGTTACATAAAAGGAAAAATACATAAATCTGAGTTTGGTTACTGCTGAACTGCAGAAAAGTCAGCAACTTCGAGTTTAAATCTGCTTTTAAATCCTAGGATCTAACTAATGTCTTGACTGTTAGATATTTGTAACCAAAAAGAGATACTAAAAATGAGAACTTTGATCTGGTGTTGACTTTGATTGACTTGTGAAATCAGGTGGAAGCAACTGGTGTTGGGAAGCTTAGAAACAAGAGATTAGTCAGTTTGATTGGTTGCTGTGCTGAAGGAGACGAGAGACTGTTGGTAGCAGAGTATATGCCTAATGATACTCTCTCAAAGCATCTCTTTCACTGTAATAGTCTCTTGTCTCTCTTTTGTTTTAAGCTCCATTTATAGTCTTCTTTAGATGCTTTACTCTCTTCTTTATGTGTTTGTTTGCAGGGGAAAAGCAGCCACTTCCATGGGAGATGCGTGTTAGAATCGCAGACTATATTGCACAAGCACTTGATCACTGCAACGTCGAGAATCGGAAAATCTATCATGACCTGAATGCATACAGAATCCTCTTCGACGAGGAAGGTGATCCTCGTCTCTCTACTTTTGGTCTTATGAAGAACAGTAGAGATGGAAAAAGCTACAGTACCAACTTAGCTTATACACCACCTGAGTTTTTACGGACTGGTAATATTCTTGATCTTGTGAATAGTATTCGAAGAGAAACTAATTTGTTATTGAAAGAGTAATGGTTTCTGCTTTGTTTGCAGGCAGAGTCATTCCTGAAAGTGTGATCTTCAGTTATGGAACAATTCTTTTAGATCTTTTAAGCGGAAAACACATTCCACCTAGCCATGTATGTGCCGCAGTTTTTGTTAATTCGCTGAACATTTTTCCTGTGGTCATCTTATCTGAATTAGTGGTGATGTTTTATATTAGGCTCTTGATATCATTAGAGGGAAAAACGCATTGCTTCTTATGGATTCATCTCTCGAAGGGCAATATGCGAACGAAGATGCTACTAAATTAGTTGAGCTTGCTTCTAAATGCCTTCAGTCAGAGGCAAAAGATCGACCTGATACCAAGTTTCTTCTCTCTGCAGTGGCACCACTGCAAAAGAAAGAAGAGGTTTGAAAGCATCTATCTTGGAATTGAAATCTTGAATTTCATATCCAAATTGTTAATTTTGGTTTCGGTTTTGTTGATTAGGTTGCTTCTCATGCGTTAATGGGCTTACCAAAGAACACAGTCATAGTACCAACTATGCTTTCCCCTCTTGGAAAGGCCTGTTCAAAGATGGACCTCGCGACATTTCACGACATCTTGGTTAAAACCGGTTACAGAGACGAGGAAGGTGCAGAAAATGAGCTTTCATTTCAAGAATGGACACAACAAGTGCAGGAGATGCTTAACACAAAAAAGTTCGGGGACATTGCTTTCAGAGAAAAGGATTTCAAGAATTCAATTGAGTACTACTCAAAGGTGAGAAAATCTACAAATCCGTAATTCTCTGTGCTCGGCAAGAATTTTCTAACTCATCTATCTGTTGTTTCTAGTTGGTGGGGATGATGCCGGTTCCTTCTGCAACAGTTTTCGCTAGACGGGCTTTCTCCTACTTAATGACAGACCAACAGGAGCTTGCACTGAGAGATGCAATGCAGGCTCAGGTGTGCATACCGGAATGGCCAACAGCTTTTTACTTGCAGGCTTTAGCACTCTCAAAGCTCGGAATGGAGACTGATGCTCAAGATATGCTCAACGACGGCGCAGCATATGATGCAAAGCGACAGAATAGCTGGCGCTGCTAATTTATAAGAGGAAGTCCCAAATATTCATGGGCCATTTCAGACTGTAACTGCAAGATGTTTATGCATGTAAGCGAGAGCTGAGAGAGATTGGAATGTGTTGTTTACTTTTGTGAAATGAGAGCTTTTTGCATGAATCTTTAAGAAAAGTTAAATCTTTTGAGGGAAGGAGTAGAATAAGACTGCAAATAACTAATTTGATTTCTTCTTCCTTGTGGTAATACAAAATTGAAACTTTATCAGAAGATTTAATAGCTATTACAATTTTAAACAACTTTACTGGGAAAAATAATGTTGCTTTTTAGTTTAGGATAACGGATGATGATTCAAGCTTGAGAAGTAACTAAAGGTGGAAACTTTGATTCTAACCATGTCACCAAATCCTCCTTTGTAGCCACAAAGATACCTGCCCTATCACTCGGTCTGAAAGGTGCAGAGAGTTGCTGCAAATGTGAAGCAAAAGAGTTTGCTAATCCCTGTGAGAATCTGTGAGTTCCGGTCCCGGTTTGTGCCAAGAATAGCTCGGGAAGATCCTCTTGGCGCCTAATGATGTTGGCAAGTGTTCTCATCCACTCTTCCAAAGCGGTTTCAGCTGCACCAACAGATAATGACCTTACGTCTAGGCTCCATTCTTTTATAGTCTTGTTGTGTAATCCAGGGTATAGACCAAAAACTGTTCCTAAATAGAGAAGCTCATGAGCTCTCTCGTGCCGCTTCTTGCCTCTGCATATATCTATCAAACAGTTGCAGAAGGGCCTTCTTGCCTCTACTTGAGTTTCATTGATCACTAACTTAAACTCCTCTTTCACAGTCTCGAATTCGGTTTTCTCATCTACGATCAAGTTCACAAATGTCACCAGCTTCTGATTAGCTCGCTCCAAACAAGCCATTACCTTTTCAGCATCTTCACTACTCTCACACAATGCCATAACCGAAAGAAGACACCCACAGAGCCTATCATCAGGCTTAACTCCTCTTTGAATCGACAAATCAAACACATTAACCAAATCATCAATCCTTTTAGCTTTCCCTAAGCATTGTACTAAACAAGTACAACCCATCACATTAACCTGAACCCCAGCTTCTAACATCTCTTCAAACAACTTCATCGCCTTTTCGGCTTTTCCACCACTCCCATATATATTCAACATCGCAGTATAACTAAAACTATCAGGTTTACACTGCCTAGACTCCTTCATATCATCAAACAACCTCTCAGCTTCTTCCTCTAATCCAATATCAGCACACATATTCAACAACGTATTGTACAAAATGAAATCCATTGGCCACTTCTTAGCTTTCATTTCCTCCCACAATTGAAGCGCATCTTTGGCCCACCTTGCTTTCCCATAAATCTTCACAAGAGCTGTCAAAGTTTTCTCATTTGGAGTTAAACCTGACTCAAGCATCTCATTAAACAAACTCCTCGCTAAACCCGGTTTCCCAGCTCTCCCCATAGCTTCCAACAAAGTATTATACACAACCACATTAGGCTTCACATCCATAGATTTCATCTCTTGCAAAACATACCTAATCCCATCATAATCACCAGCTTCACCAAACATTTTCCCCAATACAGAGAATGCTATAGCATCAGGTTTCCAACCTGTAGCAACCGCTCTTTCGTATAAACTAAGAACCTCCTCAACTTTTCCAGACTTTGAATAAACATCAAGAATTGCTGAATAAGTGACCTCATCAGGCATCAAACCAGTTTTATACATTCTCTCAAACCATTCAATAGCTTTGTCGTAAAGACTACACCTTTTCGCACAAGTAATGATAGTTGAATAAGTAATGTTATCAAGCTCAACACCATCCTTCACCATTTCAAGTGCCATCTCTTCTATAAGCTTAAATTGCCTCCCAAATCTCAGAGATTTCATTGTAACATTGTAAAATATTGTCTCCATGGGAAACAAATTCTTGGTTTTGACCCAATCAAAGAAAAGATGAGTCTTTTGCCATTCTCTTAAGCTGTTTAGCACAAGCAATGCGTTATCTCTATTTGGTGGATGAGGAATTTCATCGAGAAGAGATAAAAACTCAGACTTTTCAGTGAAATCAGAACTATTGAGCTTCTGAGCAAAAGCCCTAAGATCCTTGATTTGAGGGTTGTAAGAATAAGCAGAGCGTTTTTGTCTCTGAAGTGAAAGAACTGACCTTTTGGGTCTTGTTGGATTGACCCAGACAGATTTTGGTTTAGACAAGACATGGGTTTGCTCTTGTCTGAGTGTTGTTGCAGAGAGAGGCTTGAGTTGCTCAGAGAGAGATGGAGTTTTTGCGGTGGTGGTGATTGGTTCTTCTTCTAGGGTTTTAGGTTGTTTCAAGGAATTGCAAGAAATGTTGAGCTTTCTGATACGAGATTGTCTTAAAGTAGAAGACTTTAAGAATAGATTGTGTTTCTTTGTGTCTGAATTTTGAGGATTGAAGCAGACATCAATGGCTGTGGTAAGAACAGTCGCCATTAGAAACGGAGATTGAGAGGTTTTTGCGTGAAGCTGGCTTTGTGTCTCTGAAACATAAGGGAGGTTTATCAGAACATCTTATCTTGATTTTGAAATGACGCTCAAAAGTACTCTCTTCTTATGGGCTTACATGTTCCTGTAAAGATTGGCCCATATATCATGGGCCTCCTTAGGCTTTAGAACCGTCCACTATTGTATGTTATGTTGTAGTCTTTTGCCACGGTCAAATACTGTTTTGTTTATTGTCCATAGGCCTGACCGTCTGGGCATTCAGGTATTCAGATCAAATTCGGGTAAAAACCAATCAGGTTTGGATCTTTCGAGTAGAAATTTGTTAGATGCGTATAGATATCCACAGAGTTTCTAATCGGATTCGGGTCAATTCTATTCGAATTTGGGTCCAAACACTAAAAAAATTTTGGATACTAATTGGTTTAGGTATTGTCAGGTATATCATACTCGAATTCGGTAAATTTTACCCGAAAATACTCAATCCGTAAAAAATTTTAATACCAAAATATCTGAACTGTACTAAAATACCGTCACTTTTAAGGATGTATTATCATGATACCCGAAAATATTTTAAGGATGTATCAAATTTTATGTCACTGCAAAAGGATGTATCGAGACGATTCCTCTCGTCCTTACTCACTACCTTATTAATATTAATTGTCTTTGTCAATGTTTTGTTTTTTTTCTTTTTCTTGAAAGTTGTCTTAACGACTGTACACCGTACATATTTTTGTTGAATTCTGTTGACTCAAAATTTTAACTCATTCATACAAAAGATGTTTTAGCTTTAGTGTTTTATTATCTTCTTTGCTATGTTCACACTTCATGATAATGATACTCAACTATTAAACACAAAATTAACATTGTGAACAACTACAAAACAAATGCAGCCAATGTTTTAGTCAAATAAAAGAAAATCGTAATGTTTTGGTCAAACCACTAATCGATTATTTCACATGGTTTATAATTTTTTGTCATTGTAGTTTCACACAGAGATTACAACTAAAAAAAAATTAGTTAAACTTTCTATTGATAATATCATGCTAAAAACACGACTAAATGAAATTCACATGGGAAAGCAACTATAATTGGAAAACTTTCAATGCTCTGATGACTGTTCGCCACGTTAGCTTCCAAGACCACGCACTTGAAATCTTTCTGTGTCTCGCTCATCTGTGATGCACAACTCTATCATGTTAATTGTTGACATTATTGGTACTAACAACATTGTGATATAATCCTAATTTATATTTAAACAAAAATGTTCTATTTTTTTATAGTTCTGGCATCCTTATATGATTCATCAAAATAATTATCTGTTACTTAAATCGTTGATTGTTGGTTATGAAACTTGAAGAGCAAAGAAAAATGAAAGAAAGAAAGAACAAATAAAGTAAAGAACTAAAAGAAAGGGAGCCGAAAGCAAAAAGAAGAAAAGGTGAGACAAAGTGTGGTTAAGTGATAAGATGAGTCCTTTCCTTTTCCAACGTTCATGGTTTCTCTTTGCCACCAATTTCAAGCTTCCAATTTATGTACTTAATAAACTTCAGATTCCAATTCAGTTTTAACTCTACAACGACATTTAAAAAAAAAAAAATATTCAAACGGAGGGAATAATTATTTAACCATATGATTAGCAACTTTCCATTATCTTTAAATCCAAACTAGGTATAATGTAGTTAAAAAAAATTAAGAAGAGACCTTTAAATAATAATATGAAAACATTTATATCTTTTTGTCATCCCTAAATCTTACACGCATATTATCATATTCTAATGTTTATTATGACTATATTAATACAAACACTTATATTACAAATTCTAAACTATCTATCACATTTTTATCATCTAACAAAATGATGATGTAATTCATACAAAGAGATCCAACTATCCCTAAATAAAAATCTCTACTCACATTATACATTATTACGATATAATATTCGTACCAAAACAACTTGTATCAATAATACGCAAAAGAACCTCACATATTCTAGAGGTTTCACCACATAAAATATTTAGTAGTTAGAAAATTATTATTGCTGATGTTAAATGTAGGTATCTGTCAGTTAAATTTTTTGAGAAATTCTCCATGGGTTCTACTTCTACCGATGGGAGTGGGGTGGTCATTGATAGATCCGTTATTCGTATATAGACAATCATTTTAATTCGAGTATATTTTTATACCATTTGATGCATTTACTTTTGCTTTTAGAGTTTTAGGTATTTTTTTGTTAATAACTTATATTTTTCCTGTAGTGTCCCCCTTAACGTTACCATGGGTTAAAGTATGTAAAGTAGTGGGGGCATATTCTCACTCTACCAAATTAAATGATAAGGTACATTTTTATAGAACAAATGTAAATATATCTTCACCACTAGAAAACATAGTGGATTTCTATGGCATTTCCAACGGATTTAATTCCGTTCAAAAAATTTAACAAGTTTTCGACAAAAAAAAAATCGGAAAATAACGAGATGATTTTGTCGATAAACCGTTAGAATTTTTTTACCGACCACATTCCAATGGATTTCCGAAGATCAAATAACAAGGTATAGCCATTATAATTTATAATAATTCAACCTTTTGTGATAGATTTTGCTAAGAACACTAAATTTAAGTAAACTAAAACAGTGTCAAACCAAATATTGTACACTATTTGGCCTCCGGTCCCACCAATATGGATGTTGGGACAGAAAACATCCTCTCCTTCTACATTTGGTATGTTTTCACATTTCTCTTTATGGAAAGATTAAGAACTAAATGAGATTCTATTTAGATATTACCGAAAGCTTTTAAAATTAAAACTTTGTTTAGAGCAAGTGTTACATATTACTCGATCAACTTGTCTAAACAAACCTTCAATTGGAGTGTGTGTAGCCCTAAGAATTCGGTTGTTTCGTTCTTAATTATAGCATAAATAACAGCCTGGCATGGGCAGCGATAATTAAGACTGAAGGATCGATGGATTCTTGGTTGTCGTGTAGAGAAGACTCAAGTCATGTTAGAAGAACCGGCCACTTTGAGAATCCCATGAAGTGGCATCTCAATCTTGATGTGCACCATCATCACAAGTCATACCTATAGGGACAACGTAGAAACAATTGGTGATATAGACTTTCAAATTGGCATGATGGTTTCACAGTCATTGTATCTAGGCATCCCATCCCTTTTCCGAATGCTATGATTTTTTTTTTTAAAGGTCCAACTAAATGGGAAACCATGAACTGCATGCAACTTATATATATAAACGGGTTTTTAACCCCCAAAAAAAAACTTATATAAACGGGATATTTTAGGCTAAATAGAACAGTAATCTCCTTAATATAAAAGTAATTATGTAACTTTTATCAGAAAAATAAAGTTATTAATAATGTAATTCCAAAAATGGCTAAAGATGAAACTTTTTATACTAAGTGCAATTGTATATGCTGAACTTTTTTTGTTTACACGAAATACTCAAAATGGCTCTTTGGTCGTTCTTAAAGACATGAACAAATTAACTAATTGGGAAATTTAAGCAGCCGCGGGTCCACTAGCTTGTTCTGATCTCAAATATGTAGTTTTCGTTATCACTTTCTTCTTCTTCTTTTCGCATGACATAAAAGTGATTAGTTACACGAAAAAGTTCTTTTGTCCTACGCATTGTGACGTGTAACAAGATTTTAAAAGTTGTTCACATTATAATATATATAGCTATAGCATTTGTTGGTTTGAGAAAATATAGCAAATCATTTGATACAAAACATTACATACTAGTAAATATTGAATCTACATAAATATTGATTGTTTGGTAAATCAAATATTAGTTGTATGGTTAAAGGTTGAAATGATGAGCCTATCAAAGAAAATAAAATTAAAGTCAAGAATAAAACTTTGAAAGACATAAGACAGTAGGAATGAGTTGTTAATTACTTGTGCCCAAGTGTGAACATGTAATGTCTTTTTGAGTCTAGGTGGGTCCATAGTCTTTGGAATATTTTATAGAACACTTCAGACAAGTTATGTCTTAATCACTTTATTGGTCTACCATAATTTTGTAAAAAATAAAAGCCACATTCTAACAAACTTTTATAATTCCATTTAACATTTATATATATATATATATATATATATCAATATTATTCTACCAACCTTGTGCTATAAATATTTTGCACTCCACAACCATTCAACACTCTACCAACCTTCTAATTTCCCAATCAGTCTCTTAATAATTCGTCAATCACTTTTGAAGCTTTGACACCATTATTTCTTTCTTACTAATCTTATTTAAAGATTTTGGGGAAATTTTTTTGTTTTATTTCTTTATCATACGAAGAAATTAATTGTTCCTTTTTAAACAATGTTCTTGTCACACAAAGAATGCAATAGACTTAAGTTGCAGCAAACTTTTCTAAACAACAAATCAACTGTCGAGAAAAGTTTCTATTTCTGGATTTTCCAAATATTAACAGTTATAGCTTCGTAACTTAAATCAACCTCGATTTCAAGATTTTAATCTTTCTTGTCTAGCAAGTCACTTAGTGTGAGCTTATATGCAAATGGGAAGTTCATGTTTACCTCCAGGATTCCGGTTTCATCCTACCGATGAAGAACTCATAGACTATTACTTGAAAAGAAAAGTCGAAGGTCTCGAGATCGAGCTTGAAGTTGTTCCCGTTATCGATCTTTATAAATTTGATCCTTGGGAATTACCAGGTAATATATTAACCTTCAAAAATATCTTAAAATTTTCTCGTAACTTTTATTATAAGAAATTTTTGTAATTGTTACTTTTAGACAAGTCATTTCTTCCAAACCGGGACATGGAATGGTTCTTCTTCTGTTCAAGAGACAAAAAGTATCCTAATGGTTTTCGTACTAACCGAGGAACAAAGTCTGGTTATTGGAAAGCAACCGGAAAAGACCGGAAAATTACTACTCGTTCATCTTCTACAATTGGCTATAGAAAAACCTTAGTTTTCTACGAAGGTCGTGCCCCATTAGGCGATAGAACAAGTTGGATAATGCATGAGTATCGACTTTGCGATGATGAGTCATTACAAGGATCACAAAATTTTAAGGTAATCACTCTATATTTTGATCCTATATTGTGAAATGCTTTATTTATTTTTGTGTTTTGTTATTTATTAAAAAAATAAAAACAGTCGCCGTCTACCACTGATCAAACCCACGGCCACGTGGTTCAAAACCACGCGCTCTACCACTGAGCTAAGACGGCTTTGATTATTTTTATGTTTTTTTTATAAGAGAAAATTAAGAATTGAATGTGTTTAATTATAGGGTGCTTTTGTGTTATGTCGTGTGGCTAAAAAGAATGAGATCAAGGCTAATTCGAAGATTAAGAAAAATCTAAGTGAACAAACACTTGGCTCAGGAGAAGGTTCATGTTCAGGTTCAGGTTCAGGTTCAGGTTATTCAATCCGAATGACTTCACCTAGTCGTGACGAAACGACGCTGTTTAACTCTTTTGTCAATCCAGTTTCTAGTGAAACCTACTCTTCCAACATTTGGCTTTCACCTGATTTTATTCTTGATTCTTCTAAAGTATGTATACACAAATTCTATATTAACTAATAAATAAACCGAAACCGGTTATTATTTATCTAATATTGGTTTGATTTATTTGTAGGACTATCCTCAAATCCAAGATGTTGCATCTGAGTACTTTCAAGACTTTGATTTTCAGATCATTGGTAACCAAAACGTGGAGTTTCCGGCAAACACAAACGGACATCAGAACATGGATGAGTCTATGCAAACCGGCTATTGGACAAATTATGGATACGATCAAAATTTATTCGGTTACTCAGATTTTTCCTAGACAGAGTATTTTGGTCTCTCTTTACGACAAAAACGCCTTTTATCGTTTTGAGTCTTGGAAGACTTTAGACTTTTATCATTGGTGTTTGAATGAGTTTCGTTACTCTGTTTTATTCTATTTTTACAATTTTTTTGTATGGAATTATTATATTTTATGTGAAAATGTTTGCCATTAGTATCTGAAGCTGTATTTTAAATTCTATATAGGATTCTTTTAAAAGTCTCAACGATCTCTGATTTCTATCACAATGATTAATTGGACCACACTATTATAACATTTTTCTTCACGTCACTATATGATCTTTAAAACAACCTTTTGTGGAAGTGATAAGTTGATAACAATGATTCTGTATAAAACAATCTTTTTAACAAAAGGAATGATGGTGGACCATAAATATTAAACACTATATGCTACATAATTTTTCGTTTAATATAGAAAGAAAACAAATAGAATGAAAATACGAAAACTTATATATTAAAAAAAGAACCAGAACTGAAATTACAAGATATTAATTAATTAAAATGTGAAAGAGTTCCCAAAAGTTGGCATCTTTACTAATTTGGAGGAGCTTTATGGTTATTTTTCTTATTATAGTAATGTAATGTGAGTTTAATTATAAATAATAAAAGTTTTGAATACTATACAACATGGGTCCATAGCTCAGTGGTAGAGCAATTGACTGCAGATCAATAGGTCACCGGTTCGAACCCGGTTGGGCTCTGTTTCTCATATTTTTTTCCCTTTTTCAAATTCTGTTTAGTTTATGCACAAAAGTAACAAACAATCAACACAATGCAGAGAGTGATCTGTTTTTTTTTTCAACGTAACCCTTCAAAATTATCACCTCATGTTTCAAATTCCGGAAAAAAAACACAAAATCAATCGCAAAAGAGAATCGAATCGCATACAAACCGAGACAGACCAAATCAAGCTTTATTGTACCAAACAAAACCGTATCGTACTGATCGGTTTAATCTCCAACCACTTAATCCACCGGTTTCTCAATACGCATCTCCACAGTCTTATCGTACTCCTGAAAGCAGGCGATTGTTCCCAGTTCCTCAACCTCATCAATCACATTATCAAGCCTCGCAACCATCTCCACAAGAAGCGACGCAAACGCAGCAAACGGTAACGCTTCTGAAAACTCCAAACTTTTCATCACAGCGACTTTGCTCAGCTGTTTCCTCATTCTCCTCCGATCTCCGGTCACCGCCGATTTCTTCACCGATCTCCGGTCTAACGTAGAGTTAGAGAGCGAAACGCTATTGTTTAAACGAAGTGGTGCTACGGTGTCGCTTTGTTCCATAGTTTGCCCCAAAACGCCGCCGTTTGAATTATTATCGTTGTGATTTGAAACGACGGCGTTTAAGTTAGTCTCATTGTAATATGAAACGCTGCCGTTTAGGTGCTTGTTGGTGATGTCACCGTGAAGGTTAGAGCCTAAGAAGAGCTTAGGTTGTGATTTAATTGTGGAGTTTAGATCTTTTAATGCCACTTCGAGACTGTCGGAGAGAATCTCCGGCGAACAATGACGTCGGTCTCTAATGCTTTCGGAGAGTTCTGATAATACTTTGCAGATTTCTCTGGCTAGTCTAACACAAGGATCTTTGAAGAGGACACGAATAGACCTTGGAGTCTAGAAAATGTAACATAAACACACAACTATACAAATTTAAACATTATGTTTAATGTTTTTAATAGAAATTTTCAAGTTTAAAAATTACCTGAATCTCGGTTTTTAGGCAACCGTGAAGAGCAACAACAGTGTAACCAAATTTGCGAAGAACCGATCCAACTTTGATATATTGTTGGGATGGAAATTTATGGCAACGCCTTGTGTGTCTTGGCTCCCAACGTGCATACATTGCCTGTATATCAATTTGTTAAATATTTTCTTACTATTTGATTTTCCACATATAAATTTTTACCATGTGTTCACACTATTTAAAGTACCTACACTAAAAAAAAAAAAAGTATCCACACTAATCCACATTTTTCATATCGCATGGGATGATCATATTATGTCTCATTTGGAAAAGAAAAGTAAATAAAACGGTACTATTCATTAAAAAATAAAAAAATATGATCCCTCAATTTATTGGGTGAAACTATTCAACAACTCTTGTTTTTTTTTAAAGTAAACTCGCAAAATACCAAAACTTTGACGTTATACCAAACTATATCGCAGTGTTGCAAAACAAGAGAAAGGAAAACATTTTTTGACTATTTTGCCCTTGATATATTGCGTCATAATGATTTATGTTGTTTAGTTGCTATTCGTCACAAATACAAAATAGTCAAAACACTTATATTTCCTCTATTTTTAAAATCATAACTTTGTCACCTCTCCTCCCACTTAATTTTTTTTAAAATCTTTGGTATGGATTCTAATTACTCTATTTTTTTATTGGTAATCTCTTAGATAGTATTGTAAGTAAATGTTATAAATATATAATTTATCCTTCCAAAGATATTTAAAAGTTCAAATGGTTGCATTAATGCATTGTATGCAGGGAAACGGATGTGAGGTGTCGAACTGTCGATAAAACAGTTTCAAATGTACTGTCATTTTCTATACGATCTAGTCTGTACCAAACAATCTTAGAACCTAAATAGGCAATTTTTATTTTTGGTAAAATAGGAAATTTTTGTCCATTAATTCAAAATAAATATTTAATTTTGTATGACTTACGAGTGCTTCATCGGTGGATTTAGAATCCAAAACAGTCTTATACCCTTTGTAGATTATGTCTTCATCATCAGATTCCGAATCTGATGTTTCTTTGTCTTTCTCCTTCTCTTTAAAATACTCACTCACACATGCTAGGTAAGAATAACAAGCAATACTTATATTGTGAACTTTACATTATGAATATGTATAGTTATAGTTAATTGATGTTTCTGGTTTAAGGTATATGTACCTTCGATGCATCGAGAGAGGCCTTGTAGCTTATTAACAGTGGATTTGTGAAGGTCATCACCAGACCATATTGGAAAAACCAAAAGGCTCATGAAAAGACAAATGCCAATACCCATACCAATGGTATATAATCTCTCATGTGCGATCTTAATCACAGTATCAACTCTATAACTCGATACTGTGATTAGATTAAACGTTAAAAGAAATACAAGCATACCGTAATCGTAATTTTTCTTTATGTACGGAATAAATCTCATGTATGTTATCGTCGATCCTGTTACACATATGAATTATACAATGTGATTAATAATTTCTTTAAATTTTGGAAAAAAAATATTAATTTTTAAAAGCTTAAGAAGCGTTTTCTTGGATGACTATCCAAACAAACACACAAAATTAGATGTAAGGGAAAGAAAATAACAAAAAAAAGTGAAATAATAAAATGAGAGGTTCAATTATAATAAAATGTGGACAATTATAATAAAATGTGGACAATTATAATCTCTACTGTATTTTTAGAACATTGTTTATATATATATATATATATCATAAATTAACTATATTTGTACAATTATATATTCACTCATTAATTATTTAAGAAAATATAAATGTAGAACAAAATTAACTGAATATTAATATATGCGTTAATTTAGTTATAACGAAAAACGTACCGATGATGAAAATAGCAGTGCCAATGAAGATACCACCGACAACTTTACCGGAATGAAGAGCAACAAACTCAATGAAATATGCCAAAGATCCTGCAATTAGTGTCCCTAATCCTCTATTTAATCCCTTGCGTAATGTTGCACCTGCAAATTCGCCATGATATTTTGCAAAATGTAAGTAACTAAAAATGATTCACCTAATTATTCAATTAAAAACAATCCGCAAAAATGTTTTTTCCAATTCCGCCTTATTAACCCATTATTGTGCAAAAATTTCAATCAGAAATTGTTGACAGAGAACAAAAAAAATCTTCCAAGTAAACAATAAAACATGCTACAATTTGAATTCATAACTTTTGCTTGTTAGATAAAATATGATAGATGTATTAAGTTTATAGTTATCTATATCATGATAGCATTCAAACTTCTTCTTTTTCTTTTTTTTGATAAAAACAATACAAAGATTTATGTGTATTCAAACTTTGTTTAAGAATGCAAAGTTCTTTTAAAGAAAATAGATGTGTATATATATATATGATGATGAATATGAGTAAAATTAAGATAAGATCATAGATTAAAAAAAATGATTATTGATGTACTTACCGGCAGAGAACTCGAGAACGACAACGACGGTCATGACTGCCCAAAGTGCATTTTTCCCGACACCTTTAAAGAATGGTTCCATGAGATACAATAAAGACACAAATGTTAAGGACACTCCTACTTTCAGAGCATGTATCACTCTCCTTGGATCTTCTTTTCCAAAATTCCATAGATTCTTTAGAGTCTTCTTCATCTTCTTCAGAATTTCTGGAGAATTCTTCCTCTTCTTTCTAGAACCTTCATCCTCCATGGAAATTTCCATGCTCCCTTCTTCGACCTTGTTCCACATTTTCTTCTTCTTTGATCTTCTATGTCTTGTTGTTTACTACTTCAATGAATGATATAAATATATACACTATATATTTGATTTGTAAAACGATTTTTGGTTATAAAAGGGTTTTTGGTTTTCTTGTACTCTAGCTCTATCTAAAATAGTGGGTGAACTTATAGAGTTGAGTCACTCGACCAATCAATTTGAAAATTTAATTTTAGAATACTTTAAGAAAAAAAAATATGGGGTCATAAACACAATAATAATAGTTTTGCTACTTAACACTGATTAACCATAATTGAAATGCAGTACAAAAATTAGAACATGGTGGCCCAACCTTAGAATAAGGCATCAACCAACATAACCTAGTTAATCTCAAAATATGGTTTCTAGTTTCATAAATATGTGATGAGTCATTGATACTATTTATAAATGCTTAAATCATTCATTTCTGCCCAAAATAGGCATTCCTCTCTATACACAGCACACATATTACTACGAATCATTGTTAAGTTTTATAAGTTTCAAATCAAAACCAATTAGCAATTACAGTTAGTAAGTTTGTCAATGTCTTTTACATAATATTTTAGGCCTCATCATATTTTTGATGTGAAATTCCTTATACGTTTTCTTGAGATGGTGTATATTCTATTACATTTCACACAGAGTCCCACTTTAACCCCGAAAATAAATCATACTTAGATCAGCAAACTAGATTCTAATACCATATTAACTTTATAAACTTCTAACTCAAAATTAATTGATAGTGACTATATAATACAACAGATTTTATCATATTTTGCGACATGGGATTCCTAGCTCTTGATTTTTTTTTTGGTATGTGGAAATCTTGGGTGATTATTTTTAATAAACTATTTTTAGTGTTAACAAAAACATTCTGTGAGCAGATAAAAACACTATATTTATGAGCAAATATAATAAAGGAACTAAATTTATAGCAATGACCGACATACCATACAGCTATTAGGATGCATGTTTTATTTATAGGGAATTTAATGAAAAAAAACTCTCAACTTTGGCCAGATCCATATTTAAACTCTCAACTATTCTTTTAGTAAAAAAATTTCTCAACTTTAATCCATTAATAGATTTGATCCTCTCTAAACAGTTTCCGTTTTTGGTGACAGAATATTATTTTGAAAGACATAAAATGTCTGAGACATTTCTATTTTCATATAAACAACAAGATTTTTAATTGAAAACTAGATGAAGTGGATGTAAAAATTTCGAATTGGAAATTTATGGTTCTGGTTTCGTGATTTTATTGTAGATTTTGAATGGATTAGTTTGGTGTATAGAAGGTGTAAAAATAAATAAAATACACAAAACATGAACAAATATCTAACAATTCAAGATGTTGAACAATATTTTGTTTCAAAAAATCGACAAAAAAACCTAGCAACATTTTTTAACATAAAGAAAACTAATAGTCCTACGAAATACTACCCATTGCAAAATAAGAAACTACATATAGCCTAAAGTAGAAACTACCCGATCATTAATTTTGAAGAGAAAATTGTGTTGGCTCAATGGTAGAGTTTTCTTCAGCCAAAGTCTTTTGTTTTTTTGGTCTTCCTTGAGGCTTGTTCGGTAGTTTTGGTACTTCTTTCTCTCTACGACCTCTGCTATCACTTTTCGTACAGGAATTTTCGTAGGTTTACGGTTTTAGGATTTAGAATTTAGGGAATTTTTAGGTTAAACTTAAAACAGAGTGCACTTTATATTGTTTTGTTAGTTTTTTAATTAAAAATCTTGTTGTTTCTATGAAAATACAAACGCACCGACGTTTTATGTCTTTCAAAATAACATTCTGTCACCGGAAATGGAAGCGGTTTACAGAGGGTCAAATCTATTAATGGATTAAAGTTGAGAGAATTTTTTACTAAATCAATAGTTGAAAGTTTAAATATGGATAAGGCCAAAGTTGAAAGGTTTTTTCATCAAATTCCCTTATTTATATGTTTCATTCATAAATCCTCTCACTTTTACTATTTCCACCCTCAATCTTCTAAGGTCAATAGATATTTGAGATATTTTATGTACCTTATTCTTTATGTATCTTATGGCTGTATCTCTAAAGAGAAATCAACCTATCTGTCGTTGTTTTATGATTTTATCTATATGTCTAGAAATATCTTTGTTCTATTACGAATTCCAGCTAAATCCCAAAATCTTCATGGTTTTAGAGATCTCATAGTTTACTATCTATGTATCTTATTATGGGGTACCCCTTATTATGAGAGGATTTTCTCATACTTTTAAGATTTGGACGGTGCCTCAGTAAAAGTTTTTTCTATTTTTTAATGGATTTCTTTGATGGATTCGGTGTTTAATTGATAAATAAGCAGTCGACATAGAAAACAAATTTAGTGGACGTCAATTTTGCCCCAAAAATGAGTGGACACTAGTGATGCTTTCACTTCTCTACTACAATGATTAATTGGATAACATTACTAACCTTATTTTGACGTTATTATATTTTTTTTACCGTACTTTTATGAGATTGATAATAATAATTTTGTTCAAACAATTTTGAGAAATTAAAATTTACAACTTCTATTGATTTAGTTTGTCGTCCAATGTATTGACGACAAACTAAATCAATAGAAGTTGTAATGATATAAAGTAACAACCGATTGAATTGATTGTTGTCCAATGTATGTAAACAATGATATACTACTGTTTTCACGTTTTCACCTTTTGATTTAGTTTTTTCTTTTATTACTCAGAACCCTCATCAAGTTTTTACATTTTTATGACTTTGAAATGTGCTTTAGTTATATACTATGATGTGACAAAATTATAAATAGACAAAATGAAAGGTCAATATCTACTAAAACTATGTTTGGTGTTTATTATATATAATTATGAGGAAATTAAACTCTATTCATCTAAAATATTTATGTTATTCTACCATTCTACTTTGTTTTTGTTACTACTCATCTCACCAGGTCAAACTATAACTTTTAAAATGATCTGTATTGAAAAAATATGAAGATTCATAAAAATTATTCAAAAATTAAAGATCTTTTTAGTTTGTACATCTACCTTTAAAAATCTAAATAATTTACAATCTACAGCTACCTATAATAGAAGTATAGAACTGTAGAAGCAATAGTCCACTATATATAAATTTTGAAACATTTTGTTTCGTGAAATCAATAAAAGATATAATAACAATTGGGGACCATATAACATGATATATAATTTGTCGTTATAAAATGGAATTATGTAAAAAGGGCAAATGTGAAACAGAAACTTGCTAAAAATATCTAAGAAACCCCCAAAAAGGTAACATCTTTTTCATTAGTTGGATCATAAGCTTATAGATTTATGATATTTTATTTTCTCTTGCGAATCTTTGTATACATAAAATATTAATAATAAATCAAGTGGGTGATATCTAATTTGGTTTCAAGGATATACTCTTCTAGGAGAGACTTGAGTCTTTATTCCCATGACCAGCCCAAAGATGAAAAACCAAAACTTCTTTGTTAAAATATTTATATTAATAAGCGTTGAGGAAATACATTAAGTTGGTCCATAAATCATTTGAGTGGAGTACAAGATATCTCCGGTTTTACCCATCAGAAAATTCCGATATAACTTACCAAAAATAACGACTTTCACAAGGCAGAAATACATATACGCATAAGGGTAACTTCTTTCTTAGCGAATCCTTGAAAGTCACCACCTCATGTTACATACTAGAAGCTCACTATCAAATCTCATCAACCATCAGGAAAATAGTAGTGCAAGCTATCATTAATTGTATCTGGCAAAAAAAAAAAAAAAATTGTATCTGGAACTCACCATCAATCTCATTAACCATCATCAAGATAGGCTTCACCAGTCCGTCTCTCAAACACATATTCTCCAAGCTCGATCGAAGTACCAAGAATATCATATATCAAATGTGCATTTGGCTTTAAATTTACTTGTCTTTAGCTTTTTTGGCTGCTATAAATCCAATTTAATTTATCTCTTGTAAAACGAAACGATCCTTTTGAAGGTTAATGTACTTAACATTTTAACCCCAAAAAAAAACATTGAAATGATTTTAAAGCTCTTTTCCGGCACAAGAATATAACCGCTATTATTAGCAGCATCGCCTACAAAAGCAAAAATGCCGATAACAACATATATACGACCAAACGTTTAAGAAACCCTTTTGATTTCTTTTCAAATAACGTATCTGCTGTCGTCTCTTTCTCTTTTCCTTTGTCTATCTTACTTTTACAAAGGCATATGTTTTGTAAACTCTTTACTAGTGCTTCCAACTAGTATATGATGATTTGATCTCAAGTGATGGTTTGAAATTTGGAACATAAGTCCAAGATCAAGAGGGAAGAAACCAGTGAGCATCCCTGACGTTGAAGTTGGATAGAGTGGGGAAGCGTTTGATGGTCTTGGTTGTAAGATTGAACACACAAATGTCGAGACATGAAGTTTCCTTGTGACGGATACGATCACCACGGGTGAAATAGATGGAGTTAGGCTCAATACTAAGGGTATGGTCAGCAGGCACGGTGGTACCCAAATCAAGAAAGATGGCCTCATCACCTAGAGAATCTACCTCAACAATCTCGGTATCTCAAAAATTAGATCAAAGTTTTGTGTTGCTCAATACAATTCTGTGTGTTGATCGACGCAGGTACGGTTTCAGAATTCCCTTTTTCGTTTTGCTTTGGTGTTGCTCAATATATATATATATATATATATATATATATATTGATATTTGAGCCTTTCTTTGCACTGCTATAGGAGGGAGAGAATTTCATAAAAGTCACTCTCTCTACATGAGTTATACTAAATTGTACTAGATCATTTGGATGGTATAGGTCACGAAAGAAACAACCATAACAGATAAGAATAGATTTCAGTGGTCAAATCAAGAAAACTTAGTAAGTGAACAGTTTTTACGAGTGCTAGAGAAAACATGGAAGTAAGAACTTGCCGATAGAGATGAGTAAAAACCATCAATCTGGTTGCCAACATTATTACATGCATCTGCCTTGTCGCAAACATAATTCTGGAAGTTTCTTGCCCTGAGAATGTTGCAGACTAGATTAGTGGCCATCAAGTTGTCAAAAATGGAAAAAGAAACTACAAACAAATAAACCAGGTCAAATTTATTGGTAAGGAGAACCAAATGAATTGTTTTCCAAAACAAACTAGTCAACAGCACTTCAAATGAGAAAGTTTTAAGTAGCTCAGGTATGGTGAACTATTTTTACCTTCCACCGTACATATCCGTAGCCTATCTTTCTACCACCTGGAAATTGTTACTATTTGCTTTTGAACTACAATGACCAGAAAACAAAGAACGATGTCACATAAATGAAATGACTTGCTAATGCAGGAAGAAAATGCAACAGATAAGAACATGAATGTCTGTCTTCTTTGATGAGGGAAAAACTTAGCAAAAGAAGAAAAAGAAGATCACAAAATAAAACAAGGGTTCTAGTGTCCTGTTTCATATCAGCATATTGTCACATAATTTTAATGCAGAAGATTAAAGTAGAAAGGAATACAAAACTTCAACATAAAAACTGTAGAGGACCTGATCCTGGTGCCGTAACAGTAGTGATAGGTCTGTTTGAAGACAGCAACTGCAATTCATGACAAGAAAAATATAGATTAGACCAAGTACATTTTAAAGTACATTTTTCTCTTTTCCTTTGGTATTCCGTTTTTGGTTGTCGCAATTTGTGGAAGTCTATCTTACTTTCACAAAGGCATATTTTAAAAAACTCTTTACTATACTAGTGTATGATGATTTGATCTGAAGTGATGATTTGGAATTTGGAACATAAGTGCAAAATATTTAAACACTGGCAATTTCATAGATTATACATGAAAAAGAAAAAGAAGAGGATAACAAAGTAGAGAGTCTGGAAAGCGGCAGAAAGAAAGAGGGCAAGGCCGAGGATCAAGAGGGAAGAAACCAGTGAGCATCCTTGAGGTTTAAGTTGGAGAGAGTGGGGAAGCGTTTGATGGTCTTGGTTGTAAGATTGAACACACAGATGTCGAGGCATGAAGTGTTCATGTGATAGATACGGTCACCACGGGTGAAATAGATGGAGTTAGGCTCAATACCAAGGGAATGGTCAGCAGGCATGGTGGTACCCAAATCAAGAAAGAGGGCCTCATCACCTAGAGAATCTACCTCAACAATCTCGGTCTTGTAGCATGTCGGGTTAGGATTCCTCTTGTAGAGGTGGAACATCCTTTGCCTTTCAGCAGAGTTTAACTCGTAAGTATAGACAAGCAAAACCTGACCTGATCTTGTAACAGCAATGCTTTCGGTAGACGAGATGATCTTATTTATTTTGATTCTTTCACGTTCATCCATACTTAGACTCATCAGGCTAGGCCTATGCAATTCAAAATCTTGTCTCTCGGACACATCCTTGAAATCACCATCATGTCCTGCAGACAAATCCAAGTGTCGAATGAACCCACGGACGACATGGCTGTAAAGATGGTGACCTTTAAGTACAAAATCGTAAGCGCCTCTAAACTGCCAGTGAACATCGATCCCCCGTAATAGAATCTCGCGATAATGATCATCACCTTTCTTGCAAAACCCCATGTATTCGCTCCTTTGAAATACCCACACAACAACGTAGTCTCCATTATTGTCGTCTACCCACAAACGACCTCTCAGATCTTCGGCAGTATTAACAAGCCCATGAGCTGAATTACTGACTAATCTATTCCTCACATTATCTCCTAGTCGCTCAAGCCTAAAAAGGGTACCCTTGAATGATTCTATTGGTGGAAGATCGATCATCTCCTCGCTAAACACATCTACAATATAGAATTTCATTCGAGAATCCACCACCAGAGACCACTTACCCGAGTTTCCTAGGAATCGATACCCTGAAAAGTCTCTCTTCGTCTCGTAAACCCTATCTTCGTCTGGCTTGAACACACCACAACCTTCCTTTTCTCGAGACAACATCACCAATGGAGATCCCACTTTTGGCCGCAGAATCAAACTCGAACGCAAGGCCTTAGCAGACTCAAGATCCGAACTACTCGATCGTCGTTTCAGCGTAGATCTCTCCATTTATCAGGACGGAGATTATTTAGAAAACAATAAGTTCCATATATATATATATATATATAGGTCGTTTATTTTTATTCATTCCATAAATTATTATTTTTTTAGTTTTTTTTTTAATTTTTTTTTGCTAAAAGGTATTCGATTGAAAATGGATCAGATAGAGAGTTATGAAGTTTTTAGTCATATAGTTTGGAAAAAGAGATTAATGAAATAACTCTTGGAGGGAGCAGATGCAAGCTTTTTTCTTTCAATAGCCGGCCAAATGACTACAGGATCATCGGTCTACTCTACCTCAATTCACCATTTCGAACTTTATACAGAAGGTTTTTCCGTACCAGCTTCTTCAAAAAAACCAATCCTATAGCGCTAGCGCTTCCCGTTCATTCTATTTTATCTCATTTCATTCCGGAAACCACAAAAAGAAAAACATAAGTAAAGAGAGAGATAACCTTAAGTTTCTCACAGTGAACAACCACTAAGATTCCTTCCTACAAAAGAAAACTAAAAAATGATCCAATTTACAAGAGTTCCAATGAGGATCAGAATCAACTCTTGCCCGCGATGATTTATTCAGTTACTCTTCTCGGTTTGCTTCAAAGCTCAAAGATGATTCTTATTCATACCAATGTGCTCTTTAAATGGAGTACAACAATAGAAAGTGATATTAAACTAACGAACCAAAACAGTAATATAAATAAACTAAACAAATCCAAATCAAAGCTTATTAATAAACATAATATCATACAACACCACAGATGATGTGAAATACCAGATCCTCGGGAAGTGAAGGAAATGGGGTTGGTTGCGGCGTCTATGACTGCTTCTGAAGCGTCTTTTCCGGAGACGACATTGACGGAATTAGTACAATACGAGATAGTCGTTGAACAACCTCTGCGTTTAGGGTTTAGAACAAATACGGCAGTTCTTTAAATGAGAAGACAAAGCTAAATCATTGTTGGGCTTTTATGGGCCGTCGCTAACCACTCAAAAATAATACTAATAATAATGCTTTGTTGCGGTCAATGGACACAACACAAGTTATTTTATAAAGATAATTACGTTGGTTGTTTAGTTATATAACTTGTCTTCAATTAGATACGTATGATGATACTTATATCAGTGAATAGCATAGATTTTGCTTCGAGAATTTCTTATTGGGTTCAAATCAAATTGATAAATTGGTCTGGTAATTAGTCAAAAATATTTTTAGTCGGGCATTCCGTTGGAAATTGCCATGTTTTCTTATGGTATAAGAATATATTGTCATAAAAAATAAAAAAATGTAATCATGTTTTAAACCCCAAAAGTTTAAGAAATATTGAAGTGGATAATATATGATCGATTGAACTGAAAACACGTGTATACCCAATGATGTAAGGTCCAACATAAAAATAATTGAACTTAATTTGGATTTTAGTGACTAAGGTAAAGCTTACGAATGCAACAATTATCAATCTCTTCCTAATAATACCTATAGTCCGATTACCGAGTGGCCCTAGTTAAAAAATTTTAAATCCATGCAGCTATCATTAATGATTACGAGTGAGTATATATAGAGTGAACTAACTTCAAACACTTGAGATTAATTCGTTACATGAGAATGATTTAAAAGTCTAATCGCTTAGACCATTTTTAGGTAATCATACAATTCATGACAAGAAAAATAGAGATTAGACGAAGTATAGATTAGAATCAAGAGGGAAGAAACCAGTGAGTATCCTTGACGTTTAAGTTGGAGAGAGTGGGGAAGCGTTTGATGGTCTTAGTTGTAAGATTGAACACAACTAGTTTTAATCCCAACAGACCATAATTCCTTCAACTCTCTAATGAGTGGCTGCAAGTAGACATCAATATCATTACTCGGCATATGCTTTCCAGGGATAACCATAGAGAGGATCATTCATGTTTACTTCATTGACATCCATGGTGGAAAATTATAAAGAAATAATATCACTGGCCATATGCTATAACTACTACTCATTGTACCAAATGAGTTAAAACCGTCAGTTGCCAAACCTAGTCTAACATTTCTTGGATCAGATGCAAATTCAGGATATTTTTGATCAAATACCTTCCAAGCCCTTCCGTCTCTTGGATGTCGAAGCTTACCATCATTGTTACTTGTTGTTGCATGTCATCTCATGTGGGTAGCAGTTTTTGATGACATGAATAAACGTTGCAGTCGCGACTTTAGAGGAAAATAACGCAAAACTTTTGCAAGAATTTTTTTTTTCTCTCTGATCCAGATCCTATACTTTCTGCCGAAATTGTTTCTTTCCAACGAGAGGCTTCACAAACTTTGCAGATTTCCCTTTCTGCATCTGCCTCCCAAAATAATATGCAATCATTTGGACATGCATGAATAGACTCATAAGTCAATCCTAATTTTTGAATAAATTTTTTCATGTCATTGAATGAATCTGGCAATTTGGCATGTGTAAATGCTTCTTTCACCAAATCAAGCACCATAGATATCCCTTTGTCGCTAATCCCACACATACATTTGATATGATACAACTTCAATATAAAGGACAACTTTGTGAACTTAGTGCATCCTGTATATAGCTCTTGATTAAAATCAGCAAGCAACTCATCAAAACCTTCTCCTTTATCACAACTTCCACTTGAAGTGGAAGGTCTATCAGTGTTCATAGGTTGCTCAGACGATCCAGATTCATACCCACCATCAAAATTCATACTAGTATCAGGAAAAAGACCATCCAAGAGATTCACAGTTGAATCTAAATCAACCAGAGCAGTATTAGAAGGTACTCTTGCATTTCCTGAGACAATTACATCTTCTCCGTGTAGTATCCAATTTGTGTAAGAAGATAAAAAGCCATAACACATCAAATCACCTTCGATATCTTTTCTTGACTTAATTTTAACTAGAGCACAACGATTACATGGACATCTTATCATGTGTCCCCTTGAATAACCAAATACAAAATCCAAGAAATTTTTCAATCCAAGAATCTTGAGATAAACGTGGTTTGTTTATCCATGACTTATCCATCAACACCTGAAAAAAAAATAGTGCAATTTGTAAGCTTTAGAAATTCACAAAACAGACAATAAATTTCAAAATTTTTAGAATCGATAAATAATTAAATCTATGTATGTAATTAGCACAACTCTGGGTATTGTTGTTGTGTAAATATAAAGAAACCACCATGTGAAGTTAGGGCTGGGCACAAGTACTCGTTACTCGTCTTGTACTCGCTACTTGCCTCGTACTCGGCTTGAAAAAGTAAGTACTTGCTCTCGGCAAGGCAAGTAACAAGTCGGCTAATTAAATTACTTGCAAGTTCAAGTCAAGTACCAAGCCAACAAAAAAATTATACTACTTGCCTCGTTACTTGTTACATGTTGCTTTCATACTTCTTTCGATTCAAATTGATCATATTTCTAGAAAACAAGTTGCTTCAAAAAATATTATTTTTAAATTTATATATGCATGTTTGATTAGTTATTAGTGAGGCACTAAAAAAATTCAAGAAAAATGGTTGAATACTATTGGTTTAGGATTATAGAAAATTGTTATGTACAAAAAATATTATATTTATAATCAATTTTTAATGAGTTTCTTAGTATATGTTAAAAGCGAAAACTTATCATTGCGATGAAATTCAATAATATTAGATAAATAACTCTTTTCAAATCTTGGCAAGTAACAAGGCGGGCCAAGTAGCTTGCAAGTTATCAAATTTTAAGCAAGTACTTGTTCGAGCAAGTACTCGTTTCGAACAAGTCAAGTAACAAGCCGAAAAATTAATTACTTGTGCAAGTCAAGTCAAGTCGCAAGTACTTTAAAATTAGCAAGTATTTGCCTCGTGCCCACCCCTATGTGAAGTGAAATGAAGAAACCACCATTTAAATATAAATATGGTATGCGTGTGTGTGTGCCTCACGAAGCTACACACAGACTGTGGAATTTTGTTGTATCTCATCGTGACTATATTGGAATTATGTTTAAATAAAAAACTATAAATTACAGAGAAATAAAAGTAGAGTAAAACAGATGATCAATAGTCGATCCTTAGAGTCAATTTGTCATGAAACTTACTTGATGAGTAACAAACCAATTTGTGATGAAAAACCTGAAAAAAATAAAAGACCTAGCTAGCTGCTGAAATAACAAGTTTACACATCATTGATCTATTTTTTTTTACATTTCCTTTTTTTATATAATAAACATATCTATTAATGTTATTAATATAATTTATTTTAACATCAGTTTTTATTGATATAAATTTTGTATCATTTCTAAAATTGATGTTACCATTAATCAATAGATACATCAATTATCTAAATGATATAATTTTATATTTTATATCATTTTTTGGTAAATGATACAAACTAATAAAAATGAATTAATTTAACTTAATTGATGTAAAACTAGGTAATAATAACATCAGTTAAAATAATTTACAAATAATTGATTTAAAATAATATCACTTTATCAAATGATATAATTTAAGTGATGTAAACTAACCTTTTTTGTAGTGTACTTTTAAAGAAAGTTTCACTCTCCTTGGATCGTCTTTTCCAACTTTCCATATATCCTTAAGAACTTCCAAAGAAGATCAAGAACCTTCGTCTTCATCTTTTTAGAGCCGCCTTCGTCCATCTCCACAGTCCATTCATGGACCTTGTTCGACATTTTTTTTTCTTGTTCTGTTATGTTGGTTCAAAATGAGAAATGCCAATATTGAATATGAAAGAGTTTTGGTGTTAGTGTACTATCTATATATAAATGTAGGCATATATGTATATATATATGCAATCAGTGGCGGACCCAGAAATTTTTTTTACCGGGATCAAAAACAAAATGGGTTTTGGGTGTTGCAATGAAAATTTTTTAAAAGTAAGTTAATGGGTTCAAAAGGTAAATGGGCTTAAAAACCTAAAATTTCATGGATTCAAAGTTGATTTTAACCAAAAAAAAATTTTATATACACAAATTTTTTTTTTTTTGTGGGGTCAGCTGACCCCACTACACTACACATAGGTCCGCCCTGTATGCAATGACATATAGACGACTTATTGGCTCGAGGACAGATGTCGAGGCATGAAGTTTTCTTGTGACGGATACGATCACCACGGGTGAAATAGATAGTGAAAACTTTTAACTGCCTAGCTGGTTACAGGTTCAGTTAAAAGGAGGAATGTATAAAAGTTATTTCCTCTCATCTTTGCATGTAAAGAGTTGACGTAAAGCAGTTGATTTTTTGTTTCATTCTATATCTTAACAATATACACTTCATTTTTTATTATTATTGTAGGGAATATACAATTATATATTCATATTATTTATATAGGGTCCAAAGCTAATGTTTCACTTCGAGTTGAGGTAAAGCAGTTGTAATAATTGTGGAATGAATAAAAATAAACATTCTTGTGAAATAATTTAAAAAAAAAAAAAAAAAACTGTAAAACCCATTCGGTTTTTAACCGAAAACTTAGGTTAAACAGTAACGAAATGATCGATGAATGATGATGTTATATTGGGCCATAGACCCGTAAAGATATTGTTCTCCTGCTGTTATTGGGCTTGGTACCTATATATTTTTACCTTTTTATATGTGGAACCTAACATTTTCTCAAGTCAATCTTATCAAAAGACGAGATTAAAAAAAAAAAAAAATGGAGAGATCTACGCTGAAACGACGATCGAGTAGTTCGGATCTTGAGTCTGCTAAGGCCTTGCGTTCGAGTTTGATTCTGCGGCCAAAATATTCTCTTCTTTTTCTTTTTTATGTATAATCTTCTCACCGGTCTTATCATTGGTTATATCTTCTCTTGTTCACTCTGGTTCACACTCTGCCGGAAACCAGATCAAAGAGGCATATAAGCAACCATCAAAGTCATGGAAATTGAGAAAGGACCTGAATACACTTTTGAGACATTTCCTTTTAAATATATTTTTACTGGACACATCCGAGCCAGTTCCATCTGAAGGGATATAATAGGGATATTAAACTATGGGCTATGGTTTTTACCTCAAAATCAACTAGCAATAAATAAAGTGGTATATTTATCTCTATTATATCCTTTCCAAATAATGACACGTTTAATCATTAATCTCGTTATGTTCGGATTCTTATACCATGTTAGAGTATAACTTTCTAATTTAAAACTAATTAGCAATAAATGAAGTCATCTATATCTTTTATATATCATTTAAAATCTCTACTTATATTCGATGTGAGACATTTATCTCTAATAGAGATACAAGATCGACAGCTATTTCTATGATCAGGATATCGGACCCCTGATCCTGACGCATGTCGTATTCGAAATTTTGTAGGTTTGATAGAACCGTCCAATCTCTTGTTTTTTCATGTTAAAAAATGCTACTAAATGGGGCTTTAACCCGAACGACGTGGCTTGATCCTAAACCATACAATCTTGCAAATCCAATGTGTTGATCGTTTTGTCTGGAGTTCAAACCAGCAAATGACACATTGGTCCGTCGAAAATGATTCCAACGTTTCTTGTGGTTTTACATTTATAATGGAACTATGGAAGATATGTAAATGGATCCTTAATAATGTCATGTAAAACTATCATATCACCAAATGTTGCTAACTCGACTAGAAAAATACTTTAGGTAAAATTTAAAAGTCACATGATCCAATGACACTTGTGACCAGAGTTTTTATAGAGATTACAAAAAAGCATTCGCTTAAAACGAGACTAATATTACGTTATATAATTTCGAGTTTGAGAGATTACGAGGTTTAATCCAAAACTTCCTAGTAATCCATAAAAAAAAACCTACATGTTCGTAGTCATGCCTCTTAGGCTCTTCCCTTCACCTTTTAACTTAACATACATAATTAATATTTTTTTATTTTGTTAAAATCATACATAACTATTTTACAATCTTTCATAGTTTGGAGATTTAAAATATTAAAAAATAGTTTAAAAATTTAAAATGATAGCATTTGTTGCTTTAGAACTCTTTTTTTTTCTGATTAACCTTCACTTTAGAAGTTAAAAATGTAATTTTCCCAAAACAATATGACCAAATGTAATTGTCTGTCTACTAACACTCCTTTTTAATTGAGTTTCGGTTTTACACCAAGCCTGCTCCATAATTTGGTTAGTACTTAGTACTTCAGAATTTGGTTCACAATCCTTCCTCACGCTTCTTCCTCTCTTAGCATAATAGGGATAAGAATCGAATCAAAATAAGAAACTGAACCGAATCAAATTGAAGCAAAACCAAACTTAATCATACCGATCGCTTCATTGGTTCTTAACTTCTTAAATCTAATGATACAGCTATACTATATGGAATCCATAGCTCAATTGGTGTAGTAGCAAGGCACCAAAATGAAAAGAGTTTTCAAGATTACGAGTTTTGAAATAACCAACAAAATAATTTTAACTTAACCGAAAGATTGTAGAACTCGTCCAAACTCCAAACCAAAACTGTGTAGGCGCTCAAATTTCTGGAAATGAAATTGCGGACTAAATCTTATAAACGCAACACCGACTAAGCAAAGGCGAGACTTGGTCTCTTTCCTTAACTCAATAAATCGCCGGTAGTGTGACCGTTTGATGCGACTTTTGAATCCCAGGATACAATTGGTAACGATCCTTTTTCGCAACACTCGAAAAAAGAATCCAGCGAACTATATATTCTACGATACTCTCGAGAAAACGACTTATGAATTCAAGGGGAGATCGAAGATCGAAATTTTTCTTGTTGGTTTCGCTTTTTCAGATCAGATAGCGAATGATGAGTGAATGAATATTTCTGACGAAATGATATGATATATATAGGGTGAGATGGGCGGTTTCGAGGAAGCATATTCGGAGAATATTCCTCGATCATCGCAAACCGCTGGAGCATATTCGGAGAATATTCCTTGCTTGTTGCGCAAGTCTCTCATCGCACTAACAGAGGAATATTCGTTCGAATATGCTTTTGGTTCGAATTCGTTAATGGGCTTCATTTCTTAATGGGCTTCAGAAACTCTTTACGAATTTTCCCCAAAAAGAAAGATACGCGCGCGGGCCTCTGGAGGCCCATTGCCACGACCCACGACCCACGACCCACGCCGTGCCATGCCATGTCGTGCCATGTAATGCGTCTTGCGTCTTGATCGTCCTGAAAGCCGAGTACGTTACTTTTACACAATTTATAGACCCATAATGTCATGTTAAATTGTGGCCCAACAATCCCCACATGAATAGAAATGACTCTAAACGTTTGAAACAAAAGGACTTAGACAGACTCATTAGACTAGACACGACTCGACTAAACAGACTTTCGAGTATGCTGAAGATGTAACTATATCTCGAGAGGTAGCGTGTTTCAGCTTTGAACCAATCATTTTTAATATCTGTCGGGTTTACTTGGCTAGGAGGTGAACATGATGTCTTGAACCACCAGACTTTGATGTAAACCTAGACAACAGGTATAAGCATAGCTACATTTTCTCGTAGAACTATGTTCTCTATTGTGTTCATTTTGGCCTTGAACTTTCCTCGGTTTTTCATGAGTGAACTTGGAGAATATAGCCTTACTTTCATTCTCCTAGAAACGGCCCTATTTCACACTCATTAGGTGATCTCATGAGTTTCCTTTAAGAAGTATCCTGTTATACTCCACTATGAAACTATGAAATCATTAAAAGCCCAATGCTTATCCTTATCACATACAGTAGTATTTATCATCCTAGGACCTGGGCACACACTGCTCTTTCCGATTCAAATTTAATTTAGTTGTCCTTTGAACCTACTTCTTGGGATCGATCACGTAGGTGGGGTTTCCATTAAACCTCCTCTTAATTTACAGGCTTTAAGCCCATTCCTCTTGATGACTTTACCACTTGATCACGTGATAATCCTTTAGTAAATGGATCCGCTAGATTGTCATTTGATTTTATGTAATCTATGGTGATTACTCTGTTGAGATCAAGTGTCCGATGGTTTTATGTCGTTTTCTAATATGACGAGATTTACCATTATAGAGATTATTCAGTTTCTAGCTATAGCCGACTGGCTATCACAGGTACACGAAGAGCTTGCACTTGGTTTCTCCCACATCGGTATATCTTCCAACCAGTTCAAGCCATTCTCGCTTTTCCGGCTTTGTCTAGCGCTATAAACTCAGATTCCATAGTTGATCTGGCTAACAAAGTTTGTTTGGAAGATTTCCAGGACACAGCTGCACCTGCCAGCGTGAATACATAGCCACTCGTAGATTTTGAGTTTTTGGAGTCGGATATCCAATTTGCATCGCTATATCCTTCCAAAATTACCGGTTCTTTGCCATAGTGCAGACCATAATTTTGTGTATAACGTAAGTAATTTAATACTCTTGTTATAGCTTTCCAATGAGTATGTCTCGGATTCTTGGTGTAGCGACTAAGCATCTTGAGTGCTTAAATCGGGTCTAGTACAGTTTGTTAAGTACATCAGACTTCCGATCACCCTTGCATATTAAACTTGTGACACCGCTTCTCCTGAATTTTTAGTCAGATGGAGTTGGGCGTCAATCGAGTCTTCTGTCCCATTAGAATATGCTTTAAATCTTTCAAGTATCTTTGCAGCATAATGAGCTTGAGACAAGATAATTCCTTCCGAATTTCTAATAATCTTGATTCCCGAATCACGTCCAAGTCCCATATCTTTCATGTCAAATTTTTGACTAAGCATGGTCTTAGTCTGATTGATCATGTCTTTATTACTCCCAATAATGAGCATGTCATCTACATACAAACATAGCAAGATATACCCATTTGGCGTACTTTTAGCATAGATACACTTGTCACATTCATTTATTGAGAATCCGTTTGACATCATTACGTTGTCAAATTTCTCATGCCATTGTTTTGGAGCTTGTTTAAGCCCGTGATAATGACTTCACAAGTCTACAAACTTTATGTTCTTGTCCTGGGATGACAAAACCTTCAGGTTGTTTCATGTAAATCTCCTCTTCTAAATCACCATTTAGAAAGGCTGTTTTTACATCCATTTGATGGATTTCCAGGTCTCTTAATGCTGAAATTCCTATCAGCATTCTTATAGAGGTTATTCTCACCGGAGTAGGTGTCAAAGAAATCCAAACCTTCTTTTTTCGAAAACCTTGCACCACCAACCTGGCCTTATATTTATCAACTAATCCATCAGTTTTTAGCTTGGTTTTAAAAATCCATTTACACCCTAGTGCTTTAAACCCTTGGGGTAGATCGGTTATCTCCCATGTATGGTGTTGCATAATGGAGTCGATCTCACTATTGACCTTCCCCGAAAGGTCCATCTGGTGTAGACATGGCTTCTGCAAATGTTCTTGGTTCATTCTCTAAGAGAAAAACCATCATGAAATCATCGCCAAAAGATTTTTCCTTACGAGCTCTTTTACTGCGTCTAGGTTCATCTTCAGGATGTTTTTCGTCTTCTAGGACTGAAGTACCAGAGGTGCTTGCCTCATTTTCGTCTCTTTGATCACGTGTCCGTTTTGGATACGATGTATCCTTGCAAGGGAACACATTTTCAAAGAACGACGCATTGCGTGATTCCATTATTGTATTAACATGGATATCTGGTATCTCTGATTTATATACCAAGAACTGATAGGCAGTTTATTGTGTGCATATCCAATGAAAATACAGTCCACAGTTTTAGGTCCCTTTGTGACCTTTTTTTTGAGGTGGTACAACTACTTTTGCTAGGAATCCCCACACTTTGAAGTATTTATACAAAAATACAACACCTTACCAAAGTTCATAGGTTGTTTTACACGTAACTTTGTGTGAATTTTTGTTATGGATATAATTTGTGGTAAGCATTGCTTCCATGCATGTTCTAGGCCTACTGATTTCTGCAACATTGCATTCATCATTTCTTTTAGAGTTCGGTTTTTTCGTTCCAGACTCCATTAGATTCTGGTGAATAAGGAGCGAGTTTGGTGGATAATCCCATGTTCTTGACAAAAAGTATTAAACCTACCATCGTATCTCCTCCTCGCTTCGACTATTTTAATAGTCTTACTCGATTGATTCTCAACTTCTAGTTTAAATTCCTTAAACCTTTCCAAAACTTCGTTTGCTTTTTTAGCAAATAGACATAACAATATTTCGTGTGATCATCTATAAATGTCACAAAATATTTCTTCCCACCTCTAGTTGGAACAGATTTTAAGTCACATAAATCTGTGTATTAAACCTAAAGGTGTGTTTGTTCTTTCGACATGGGGTGATGGTGTTTTAGTGAGTTTGGCCATACGCACACTTCACATTTTTCTTTACTCATTTTGCATTTAGAGATTAGGTTTAAATTCATCAAACGATTTATTGATTTATAATTCACATGTCCTAATCTTTCATGCCAAATATTAAAAGACTCAAGCAAGTAAGCAACTGAATTCTTATTCATTTCATCATTGGTTACAACAGTTTCTGAATCAACATCTGAAACAACATTTGCAACATTCTTATTTTTAGAGCTACTTGCTTCACCCTTGACACCCTTGACAACCGCCTGGACGCACATCTTCACAAGTCCTTCCTTGACGTATCCCTTTCCAAGGTACATGCCAAACTTCTTCAGAATGAGGTTGTCGACCTCAAAGATCACAAATTTGGCCTTGCTTAGAGAGGTGCCTGGAAATCAGGTTCTTCCGCATGTCGGGACATGTTTCACATTCTGGAGTGTGAGTTCTTGTCCCGAGGTCAAACGCAGAACCACCTTCCCTGTTCCAGCAATTTTGGAGAATGCTGTGTTTCCCATGAAGAGTGTGACTCTGCCTCTTTCTCGATAGGTCTTGAACATGCCCTATCGTTGTAGATGTGAGTTGTGGCACCTGTGTCATACCACCATTCACTTGGATTGTCTTCCACCATGTTGACCTCACCACCACAGCACAAAGGTCCCCTTCCGTGAGGTTGGCTTGGAGCTGCAAGGTCTTGGCTTTCTTTGCGACAATCAGTGGCCTTGTGACCATTCTTACCGCAATAGTGACATTTTCCCTTAAAGAACTTCTTCTCGGATGGTTCAATGACACCTTTCTTCTTGAAGTTCTTGGCCGTTCAAAGGAGAAGTAGCAATGGCTTTGCCTTTGCCTTTGTCATTGGCCTTCCCTTTGTGAACAGCCACATTCACAGGTGCTCACGAACTGGATCCCGTTTGCACTCCGGTTTGCAGATCCGGTTTCTGTCCTCGGTGTTTAACCTCTGGATCAAATCTTCTAGACTCATCGCCTTCCTCTTGTGCTTGAGGTAGTTCTTGAAGTCGATCCAACCCGGAGGGAGCTTCTCGATGAAACTGTTCACCGTGAAGATTTCACAAATGGACATTCCTCAAAGCGACTTCTTGACAAATTCGTTGGAATGCCTCCACTTGTTCCATGATGGGTTTGGTGTCCACCATCATGAAGTCATGAAATTTTGCGTCGCAAACTTCGACATCCAAAGCATCGTCGACTTTGTATTTCTTCTCCAAAGCTAACCACAAGGCTTTGGAAGTCTTGGCTTCGCGATAGATTCCGTAGAGATCCTCCAAAGCCGTCCTAAAATCCAGCCTTTGGTCATGAAATCTCCTTGATTCCATGCATCCACCGTTCCAACGACATGCACATCCGTATTTCCTCAGGAATGATGGGCTGATCCTCTGTCGAATACCGGACAGGTGCATCGCATGGAGAAAAAAGTGCATCTTTTTTCGCCATGTTTTGAAGTTTTGCCATCAAACTTCTCAGGTTGCAGTCCTTGACAGGAGACTTGAGGCTGGGTGGGCACCACAGGCGCCACCTTCACTTGTGTCGCCGGTAGAGGCGGTCCAACAAACAAAGCCCTTCGAGTTGTCTCCTCTGTATTCGCGGTATCTTGAAGAGGTGTCTCGTTCACATCCACGTTGGTTCCATCAATTGCTGCCATTTTCCTGATACAACACACAAAAGGTTTATCAGGTAGATGCAATTAATACTTCGAAATATTTTTCAAAAAACGATTTGAATATACCAAAAAACGTTTTTAATATTCGAATTAATTATCCAATCCGTGGAGATAAAAAAATATTTGAAAAAAAAAAATATTTTTAATATATATTTCTCTTTTAAAATATATAACTCCTTTCGCGGAAACGCCCTAAGCGAATCGCAAAAACCCAAAATATTTTTAATATATATTTTTTTGAAAATATATAAATCCTTTCGCGGAAACGCCTTAAGCGAATCACAAAAACCGAAAAAATATATATATATATATATATATATATATTTTTTTTTTCCTTTTTTTTTTTTTTTTTGAAACTTAATTTCAAAAAATAATCCGTGTAAACGCTATGAAGCGAATCGCAGATCCAGGAAAAACGTATAAATCGAACTATTTGGCTTAAAATAACCGCGGTGAAGCGGGGCCAAAAAACGATTTGAAACGGGACTGGTGGCGTTTATAACCGCAAAAACAAATCCGATTAGAGCGATAGGCTAAAAGCGGATTTATTGAGTTAAGATTGTAGGCGCTCAAATTTCTGGAAATGAAATTGCGGACTAAATCTTATAAACGCAACATCGAGTAAGCAAAGGCGAGACTTGGTCTCTTTCCTTAACTCAATAAATCGCCGGTAGTGTGACCGTTTGATGCGACTTTTGAATCCCAGGATACAATTGCTAACGATCCTTTTTCGCAACACTCGAAAAAAGAATCCCAGGATATTCTACGATACTCTGGAGCATATTCGGAGAATATTCCTTGCTTGTTGCGCAAGTCTCTCATCGCACTAACAGAGGAATATTCGTTCGAATATGCTTTTGGTTCGAATTCGTTAATGGGCTTCATTTCTTAATGGGCTTCAGAAACTCTTTACGAATTTTCCCCAAAAAGAAAGATACGCTGGGGCCTCCTGAGGCCCATTACCACCACGACCCACGACCCACGACCCACGACCCACGACCCACGACCCACGACCCACGACCCGACCCGTGCCGTGCCGAGCGGCGGCGGCGCACGTGTGTGGTTCCCATTTTCTCATCCCATAGTCATTTAACCTCATGTATAACCATGACCATATATATACAACTTGAAAACACAACTTCCAAGCAATGTGGGACAAATTCCACATTTTACTTAAAAATTGAGGCTTTGCCATTTAAGGCCCATGCTCATTTCAATTCACTTTTACACAATTTATAGACCCATAATGTCATGTTAAATTGTGGCCCAACAAACTGTTCGTAAACCGTACTTGTTCACTCCACACCAACCACAAGATTCCCCGGCTTCTCCACTCGAACCTCCACATCCGTCCGATCAACATTACTAACGTACTCCTTGAAACATGCGATCGTTCCCAGCTCCTCCACTTCCTCAATCACATTGTCAAGTCTTGCAACCATTTCCACTAGAAGCGACGCAAACGCTGCAAATGGTAACGCCTCCGAGAATTCAAGACTAGTCATCACCACAATCTTGCTCAGCTGTTGCCTCAATATCTTCCTCTCGCTACTCGCCGCCGTTGATCTCCGTTCTAACGTATCAACCCTTAGTCTAGAATCGGCACCGTTTGGTGCAAAACGTGACATGCGTTCGCCTCGTGGCGTTCCAGTGTTTTGACTCGCAACGGTAACGTTTTGGTCAAGATGTGTGTCGTTGTGTTGTGTAACGGTCACGTTTGGGTTATGTCTACCGCTATTGCCTTGGGAAACGATGCCGTTTTGGTTAGAACCGAGGAAGAGTTTAGGTTGTGATTTGATGGCTGTGTTGAGATCTTGTAATGCTACTTGGAGACTGTCGGAGAGAATCTCAGGTGAACATTGACGTCGGTTTTGAATGCATGTGGCGAGTTCTGTTAAAACCTTGGAGATTTCTCCGGCTAGTCTTACGCAGGTCCGTCTTAAAGTGTTTTAAGGTCTTAGGCAAATTTATTTTGCTAGGACCTTTTAACAAAAAAAATTCTTATTTTGGGACATTTTTCTTTGTACAATTTTTTTTTGGTATAGACCAATAATATAAATTAAAAAAAAAATTCTAGGCCTTTTTTCTTTAAAGAGAAAAAATTCTGGACATTTTTTCTTTAAATTCTGGTACAATTTTTTCTGAATTTTTTTCTTTTTTGCATGGGCCCATGTTGCCATGGGCCTAAGACAGGTCTAGTCTTACGCAACGATCTTTGAAGAGTCCACCAAGAGACCTTGGAGTCTTCAAAATTTAACATATATCAACATACAAAAAACGAAACTATACGTTAGGAAAATGAAAAAGAAAAACTACATTAAATATTTTTCATTATGTGATTTTGGAAAGTGAAAAAAAAAAAAAAAACACGCCATGTGTGAAACATGAATGAATGTCATACCATATGAGCAACCAACATGTATTGTTTTTTTTTTTTTCGATAAATGGCAACATGTATTGTTAGAAACAAAATGTACTCTTATCAATCCAATTGACTCTATTGTATTACCTCATAAGAAAACTTCGTAGTCATTTACCTAATCATATCCCAGAATTTGATGATCTAGTTATTTAATTAACCCTGTGATTTATAGTTTAAAAACAAAACGAAAAATTTTAAAGTTACCTGAATCTCGGTTTTTAAGCAACCATGAAGAGCAACAACAGTGTAACCAAACTGACGAAGAACAGATCCAACTTTGACATAATGTTTCCCTGGAAATATATCACAATGCCTTGTGTGCCTTGGCTCCCAACTTGCATACATTGCCTATATATATGTTCATATATATTCAAAAAAAAAATTGTTTATCTAGTTTGAAAGAAATGTTCGATATAAATAACTTACGAGTGCTTCGTCAGTAGATTTGGAATCCAAAACAGCCTTGTATCCGTTATAGATCGTGTCTTCTGATAAATCTGAGGTTTCTGCATCTTTCTCCTCCTCCTCAAAATACTCATTTGCACATGCTAATAATTAAAAAAAAAATCAGCTTAACTAATTGGAATAAAATAAAATAATTTAATAAAAGTTTCGCTAATTTTCAAGACAAAAGTATCGCAAATTAATAGTCAAACACAAAAGATAAATTAGCAAAATTGAATTGCCAAAAATTTTCACATAGCAAATAAGATAGAGCGAAAGTAATATCATAGTCATTATACAAAAAAACTTTGCCAAAAAAAAAGAAAACAAAGTCATTATACAAAAAAAAAGAAGTAATATTATAGAGGAGAGCAATATATTTTGAATGTATTATATTTAAGTTTGTACCTTCGATGGAACAAGAGAGGCCTTGCAGGTTCGCGACAGTGGTCTTATGAAGGTCCTCACCAGACCATATAGGAAAAACCAAAAGGCTCATGCAGAGGCAAATACTAACACCCATGGCTATAGTATAGAATCTCTCATGTGCAATCTTAATCACAGTATCAACTCTATAACTAGACACTGTTATTAGATTGAATGTCAAGAGAAATATAAGCATGCCGTAATCGTAGTTCTTTTTAATGTATGGGACAAATCTCAGATATGTTATCAACGCTCCTGTTACATAAAAAACACATGTATAGTTATTTCATCAGTATCGAAAAAAAGTTGTTGTAGATACTTTAAGTATTTGAAAACATTATTTGTTAGATATTTTTTGCTTGAATTGCAGCCGTAGCTATAGAATCTAATAGTTTGGTTAGTACAACGTGGGTTGATTGTGAAATAATTAAGAGTGATAAAAAACAAAAAAAAACTAGTACATACCAATGATGAAAACCGCAGCGCCAATGAATATAGCTCTGAAAATCTTGCCGGAATCATTAGCGACAAATTCAATGAAAAATGCCAAAGATCCTGCAATTAATGTCCCTCATCCTCTATTAAGTCCTTTGCACAGCGTTGCACCTAAATTAATTAAACACCATTTACATCATTAAAAACACATAAGCGTACACACAATATTCATAATTCATAAACTAATCACTATAGCTATTATTATGAGCAAATATTATAACTGAAACACCAAACTAATTCTGAAAATTACAGATCCATAGACAAAAAAATTTTCGCAAGTCCACCATAAGTAAATTATTAAAACCAAAATCAAACGAGTTAAAATTTTTTTTTTGATTAAGTGTTAACTAATTACCGGCAGAGAACTCGAGGACGACAACGACGGTCATGACTGCCCAAATAGCACTGTGTCCAATGCCTTTGAAGAGAGGCTCCATGAGATACAATAGAGACGCAAGTATTAAGGAAACTCCTACTTTTAAAGAATGTTTCACTCTCCTTGGATCGTCTTTTCCAACTTTCCATATATCCTTAAGAACTTTCTTGAACTTCTTTGGAAGTTCAAGAACCTTCGTCTTCATCTTTTTAGAGCCGCCTTCGTCCATCTCCACACCTTCATGGACCTTGTTCGACATTTTTTTTTTCTTGTTCTGTTATGTTGGTTCAAAATGAGAAATGCCAATATTGAATATGAAAGAGTTTTGGTGTTAGTGTACTATCTATATATAAATGTAGGCATATATGTATATATATGCAATGACATAGAGACGACTTATTGGCTCTAGGAAGCAAATAATGATTTAATACGCATGTTTGAATATGTATCTATGTATTTATTTCTCTGGAGACATTTTGTGGGATGAAGGTCTATTTAAATAGCTTTATAATTTAACTAAATTTTACTAAAATAATTTTTCACAGCTATATAATACTAATTTGTTATTTTTAAGGGATGTGATTTGGCGACGACGTTAAAGACGACAAAAACACATATTAAAAAAAATTATATCTATTTTTCTTTCCTGAAAACATAAATATAGCAATATAGCATTGATAATTTAGAAAGAACACTATATTTTTCTTTGTTAAAGTTAGCTTTTGTATTTGTTTTTTCTTTGTTATCTTAATAATTCATTTCACACAATAACCTTAACAGAACAAATAGATTTTAATACACCTTAATGTTCAAGTGATGAGAGATTAGAAAGATGGGTACGTTACATGACTTGCAATAATTTGATGGGTGATTGAAGATTTGTTTTTGGTTTTAATCTTTTTTTTTTGCCACATAAAAAATCGAGGAAAGCAAAAAGTCAAAAAAAATTATATTTTTTTTTTGTTAAAGGTTTTTTAAAAAAAATTCAAAATTCAAAATTATAGTGGCTGTTCATTAATAAACACTAGTAATGGACGTTCCATATTGCACTTGAAACTTAAACTAAAGATCATAATTATTTTTTGGTTCGCCATTCATGTGAATGCATGTGTCACCCAATTCATAAAAGTAATCAAAATACATTCTTGTGCGCAGATCTTGATCGGATATCTTATTTTGCTAGAGAAATATAATTCGTTTTCTGTTTATCCAAAGAAAAAATGTATGTTTTCTCTGACAAAAAAAATACCAAATCTTCATGTGAAATTGTGAATGTAGTAGGCAAACTTACTTTCTTCTCTGTTTATCCAAAGAAAAAATGTTTTTCTAAAAAAAATGTATGTTTTCTCTGACAAACAAATTAACAAATCATCATGTGAATGTAGGCAAACTTACTTTCTTCTCTATTTATTTAAAACCTTATCTAGCTATCTTTAAATTGTGATGGTGCATGTTAGAGTCATAATAAAGCCAAAAATTATAAGTGGTTTCGAGTATCAAACAAATGAGTTGGGATTTTCAAATTTCGCTGTCGCTTCTAACCTAACTCATTGAAAATCTTAATTGATATTATACACAAGTGAAAATAAATTTGATTACGTGGGTAAGAATTTGTTATCAACACGACTAAGACTTATAATTTTGTCGTCTTAGCTAGGTTGAAATATTACTATTTGTCCACAACCTGGTGACAGCAGAAGACCGAAAAAGAAAGAAAATATTATCAAAATAATTAATTAAATTTATCTACTATGACTCATCGACGTAATAATCACACAATTACTAGTAAATAGGTGTAAAATGTATGATTTAATGGCGGCGATTGGGACAGAGCCAATATAAAATTAAAGGCTACTATAATGATATGGTTTCCTCGTAGATATTTTAATTATTTTCCTAAGTCCTCGGCCTTAAATTAAATAGTTTTTAAGCTTTGAATTTTCAATCACATCACATAGATACCGATGTTAGGCTGTTAGCGGTTGATTACCATAATATTACAAGGATATACGAAAGTTTTTTTTATGCCGTTTGGCACATTATACTTTTGCAGATTAGTAATGTTGCTGTATGTTTGCATCTAAGAAAGTCTAAAATAAATTATCATTGACTCAATAGAATGGACCTTTTTTTGTTTCATAGCGATACCAACGTTGACACGTTGCATGTGAAAAAATATCAGTTTCCTACAATTTATTCTTGCACCGGCGGGATTTGGGGATAGATTTGTGACAAACAAAGTGTTTCCTTCAGGTTTTAGAAAATTTGTTTTCGAGACATCATTTAAAACTGGACCCGAAAAACCCTAACTGAGTCGACCCGAAAAAGAGGTTCGGTTTGATTCGGTTTCGACTAACCATAATAATCCAAATGAATTTTAAATAGATTTTTCTCAGTTTTTGGTTCGGTTTGGAATAGGAACCAAAACACGAACGAATATCCGAAAAACCCAAACCAATATGATATAAGGATTTTTTGATGTCATTTAATATTTAATATTAAAAACATGAACAATTTTTTTAAAAGTGAATATTTAATATTTAATTATTTGTTGACGTCATTTAATATTTAATGCATATATTTTGTTTGATTTAATCATTAATTTGAATGACATAAATCTGGATTATATTTAATCACTAATTTGATTTTTTTCTAATTCGGATTAGATTATTTAGGAAAAATTATCTGCACAAACAAAACCGTCTCTTTAATTAATATACACACGAGTATATCTTATATGATCTTCCCAATCACTCTTTTTATTTTATTTTTCCCACATCAATGGCGTTAATATTTTAATTTTGAATATTAATGTTAATTTAACATTTAGGTTTTAGTCTCTTTGACTTTGTAGAAGCGGATATGAGTAAATTTTTTTTAAATGGGGTGAACGATGTTAATTTAGAGATTTTTAGAGAATACTATTTTTTTTAGCTTATTAAGAAAATTTCTATGTTATTTATAATATTTGAATAAATTAAAAATGTGAACAATATTTTTAAAGGTGAATTTTTAATTGTTTTTGTATGTCATTTAATATTTAATATTTAATGCATATATTGTCTTTGATTTAATCACTAATTTGAATGATTAAGAATTAGGTGTTTGGGTATATAGATAGTGTATATTGTTTGGATACAGTCATATTCATATTTTCTTGTAAAAGTGTTTGGAAACACCCTTGAGATGATGTCAATAGTAGATAGATATTTAATAGTGTTTGGATGCAGAAGTTTAAAGTATCTGATTTAAATATTCTTGAAATAGGTCTAATAGTACATATTTTTTAATAATATAGAGATGACGTCTAAAGGTATCTCAATATTGTCTTATACTTCCTATTTTAAATAGATTTTTTTAAATTAGGCAAATCTCTATATAAATTAATAGTTATTAATTTGTTTTACTTACGTCTAAAGGTATCACAATATTATTTTCTATTTTTTATTTTTAATAAATTTTTTTTAAATTAGGCAAATGTGTTTACAAATTAATAATTATTAATTTATTGATAAATTAATACTTTTTATAAATTAATAAAATACTACTCTGATCCGACATTATTAATTATAAAGGTTTTACTGTAGGTTGTGAAATTTCTAAAACACCCCTTGGTGTTTTAATACATAATAATGAGAATTAGGGAAACACGATTTAGCGAAAATGGATGTCTTGTGTAAGAAAAGGATGATCATATGTATGCACACAAATAACTTGTAATACACACTTCCAAGTTCCAACAATTGCACATACGATTTAACACAATCCCAAAGAGAATCACTGTCTATATTCAAAAGCAAAATTCACAGTTAAATAACATTTTAAGTTCTGAACAATAAAATCAAGAATCTAATCGATTATCTTGGAGATTAATATTTGCTAATGAAACACATGTACTAACTTTTCTCTGATTCAATCGCAATATCAGCAAATATTTCTCCTTTGGTGTTCATTGTTCAATGCATTAATGGTTGAAGTTTCCCATCAGAAGATAACACTAAACCTCTCACTTTTGCAGCTTTTGTTTTGCATTTTCTTGGCAAAGTCTTACAGTTTTGATCTTCTAAGAATTCATCCGCAACATCTCCGTCTTCATCAATCCTAAGTCCCATTGAGTACCAACGCAGTCCCTGATCCAAAAAGGGAGGTTCCATAGTAAAATTCTCGGTTAAGCTAAGTTGAGTTAATGATGTTTAAATGTTAGCTAATGCCATCAAGAAGAAACTCAGTGAACAGATACATATCATCTGAGTAATCTTGGCTGAATCAGATCATCTTGCTTGCTCCTTAAAGACTCAAAATATTGTCTTTTTCTACCAATATAACTATATAAGAATCAACTCTCTATCTTAGCCTCGTGAGTAATGATGAATAACCAACTATCAAGAAATGAGATTGTGCTTGATTAGATTATACTTTCCCTAGTAGATTGATACTGAAACTACTTGCTTTTAAAAACTTTCTTTTACAAGCAACTAATCAATCAATCAAGCTAAGACATATATCCATGGCTTGGCATAATCTTTAAGAACTATTCATTAATTTGACATACGTTAAAAGAGACAGTGAGCTAACAATTTACAACGAAAACACCTAAGCTCATTCAGGAATTCGGAAAACCATTCAGAAATTACGAATATAAAGCCATCTACAAAGCAGAGTATAATGTACTGTTTTGGAAACACAAACATATCAAAGCCAATTTAAAGCCATACTAGAGTTAAAAACAAACCAAGGCACTGTCTTAGAACAAGAAATGGTGTTTATCAACGTTCATCAATGTTAAGCTACAGACTCATGTTCATCAGTGTTAAGCTACAGACTCATGTTCGTTGTTTGAGCCAATACAAATGTTCATCAATGTTAAGCTACTGATTTTGCGCAAACTCACAAACCAATTCATCATCCATCCAACTTAGTAGTATGATTAAAACCAAATACATAAACCAACAATCATACTACAGAACAAACCTGAAACTGCAATGTTTGCCACTACATTACACATCTTCATAAAGCTTAACCATAAATCATTAACTAACATTTCAAATATCCTCAAAATAAATCTGATCAATCCCTAAACTAACCATACAGTAAAAACTAAAAACCAACCAATCATCAATCAAACACAAAGACTAACCTGAATACCACCATCTGAAGCAGCACAAGGTTGAAGAATAGGACCAGGATTAGACCGTTCAACAGCAACTTGAACCGGAACCCCAAAACCTTTCCTTGGAAGTCCAGTTTCACGGAATCTAGTTTGATTCTCCTCCCGATGTTTATCTCCATCACCAGAGACAGTTCCAGTGTTATCTCCACCATCACCATCTTCTTCTTTTACAGCTCCATGCCCACCACCATCGTTATGCCCAAACCCCAAAATCCCCGTTAACTTCTTCAAAAAACCCATTATCCAATTCGATCCAAAGCTCTAAACTTTACAACTTTTTCTCCTCAAAATTGATGCTTTCCCAGAAATCGAAGATACAAATTGAAATTAGGGTTTTCGAATATTCCCTTTTCTTCCGATTTCTACTTTCTCCGATCGCGTCTTAATCCAATAATATTCATTATTGTAATCAAAACTCAGAAATTTCTGTAATTTATCTTTGTTGTGAACACTGTTTATCTTCTTCTGCAACAAATACAATAAAAATTGAAACTTTTTGGATCAAAGATGGATCGAAGCAAGAACCCTTTGTATCATTTAACGGCGCGGTATATAATAAATAAACATTTCATATTATTTAAAATTTTTATGAGGAAAAGAAATCACTTTTGCGATCCATTATTACAAAGTTTATTTTGTTTGTTGATAAAGTCCATTATTACAAAGTTTCGTGTTAATGTTAATTAATTGAAAATTAAGAACTTTTATTACGTTGTAGTGATCAATTTTGAAAAAGACAAAAAACACACACACACACACACAAATTAAAGCGATTTCAGATAAGAGAACTTAAATGTAATCAAATTTGTCTAACAACTAATGACTAAATCATATTCTTTTCGTAGTTGTCACTTAGAAAGAACAAAATCTATAAGATTTTTCAAGTTTTACCATTAATGTTAAAAAGAAATATTCATCTCATTTAGCTTTAGTTAGAAAAAACAAAACTTAAGGGAAACTATTCTCTATTTATTTCACTAATTTATTATTCATTATTCAACAACCATTTGCATCCTAATCCTAAAAAATCTAATTTTATGAGAGAGTAAACAACAATTAGGGCTTGACTGGTTCACCCGGTTGCAAGCATTTCATGCCAATCAAGTAAATCGCAACATACCGCTCCGAACCGCTTGAAATTCTTCTATTTCAAAAGCACATTCCAGCTAGCAAAACCACAATTAGGGAGGTTGCGGTTTGATTAAAAAATAATTATTTTTTAATTTTTAATTTATAATAATAATAAAATTTTACAAAAAAATCAAAATTTTTTTTTCCGAAAAATATAAATTTATTATAATAAACTCTTAAATTCTTTATATATCTACTAACTAAACTAAAATATATTTATAAGTATAAAAATATTTTCTAAATAAAAAAAAATGTTTCAAACCTCTTAAAATAAATAATTTTAATTAGTTATTTTAAAATTTGTTTAAAACTTCACTTTTAAATTTTGATTATTGTAATACAAATTTTTTTATAAAAGTTATATATTTTAAATATGTTAAACAGCATCTGCAACTGCTGTCAACCAGTCAGTAATTTTTCCCAAACGCACATATTTCTATTTATTAAACCAGTTATACAAACCATTTAATAACGTTTATAATCGTAACTGTCCGTTTCCGCAAACTCCCGTACCCGCAAACGCAAACGCAACCACAGCGTTTAAACCAGCCTAAGAATTTAAGATGCATCGGCCCGGAATCTAATAAAACTGGCCCATTTATATTTCTCGGCCCATTCCAATACGACGACTAGTTTCAATCTTTTTTTTCTCTCTTTTTTTTTTTGATAAAAGAATAATAATATCGCATTTCAGTTGTTGAATTTCGTCGTCGTCTTCTTCTTCCTTCGTCCGTCGCCGAGATCTCGTCAAAATTCCGATTTGGAATCTTCAAATCTCCTTAAACCAGATCGTCTGATTACTCGATCTGCGTTTCAAATTCCTTAGATCGAAGATGCCGGTGGCTGCTTCCGCCATCTACTTCCTCAATCTCCGTGGCGATGTACTCATAAATCGCACATACCGAGATGACGTCGGGTGAGCGAGCTTCTCTTTTTCTTCACCTTCGATCTATTAAATTTCCGATTTCGCTGCATTTCAGCTGTGTGTTTTTGTTCATATCGCTTCTAAGTTAGTACACTTCTAGGATTTTAGCTGTGAGATTTGAGATTTTTGGATTTGATTTGATTAAGAGCTATTTGATATGATTAGGGGAAACATGGTGGATGCATTTCGAACGCATATAATGCAAACGAAGGAGTTAGGGAATTGTCCTGTGCGTCAGATTGGTGGCTGCTCCTTTGTTTATATGCGAATCAGCAATGTCTACATTGTTATTGTTGTTAGTAGCAATGCTAATGTTGCTTGTGGATTCAAATTCGTTGTTGAGGTAAACTTTTTTTTTTTAGTTTCATCTTGCATTTTCCAAATTGTGTTGGTTTTTGTTGAAAGATTGATTCTTATCTTAGTTACTACTGAGTTTGATTCACATTTTCAGGCTGTTGCTTTGTTCAAATCATACTTTGGTGGAGCTTTTGACGAAGACGCTATTAGAAATAACTTTGTTCTGATTTATGAATTGTTGGATGGTAAGTAAGCCTGATAATAGTGTTTTCTTCAAATCTGTTCTGGTTGTATTAGTTGTTTAGTTGTTATTATATTTTGTGGCAATATCCAAGCAATGATATTTGGTATGGAATTGCAGAGATTATGGACTTTGGCTATCCACAAAATCTCTCCCCTGAAATTTTGAAACTTTATATCACTCAGGAAGGCGTACGGTCACCATTTTCATCAAAGGTAAGGGCATCTATTCGAGTGTGTATATACAACAGATTTTTGAATTGTGTTGGTGTTTGGTTCTTGTAAGTGTAGTAGTATTTCCGGCAAGAAATTGAGACTATTTTGCTTCTTTACTTCATATATTTTCATTCATAAGCTTTTTCTTTGATTACAGCCCAAGGACAAGCCTGTTCCAAATGCAACATTACAAGTTACTGGTGCTGTTGGTTGGAGAAGAGAGGGCCTTTCGTATAAAAAGAATGAGGTAAGGGTTTGATTTTCTTTCTGTGTGTATATAATTTGCTAGGTTTTGCGGAAGTGTTGATATAATGGAGTCTCATTATTGTAGGTGTTTCTGGATATTGTGGAAAGCGTAAACCTTCTGATGTCCTCTAAAGGTATATAATTGCCCTTTCTGAAGGTTTCTTTCTTCTTTATTCTCTTTGTATTACTGTTTTTACACATTATGTCAACTGTTAGGCAATGTTCTTCGATGTGATGTGACGGGGAAAGTCTTAATGAAGTGTTTCCTTTCGGGAATGCCTGATTTGAAGTTGGGGTTGAATGATAAAATTGGTCTTGAGAAGGAATCAGAAATGAAATCTCGCCCAGCTAAGAGGTAGGCTTTGTTGAAACAGTGATCCACTCTACCCACTGAATTTTCTTTGTGCTCACTGACTCGCTCTTTTTGTGCAGTGGTAAAACCATTGAGCTTGATGATGTCACATTTCACCAGTGTGTCAACCTGACAAGATTCAACTCCGAGAAGACTGTTAGCTTTGTACCACCAGATGGTGAATTTGAACTGATGAAGTAAGTTTTGGAATGTTAATTGTTACATATTGTTCTGGTACTAAAATGTGTACTAACTTGATGATGTCTCAGGTATCGAATAACAGAGGGGGTAAATCTGCCTTTCCGCGTATTACCAACAATCAAAGAACTTGGTCGTACACGCATGGAAGTAAACGTCAAGGTACATAGCTTTCCTTCTCAACGATTAAAGGGATAAATAAGCAGCTTGATCTTTACTCTCTTACAATCTGCTATCGTGTCTTGTATTTCAGGTCAAGAGTGTGTTTGGTGCTAAAATGTTTGCCCTTGGGGTCGTAGTTAAAATTCCAGTGCCGAAACAAACAGCAAAAACCAATTTCCAAGTGACAACTGGTCGCGCTAAGTACAATCCATCAATCGATTGCTTGGTTTGGAAGTGAGTTTATAATAACCCTCTTAAGAAATTTCCATCAGATTCATCTCTATAATTCTATTGGTTAGTGTTTTATCTAATCATTTGGCATCTTTCTTTAACTCTTTTAGGATAAGAAAATTCCCAGGACAAACAGAGTCCACACTAAGTGCAGAAATTGAGTTGATCTCAACAATGGGAGAGAAGAAATCTTGGACTAGACCACCGATTCAAATGGAATTTCAGGTCAATCTTTTTCTCTTGTTAGCACTGTTAACTGGAACCAGAATAGTTTAAAGCGGTTATTAACCGTCTCAGCTTCGTTCTATTTTAGGTGCCAATGTTCACAGCATCTGGTTTGCGGGTTCGCTTTCTCAAGGTACGCTTTGATTTCTATTTTTGTGACATTTCCATCCTTCCAAAAATGTGATGCTTAGTATCGGAATCTCCAAAGCATTGTGGCATTAGATCTGGTTGAGATCTTTTATGTGATTTGGGTTTTGCTTTATCTGATTCTGGTCTTGAAATAATTGATTGTTTTACTTGATTAGCTATCAAAAGTTAGTACTTCTTTGGACCTGACTTATGGGTAACCGGAATGATTGACAGGTATGGGAGAAGAGCGGTTACAACACGGTTGAGTGGGTTCGATACATAACGAAAGCCGGATCATATGAGATCAGATGCTGAACTTAAAACACAGTTCAGGTTCAGTGATATCAGACTTAAGTTTCATGGCTTCTAGCTTTTGTTCCTTATGCAAAACAAACAAAAACAAAGAAGAGTTATATATGTTTTTACGTTTGTTTTTGGCCATTAGAGATATCTGTGTTAATATGATTTCTTATGTCGTGATTTGGTATTGAATTCTCTTTTTTTTTTCTTTGTTTTTTCTTTTTTTTAATTCTCAGTTTGTAAAAGTGTACGAGTTATAATTTAGATTATTTTTTTGTGTATTCGAGCGTGAGTTGTTCGTGATAGTAGTGGGATTTTTTTTTTAACAAGTAAAATAAAATTTTTTGATGTTGACTTAAAATACTTGTGGATAAATTAAACAGATTAGAACTGGTTAATGAAAAACAAGTTTTACTTAAGAATGGGTCGAAGCTTGTTTACATATATATGTTTAATTGAGGAAGAATACGGATCAAACGGTCTCGTTAAACATAGTTTATAATCTAATATCGTTAAAATCTATGGGAGTTGTGCCACTTGTTGAGAAACCAACCATCGGGAAATTGATAAAAGAAAAGAAGATAATCATAGTTTATATCTTAAGTTGAGTAGATAAGTATGAGATAAAAAGAGTGTCATATATCAAAAATGCAAAGTCGAGGATATGAGGTCCCTTGCCTCATGCTTTCAGCAAAAGACGATCTTGATTCAGATTCTTGCTGGGTAAAATTTAATATCAATCTCATGATTTGTAAACAGTTGGAGCTGCTGCTGTTAAACGCTTAAGAAAATAGAGTAGCATGTTAACGTTTCTTTTACTACCATTTTATGAAGTACGAGGCAAATCGTATAATATTATTTTTCACTTTTAAACCAAAGTATATACTTAAGGAATAGTTTTATTCTGAAAAAGACTACGCTTTCTAACAAGTTTACATTTGATAAAACATTAAGGAATGATTTAATGTGATTTTTATTTTTGGCGTTCTTAGAAAATATCTCTACTTACAAAACACTTTTTTTTAAGTCACACACTAGATCAATATTGCACTTTTTGAAATATGAAATAAATAAGTAAATAAATCGAAGATAATGGTAAAAAAAGCTATCATATAGCTACTCAACTAATCATAATTTTTTATATAAGATATCAAAAAAAGCAAAGCTGTTATAAAATAATGGCAATTTATCATGAAGATAAATATAAATAAAAATGAAAATTGTTTATCTGTGAAAAAAATCGGGATACATGTGAAAAATAATAGAGAGAGGCTTTGTTAAAAGAAATTATTAAATTCTGCTGTGTGCCAATTACAATGAACAAATCAATGTTCTCTTTGCTCCATGGATGATTCTCCATCCTCGCGGTAACATATACATGGTGTCATTTTGTCGCAATGATTCTACTGCTCTCTTCTAGGAGATTAGAGGAAGAGATAGGTTGCTCACATGTAATATGCGAAGGTGTATTTGGTTCCGTCAACTTGGCTCTGTTGAAAACCAAGGAAATTACCTATTTTGATGAGGCTATGTCTCTACTGATTTGATCAGAGTGCATCTCATGATCAATAGGATCACTGAAGATCATTTCAGATTTTCTGTATGGGATCTCTGTAGAAGATGTAGACCAAATTCTCTAGAAACTAATCTAATGGTTGAAGTTGATCACATGTGTTACAGAATGTATGTTGATGAAGCATTAGAGTTTATGAGGCATAATGGAATCTCTGAAGAGATCCTTGGTGCAGAAGAAATGGAATTCTTATGTTGCGAACAATTTCCTGCGTCTGCAAACCTTTACGACCTCAGAATTAAGTCAGTTAGGACTATAAGTGCTTACATTTAGGGCCTATAAGTGCACATATATTTACATATCTCGAGCTCTCTAATTAGGACATGGTTTCAAGCTCTCTAATTAGGACATGGTTTCAGGACCGACCACTTATTAGTCTAGTTTTATTGGATTTCACTCTTGTAATATAGCAGCTTTTACCTATATCGAAAACAATTTTATCAAAGTCGAACATCAATGAATGAAAGTCCAAATGCTACATACATGAAATTTTGCATAAGAACAAAAGGAATTAAGTATTTACATAAAATAAATGAGCACGCATATTACACTAGAAATTAAACAATCATATTATTTATTTAAAGACAAAATGAACATATTACATAAGAAACACCAAATTTATAACCTTATTTGACAAAGGTTATAATGACGAGAAAATTCTATCGTGGAACATTTTTTGTACAAGTTGTAGGGTTATTAACTTCAACTTGGTATTTGGTTCCCATATTTCAAGATTATAATTAATACTTTTGAAAGATGAAAATCCTACTTAACGTGCTTCATATTAGGCAATCAAATACTTGTTCCAAAATTTTTCGAGTCTAATTTCATATTCAAGAATCATAAACTTTAAAGTTCTAAGTAGATAGTTTATAACATCAAAAAATGGCGAAACAGGTTGTCAAACTTTTCATATAATAAATCTATTATCATCATATAAAATATTTTTCTTAGAAATTTTAAAAGAGATGAAAAATAAAATAATCAAAGCACTAGGATGGATGCTATCCAAACTTACATGAGATCAATGATAATCATATAATAAAGCAGATATCAAACTTTTCCTGATTCTATTCAAAATTGTTCGAATATATATATTTTTAGAATCTCGTGTCTTCCTCTTTGTCTTCTTTATTAGTTTATTCGTATATTTTTTTTAGTTTTATTGTATTGATTAAAGTCAATGTTTTGAACATTATACCAAACATTACAAGGTGGGTTGTTCAGATCGGTCCAAATTGAATCGAGTCTTTGAATATTTAATATTTTTTGATTAAATAAAAATATAAATATTTAAAAACAAGAAAATTAGATAATATTCAGTTGACATCTCCAACTCACCTCCTTCTTCACTTACTTTATTTCGGAGAAAAATTATCTCCTAATCTCCATATTTTACTCTATATTTGGAGATTTCTATTTTTTCTCTATTTTTGAGGTGAACTTTTTTATTTACAAATCAAAATTTTAAATTTAATATATTTATATATTTAGATTTAAATAAAGTTATATGTTATTAATTTATGTTTTTCAAAGAAAATTATGTACTCTTTTATCAATTAAGATTAACATTATAAAATTCAATAATAAAATACATTACATAGACAGTAAAAATAGAAGAAGAAACTAAGTTAGAATTGGAATCGCATGTCTAAAATATATGTTCTAAAATTACAGAAATTGAATTTAGTATGACAACATACACATTGTATATGTTTGTGGAAATAGACGTTTTGTAGCTCTTTAAAACATTTGGCATGGTTTCAGAGCCGTACCAAGGGTTTTGGAGGCCTAAGGTGGAATATTTTTTTTTATCGCGTGAAAAAATTATGTTATATATATATAAATTTTGTGATAAAATATAAATTGTAACTAAAATTTAATGTATTTTTATAATAAATTAGAGATAACAACACTATTTTATATTTATGAATATAAATGTTTTACTATTTTCTTAAGCTTTAAAACATTTATTAAGCTATAAAATATACTATTTTTAATTAACACTATATATAATCTATAAAATACTAAAATTTATATTAAATGTTGTAAAATATTATAAATAATTAACATTAGTTTCTTAATATATGAAATAAAAATTTTAAACTCAAGTATAATCACACTAAAATACATATTGCATCAATATACCAAAACAATATATTAGAATTGGAGGCCCTAAAATTAAAAGTTTAAGGCCAATATCTTTTTTGGTAAGGCATAGGCACGCCTCCGAATGGTTTTGATGTACAGTAAAACCTCTATAAATTAATAATATTAGAACCATAATATTTTATTAATTTATAGTGATATTAATTTATAATATAAAATAATATTTATTAATTTATAGAGATTTTTTGTCAAAAATTAAAAATAAATAAATTAAAAGTTTTTGATCTAAATAAAATTAATATATTGGATATTATAAATTTTAATAGTTTTGGACTTGAAAGTTTAAAATTTAAAAGAAAATTAAATTATTTTGATAATAAATAACAAAGATTATAGATAAATTCACTTATATAAAAAATTAGCATAAAGTTTAAATTTATGATTAGTAACCTTAATTGTTGTATTTAAACAGTCTATACAACTATTGAAATAAAATTATGCATATTTATAATTTAAAAATTTATAGAAAAGTTTGTTTTATTTTATAAAACATTTATTTACATTATAATAACAAGATAGTTTAAAATACAACATAATATTTTCTTATATAAGAAAAATTATTTATGAGTTCTAACATAAATTCATAAAAAAAATTATATTGTCTTATATATATATATATATGAAAATTTACATGATTATTAATTTATGTTATTAATGAGACCATATATTTACATAGAGATTACAAAAAAAATATTATCTTATTATCTTATCGAATTTTGTTCATTTTTACACTAACCCGACTTGGGACCGGCAAATTTTATTAATTTATAGTGTTTATTAATTTATCGAGTATTAATTTATAGAGGTTATACTGTATTTTTTGATTAGTCCAAATTTTAATGATATTGCAGTTTGTTACTTATTGTTTAATTTAAAATAAATGGATAGAATTTGCAACTTTAGAAAATATGGGGTCATAAAAAATTAGTGATTAATTTTAAAAAGGAATATACTTAGACTATTAATTTTTAGAGTAAACAAATGAAATAATCGATTGGAGATAGACTATCTCAAAAATATAGTTACTCCATTTTAGAGCAAAAAATAGAGTAATCGGTTGGAGATGGTCTTTAAGAATTTAAAATATAGTTAACATTTTTTGTATTGTTGTATCTTTCAACAAAAAAAACGTTGATCATCAAAATCTATAGAAAAATAAATTGTAAAATTTAAATATGATTCGCCCTATAAAGCTTAAAGTAAAAATAATTTTGATAAGAAAAAAACATAATGAAAAAGATAGATATTAATTTTCAATTTTTATTAAATAAAATTTAAATAATTTTCTCTATTAAAATTAGAAAATAAAAAAATTAAATAAATTTAAAAAGAAAAATGGTGATCAACATGTCGACGTTTGGTTTTTCAAAATAATTGTAGGCATATGTCAAATTAATTTATTGATAAAATTTTCTATAAATTTTAAAAAGAAAATTTGATATAATTTTTACATAACTATATAAAATTTGTAATCTAAAATCTAAATACTTGAAAATTAAAAAAAATTGTTTTTTTTGGGTCAAAAATTGAAATTAAATTAAAATGGAAAAAAGAAAAGAAATTGAGTTCATTAAAGTATGGTTTCAGAAGGTCCATACATGAATTCGTTGAATGGGATATATATATATAACTCGGCCGGAAAAAGAAAAAAAAAAAGCAGCCACCGATAATCTGATCGTCACATTTGAGTTGTATGAATTGTTTTAATCTGATTGTGTCTGATTGGTTATAGCATTTTAATGATATGTGAAAAGCTGACGAGTTGGGTATTAAGGAGACTTATTTTAGTTTTGTTATATTTATTAAAATAAATTTTTTGAAAACCAGACCAAATACAAATTCGGCATAAATACTGAATATGTGGTTGGTCGGACGGATTCAACCAAATTTACTAATATTTATATTTTTTATTAAATAAAAGTAAAAATATTTCAAAATACACAATAATAAACATAAAGAAACACATAATATAGTTAATATCTCTTTTTGTAATATTGTATCTCTCAACAAAATAAACAATAACACAGTATATTGGCCATTTCAAAAAATTGGTATAACAATCAATATAATTTGATCTCTATAGGTCAATGTAAAAAATAACTTGTATAAGAAAAAATGGTACATATCAAAAATTTTAATCTATTTTAAATAAAAAGTAAACAATTTTCTCTACTAAATTTGGAATTGGAAATAAATTAAAAAAGGTAAAAAAGGAGATTGATTTAGAATTATGATTTAATTTTGGTAAAACTACCATTAACAGTCCCTTTTTGGTAAAACTTTTATTTTTGTCTCAAAAGCTATAATTAATCAACACAATAACTTAAACTTTGTGAACAAAATTTTGGTATTGATCTATGTCACCGGTTTTATCGATGTTTTGCCGGTGTTACAAGTTTAACTCGAATATATGTTTTGCTTCAACCTGGACTCGTTGAAGCAATTGGTCTTGACTAAAACACCATACTTTGTCATACCACCATTCACATTCAACATGGTGTTCTCGAGATCATTAGAATAGGTATGTCAAAATGGTTGATCCAAATCAAACCAATTCATTAACTCATTAAACCATTACTAAATGGGTAATGGTTTTATCCAACTCATTCAAGCAAATGGTTTGGATCAAACCATAATTTATTATGTTAATGAGTTAATGGTTTTAATGAGTTGACTCATTTGCTTTGAATTCAAGAACAACAAAGCTGAGTGGAGACGTTGATGATTTATCATCAGACGAACACGAGCTACAACTACTGCTGCCATTGTCCGTATCTGAAGCTATAGCTGGGATTCTGAGAACTTCCACATATCTGATCTTTTGGTTCTTTTAGCAGGACGAGAACTTACAATTGCTGATGATTGTGTCCTACATTGTGTTCCTAGATTATCTTCTTCACCCTCCATCACTATAAACAAACACAAAGATAAGAGATGATTGGTTAAGAAACTTGAGACGCTCAAACATCAAAGTAACAAATAATCAAACTTGAGACGCTCTGATCTAATTCCAAGGTACATGAAATCGAACATCAAGGTACCCCTCATTGCTTCTAAATCGAACATCAAAGTAACCTAAAAAACTCAAACTAATTTTCACTCTGATCGAGTTCAAACGAAGCTGTATATCATCATTCTTAAGCTGTAAATCCAAAAGAAACCCATCAAGATCTCATCTTTAATTCACACCACATAATCTCATCGACTCGATTAAAACCAATATACGATTCGGTTCACAATTCAACTCTGAAGATTTACAAAAATCGATCCCAGATAAAGACCATTACGAAAAAATTCATATCAAAATCGGATCTAAGTCGCCATCGAGTTACCATAAGAATACCCAAATCAGAATCGAGTTAGGGCAAACGAGTTATACTTAAGTCAAACCCAGATTTCAAATCGACAAAATACAAAAAGCAAAAGATTTCAATCGCAAATCGTTTCAAATCAAATCGATTCATAGAATTTCAGAAAGGAAGTGTTAACGATAAGTAAAAATCAAATCGATTCAAAGAACTTTAGAATGGAAATATCAATCAACGTTAACCCAGATGAAGAATCGAAGAACATACCTCTGACCTGTTCAGGTACGTTTGCTCTCGTCGCCATTATCGCTCCACTAGTGATTCTTAAATAAAAACATTTTAAAGAATAACGAAAAGAAAACAATGTTATGTGTTTGATTTGAATCTCAGATTTTGTAATTAATTAATTGTTTTTATTTGGTTTAAACTATATTGGTTTGGTTATGGATAACCATTAACCACATAATATTTCAACTCATTTCAATCCAATTCAATAAAACCAATAACTTATTAAAACCAATAATCCATTAGAATCCAAATTCTTAACTCATTGGATAAATGGTTTGGTTTGGTTTGGATTGATCCATGAATTCCAATCCATTTTGACACCCCTACATTAGAACAATCTGACAACTTTAACAAACAAAAAAAAATTAGTTGGTTGATTGAAAATTCTTATTTTTCTATTCTTTTGTTCAAAATGATGAATTTCAAAGTTGAAAACTCTAAAACTTCTCATTAATGAGATTAAGGTATAATGTGTTTCTAGGATTTTCTTACCATCAATATTTTTAAGGTGTTTGGATAATTAATGTTATGTTTTAGCTAAAGGCATGATACAAAATATATGTTCATTTGCCACTAAAAAAAAGTCATTTAAATGAATCATTTAAGTAAGTGATATTATTTTAATTCACTTATTTATAAATAAAACAAATATATATGATTTAGCATCAATTATATTAAATGATGATATTATTAACTAGTTTTACATCAATTAAGTTAAATTGATTTAATTTCTATTAACTTGTATCACTTACCAAAAAGTGATGTAAAATATAAAATTACATCATTTAGATAATTGATGCATCTATTAATTTTTGGTAGCATCATTTTTAAAATGATATAAAACTGAAAACATGACAAAACTTCAAATGTCCTACATCAGATGATGAGAGAAAGAGCTCTTAACCAATGTAGTTATAAATACTGCATGTTCTACTACCAAATATTAACTTAAAATTATTAAGGTCCATTCAATTTATTGTGCCTAAGTTTTTATAATAAATCGATATAAAACTGATATTAATATTTTAAATTAAATAAAATATGCTAAAAAAAATTAGGTTAATATTTTAGATTCATTTATAAAACCTACATAAATATAACATCAATTATGTCTAAGTGATTATAATATTTTAAATTAGTTATTGTAAATGATACAATTATTAAATCAGTTATTATAAATGATACTACTATTAACATCATTTTTTGTAATTAAGATCACTTACAACAACCAATGCAAATATTATATACAACTGCATCAGTTGTTAACAAAATGATATAAATTATTTGCATCACACAAAAATAAATCATTTATTTAAGTGATACAAAAGTCTTTTACATCATTTATAACTAATACAAATATTAAAAATAAATAATGTAAAACAACTTTTTTTTTGTAGTGTGCCAATCAATCTATTCTCATCATATAAAATATTTTTCTTAGGTTGAAAAATAAAAATAATTAAAGCACTAGGATATATGCTATCCAAACTTACATGAGATAATCATATAATAAAGCAGATATCAAACTGTTCTTGATTCCATTCAAAATTGTTGGAATACATATATTTTTAGATTTCTTTACCTTTTTAATTAGTTTATTCATATATTTGTTTTATAGTTTTGTTTTATTGATTTAATTCTATGTTTTGAAATTATACCAAGGTGGTTTTTCAGACCGATCCAACAAATTGAATCGAGTTTTTGAATATTTAATATTTTTAATTAAATAAAAGTATAAATATTTGAAAAAAAATTAGAAAATATTCAGCTTAAAGAACCTAAAATTTAGTTAATTTTTTATTGTTGTATCTTTCAATAAAATAAAAAATAATAAAAAATTATGTTGTTCGGTGAAATCTATAGAAAAATAAATGGTAAAAGTTAAATATGATTTGCCGTATAAAGCTTAACGTAAATAATATAGATAAGAAAACACATCATATAAAAGATAAATATTAATTTTTAAATTTACATTAAATAAAATGTAAATAATTTTCTCTATTGAAATTAGAAAATATAAAATGAAATAAATTAAAAATAAAAACGATGATCTTGAATGATAGTTTAAATTTGAGATTTTTTTTTTAAATGCCATTATTTGTATACCACTTTTCAGAACAACGACCACTTTTTTATGTCCATTTTCATAATTATCATTTTAAATTTTAACTAAACAACTCTAATTAACTAAATTATGAATCGATGTTTGGTATTGACTGAATCATTAGTTATACCGGTTTTCAATTGGTTTTATTAGTTTATTTCAAATCAAAGTTCTGGCTCAACTGGGATTTGGTTAGGTAAATGATTTCTGGTGCTATCGGTCAGATCGATTGGTTCAGTTTGGCTTTGAAGTTTGAATACATATTAATCTCCTAATTAGAACAGATGACCACAAATATTCTTTACTATATATCGGATAATAATAAAAAATAAATAAACTAGAATCTAACAAGGATCCCAAAAATATTTTCTTAAATAGTATTTTACCAAATCAAAACAATAGATTACAACTACTATACCATCTCTAATCTAATATCCATTATCAAATCCAATTAAAACAAAAATTAACAAAAACAAACCCAAATAAAATCTCCTGAAAACCCTAAATAAAATAAAATACAATAAATGTCATTATCTATTCCTCAATATTTATATTCCCCTAATAAATTACTATTTCCGCCACACTTCATCTCCGTCTCTCTCTCTTTCTCAACTCGAGACTCTCTGTATGTGTGTGAGAAGAGAGAGAGAGAGAGTCGGTTCACTAGCTCACACGCTTCTCTCAACTTCGATTTTCTCGAAATTCACAAAAAGTTTCAGTCTTTACGAAAATTAGGCCGAAAGAAACAATCTTTTTTTTTTTGAGGATTGATTGATTTCCAATTCCAATCTAATGGATTCCAGAGATATCCCACCACAACCACCGTCGTCACACAATCAGCTTCAACAACCACCGGGAATGTTAATGTACCGTAACCCTAACGCCGTTTCTTTAATGGGTCACACTTCCACATCTCAATCGATCCATCATCATTTCCTCACTTCTCAATCTCAATCGCTTCATCAGCAACAACAACAACAAATGGATCAGAAGACGCTTGAATCTCTTGGATTTGGTGATGGGTCATCTCCTTCTTCTCAACCGATGCGATTTGGGATCGATCAGAATTCGAATCAGAGTCAGAATCAACAACAGCAAGTGAAGAAGAAACGAGGAAGGCCAAGGAAGTATACTCCTGATGGTGGCATTGCTTTAGGTTTAGCTCCGACGTCTCCTCTTCACTCTAATTCATATGGTGGTGGTGGTGAAGGTGGTGTTAGAGATAGTGGTGGAGGAAATGTTAACTCTGTTGACACACCTGCTAAACGTAACAGAGGAAGACCTCCTGGTTCTAGCAAGAAACAGCTTGATGCTTTAGGTGAAATTATGAATAAAGTTTGAATCTTTTACATATTTTGTTTGTGATTACATGCAATTGATTTGATTGGTTTGTTTTGTTAGGTGGAACTGCTGGAGTTGGGTTTACACCACATGTCATTGAAGTGAAGACTGGAGAGGTGTGTTCTTTATTTTGTTTTAGTGATTATTGGATCTAAATCTCACAATGTGACTCTGCTTCTATGCTTCAAGCTTGGTAGTTACTAGTTAGGAAAAGTTTTCGTGAATCTTAGATGGAAGGACTGAGTTTTTTGGATGTTGTTCTTTTGGTAAATCTTTAATGAACTTTTGTTTCAGGACATAGCGAAGAAGGTGATGGCTTTTTCAGATCAAGGGCCACGAACAATTTGTATTCTCTCTGCAAGTGGAGCAGTGTGTCTTGTGATGCTTAGTCAAGATTCTCATCCTAATGGAGCTGTTACTTATGAGGTTTAAAAATGTGTTCTTTCTCTGTTTTTAGTGTTAAGCTTTAGTGTTTGTGTGTGTGTAAGTGTTGAGGTTTGTTTATGTGTTTTTATGTAGGGACGATTTGAGATCATTACTCTCTCAGGCTCGTTCTCGAATGATGAGGCTAACAAAAGTGGTAGCTTGAGTGTGGCTTTGGCTGCACACGATGGCAAGATTGTAGGTGGCATTGTAGTTGGTCCGCTTGTAGCTGCTACACAAGTCCAGGTACAGATTGTGAAATCTTGTTATGGTATCCCTTTTTTTTTTTTCGGGTTAAGAAGATGGTTTGGCTGATGGGAATCAAAGTTTCGGGTTACTACGGTTCGCTTGTCATCTTAGTTCTTATATGTTCATTTTCTCCTAATGTGATATAGGTCATAGTTGGAAGCTTTGTTGCGGAAGCAAAGAAACCGATACAGACTAGCGGTAACAATGCTCGGAGCCAGAATCCTGAACCGGCTTCAGTGCCAGCTAACATTTTGAACTTTGGATCAGTCTCTCAAGGGCCATCGAGCGAGTCATCAGAAGAGAATGAGAGCGGTTCTCCTTCGATGCACCGTGAAAATAATAATGGGATTTATGGAGCTCAACAACAACAACAACATCTTCATCCTCATCAGATGCAAATGTACCACCATCTTTGGCCTAATAGCCATGGTCATGGTCAATAAAATGGATTTGCTGTGAAAATTCGTTCTGGTTTTGGTTATGGTTAGGGTGGATTTGATCTTTGTTTCCTTGGGTGGGGTTGATATCTTCTTGTTGTCTATGCAATCTCAAGAAGATTCAAGCTTGATGGTTCTTCGTAGGTTTTTTGGGGGTTATTAGATAAATACCTATAGAGAGATGTTGAAATTAGGGTTCTTTCAGGTTTATGTTTTTTAATATTGCTACTTAGTGGCGATTTTAGTTTCTTGGTCATTTTAATTATCTCTGACGTTTTATTTCTTTTGCTGTGATGTTGAATTAGTGATAAAAGTCTCTCTTTATTCATTTTCGAATTAACAATATTACTTGTTTTTACAAATTTTGTTTTGCATCTTCATTGTTTATTTATTTATTTTTTAACGTCTACTTCTTCATTTATATTTAATCGGATACAAAAGAACAACCATAAATCATAACAATGAACGATGAAAAAGTGAATTTACACGATGTGAAAGATTACTCGTTAATAAATGATCAAATTTGTTATTTCACTTCTTCTGTATCAATTCCAAATTGAAGAGTATCGTTCTTGGCTATTGATGAAACTCCAAAGTTTAAAATTGACAACATTAATTGAAGTTATGTATCTTCATTGTTAGTAGATATTTAAATGTTAATTATCCTTGAAGTTTTTGCTCAAAAAAAAAAAACAAAAAACATTGAATTAGGAAGGTCAATGAATTTTTTGTTTTCAGTCAATTTTTTCTCTCTTTTCTGAAATTGTATCTCTTCCTTCTCTCTTCTTCTCAGGTCCCCTTCGTCTTTGCTCAGGCATAGCTCAGGTGGGGTTTTTAAATCCGACTATAACAAAAAAAAAAAAAAGTTGCATAAGACATAGCTCAGCCGCTCGATGTGATATGGCACTAAAAAGCTCAGCGTGATCTACCGTTGTTAAGTTGCCACGTGGCTTATTAAACAACCCATGCGATTAAAAAGAGAAGGTACTTTAGAGAACCTCACATGTGGATAACATTGTCATTTCTCAAGCTTCTCATCTTCCTCTTAATGCAGTCGATTCTCCTCGAACTTTGGTCTCGTGTTAACAAGGTTATAATGCCTTGTGTGATTCAGAGTAAGTGTGAATGTTATGTCTCTTGAAATGATGAAGAGACTTGGTTGTAAAGGTATGAAAAAGAACTCTTCTTCAATCACATATGGAAATGCTTCTTCAAAACCACCATTCGGTATGCTTGAAGATTATCTGCTAGAGGTTGGAGATTGCCTAGTGCCAACAGATTTTATGATTGGGGACCAAGGGAAACCGGAAAAACTCCCTCTCATTCTCGGAGTTCCGTTTCTTAACACCGCGCGAGCAAGCATCGACTTCCCAACTAAAAGAGTAACTCTTGTCCATGTTAATCCCAAAGTTTCTTATCCAACTAGGCCTTCCTCTACCATGTCTTGTGGAATAATCACTAAGGAAAGCCAAAAGCTTTGGATAAGGAGACCAAGGTTATGATTGTGAAACACCAAAGGACTTTAAAGCTTAATGAGGAAGTCTTGGATAGTGAATGTCTACAGTCCCTATTTGATAAGTGTGAAGAGATTGGTAAAGACAAGAGGTTAGAGAACACCAAGAAGGTTCTTAAGAAGACTAAGAGGGACACAAAACATGCCCACCCTCCTGCCCTTGTTCATCCACCATTGGCTCCCGCTTCTATGACTTTAACACCAACAAGACTTGTTGATGGGAAGCTAGAGTATAAAGTCAAGTGCAAAGGGCAATCCAATCCCTTTGCATCGGTTAAAGCGATCATCCCTCCGTAACTCAAAGACAAAGGACCACAAGGAGTTGAAACATTGATGAAGATGGTCCTCATACTCACATTCAAGGACCATCAAAGGAGTTCATCAACTCCACCTCTTGGTTCATTCCATTACGTTCACGATTAGGGCCAAGGTATGACCCTCTCTATCTCCCTTGTATATACCATTTTCGTTTTTTCTTTTATGTGTTTAGGTCTCTTTCTTGAATTCTATTTCACACCGGGATGGTGTGAGGTAAGTTTGGGGGAGAGACTCATCTTCTAATGAGTTTTTTTTGTGTTTTTATTTTCTCTTTTGCATATTTGAGTCTCATGCATGCATATTTTTGCATAGAAAAGCCAAAAAATTGAATTTTTTTGAAAAATACAAAAGAAACATGTAGCTTTGCATTTACATATTATTATTAAGATTGAGTCTAGAAGCGTATAGCTTGCATTTACATGGATTTTTGCCTTGTAGAAGTTTAAGCTTAGGATTAAGATCATTGCCCTTGATCATGGTTATTTGTTACTTGAATATCTTTGAAAAAATGAAAAATTCATGTTTTGATCTTTGCATTTTCAAAATTCAACCTCTACTTTTGTAAAGCTCGCATGATCTTTGAAGCATCTCTATCTTATTTGGACTTATAGAATATTTAATTGTCTCGCTTAGGGGGTTTAAAATTCATTCTCACGGTCCTAATAAAATACTTGAGTTATCTTATCCACTTTGCCACTCTTTGTTGCTCAAGTAAGATATCCTCATCATTAGGATAGTTCCACACCTAATACCCAAGCTTCTTGTTTCAACCAATGTTAAATTTTTGATTGAGGCTTTTTCTATATGATTTACTTGCAATAATATTTAGAGAGATTGAACGACAAGAGTATTCTTCCACTAGAAGTTTAGAGTTTGTGACAAATAGCTTAGGGGTGTATATATAGGTGTCAAAATGGGCCGTCCATGTCCATAACGGCCTGTCCATTATTGTCCAATTCTATTGTGGACAAATCTTTGTCCGTATCCATAAACGTCCAAGACCATAAACGTCCAAGTCCATTAATACCCATATAAAAATGGGCTGTCCATGGTCTGTCTTTGGGCCAATAATTTTTGGCGGGAAATTGTGTTTTCGTGTTTTTTTGGCGGGAAATTGTGTTTTCGCGTTTTTTGGCGGGAAAATATGTTTTAACATTTTTGGCAGAAATTATGTTTTCATATTTTTGGCGGGAAAATCGATTTTGCCCTAGATTTTTGTAGCCCATAGGCCGCCCATTGTCCAACGGTGTCCATCCAATTTTGTCCGTGGTCCAAATTGGACGGACACCATTTTAGCCTATTTCGAAAATGGGCTGTCCAAGGACAGTCCATAATTTTGTTGGACATGGACAGACCACAGGCAGCCCGCCCATTTTGACACCTATAGGTGTATAGCTACAAGAGAAAAGATGTTTAGAATCAAGAAAATATATGGTGATGACCAAAAGAGTCTATTGAGAAGTGAAAGCTACTAGAGAGTGCTTAAGTGAAAAAGATTGCTCAAAGTGAAAAGTAGACAAAGAAAAGAAAGATAGTGTCTATGCTCATGAAGCAAACAAAAGAAAGATCAAAAGCAATAGAGTATAGGCACCAAAAAATGAGAAAAGATAGGAAGTTGAGTTTGTGTTTGTATATAAGAGCATCTCCCTAGTTACAAAAGAGAAAAACAAAATAAAGAAGATTCGGTCTAAGATTTTTACCAAGGTTTTAGTTTCTTAAAGAGAGTTGGGGAGTGAATGTTAAAGTCATAGTCATAGTCATAGATTTTCATTTGAATCATTAGAGCTATGCATAAGAATGGGTAGAGAAGTAGAAGAATCTCTTGTACTAACATTTGTTTGCGTACTCTCTATTGCTTATGCTATGTGACTTGCATTTTGTTCTGAGAGAAATCACCCAAAGAAAGGCTCTTGTGAACCCACCTCAAAATGGCTTTATCTTAAACCGATTAAGAATGATTTAGTTTCCATAAGCAAGACCACACTATAAACACATTAGTGAACGTTAAAAAGATGTCTTTGATTTGGTTGTGAGTCTTTGCTTGAGTATTAGGAGTTGCATTCGAAAATTGCATTGAAACGAACATTGAGAAGTACTAAAGAGTAAGATGATTGTTCTTGCACCATCTAACCATTTTTGAGGACAATATGGTTCATCCTTCGTTTGATACTTTTTGTTTTGAATCCCCTTATCTATTGTTGTTTGCTTGTAGACAAGCAAGAGATAAGTTTGGAGAAATTGATATGTTGCCATTTTACCAAGTTTTACATGACATTTCTCAGAAGATTTCTCTTGTTATCATTGCATACTTAGGAGTTTAGTTGCATTATTTGTAGTCTTGCATATGGATTATGGTTCTTGTAGGTTTTGGAGTTAAGTGGATCTAATGGAGTGGAAAAAAGCAAATAGAAGAAATGATGATCAAGAACCATTCCAAGCTGTCTTAAAGATCGACTCAGATAAAAAACTTTTTTTGCGTTTCAGCTCTATAACCCTTGATAGAAATTATAGTAATTTTAGTTAGATTTCCAATGGAGGTGGTCTCGGGTCATTTGGATCAGCCGTTAAGGAGTTATGACCGATTTACTGAACAGAAGTATGATGCAGCAGCCAGACGACACTGCTGGAGATTTGACAAAAACCATCAGGTGAATTGGTTGGGGACATGCAGCGGGATGGATATCCCGCTAGCTTCTAACTGGATGCTGCAGCAACGTAGATAACCTGTTGTGACACGTCTGAAGATCTAGTTCAAGTTGCTAAACTGGTCTAATTCAAGCTGAATCTGAAATTAATCAGTTGGTTATGTGTTGGACCAACCCCCTTTTATCTTTTACTATAAATACTCTAAACCTAATTAGAAAACGTTATGCTTTGTTTTATAGATTTTAGACTTAGCCTCTCTTGAGTTTGAAAGAGCCTTTGTATCAATCTCTTTAATTCAAAGTATCAAATCCATTTCTTTTCTTAAATTCTGATTCTACTCTTCACATATTCATGATTATGCATCAATCAAACCAATTGATTTGTGTTTCCATGGATATTAGTGAGTAGTTTTTTTAGATGAGTTTAGGATTTGGTAATTGAGATGATTGATGGATTGTTGGTGATGTTTAGGGCTAGATTATATGTTAGTCTTTCATTTAGGGTGATCATATTGCTAGATTAGACAAAGATTGTTAATCTAGATCATTTGCATTTTCATGTCCACAAGGTGTTTGTTAAAATGGTTGAATGAAACCTAAATGTGCATTTCATTCTTTGCCTATGATAGTAGTTGTCTAGGATGATTTGTGGCTTGATTATACTTGAATACAATGATCATTTTAATTGCTAATGGGAATTATTGTTGATTCAATGATTATTGAAGAGACTATTGTCATGAAAATGAATTAGTCTTATTTGTTGATCATATAGCCTAAGACATTGGTCATCACATGTTCTTGCATCATCATACATTCATCATATCACTCAATGCAATATTATTCCTTAGACTCATTGTTTCTATCATTTGATTTCAAAACAAATTTTCTTATTTTCCGCTTTTATTTGAATTTGGTTTTTTGATACAAAAACCTTTATAGCTTAGATTAAATTGATGTTTGCATTTCTAGTGTCTTGCTAATTCTGTTTCTTTGTGGATTGACCCTTTAAGTACTCAATGTACAAAAAATTACTTGATAAATCTTTTTAGGATTACAAAATCCTTGTTATCAATTGTCAGAGAGAATTAGAGAGGGGATCAATTAATTTGTGGTGGGTCTTAAAGGGGAGTGGGAGGAGCTCCATTATCTAATTCATTAGGTTTTTTTGTAATTCCAGTTTTATCATCTATAAAATCCTTTTATGTTTTCTACACGTATAACAAATTGAACCAACTCTTTGGTAAGTGGCAGAATCTATTCACTTTGTTCTTAACAAAGATCCTCCTACGCTCGGTATCATAATTGATGTGCAACAAAAATAAGATGGTTTATCATACTTGTTTTCTTCAAGTATCTGCAAGTAGAAATGAAAACAATTCAGTGATTTGTATTATAAAAGATCCAGAAAAAGGACTGTGAGATATTATACTATATTATAAAAGATGGGTTTACTCTATTGTGTGTCTGACACGTATCTTTTCTTTTTCTTTTTAGAAAAGAAAAACCAAAGGTTACGATTCTATAGTAGTGCTTTGTCTCTTTTGGCCAGAAACTGAGTATTTTTTTTTCCAATCGATGCACCTTTTCTAGAGTTTAAGGGATTTCCTCCTATAAAACCAAAACAAAAAAACAAAAAAACCTCCATTTATCAATTTGAGTTAAGCAATTTCAAAAACATTTATAGTATCAACCGTGGATTCACGCTGAACTGCTGGATTATCAATTTATATAAAATTGTACACACCTAGAATGAGAAAAAGAGTCGATAACGGTAATTGACTTCATGAAAAACTCTGCTTTCATAGGCCGATGATGGGGACAAAAATGAGGGGTCATTCAATCATGAAGTAGGTTTTGGTTTAGCAAATTGTGTGTAAACTAACGAGGTAGGCAATGACTGAGAGGAAATGATGTGTCGTTGAGTTGCCAACATGGTTTATGGGCGACGACAAGCAACCATGTAAGGTTATGACAAGCCGATGAAGATATGAGCTATCTAAAATGCATGCAAAATGTTTTTGCCTCGCCTAAATTATAAATAAAATGAAGATGTAATTAAATCAGCTAATCAAATTTGGTTTATTTTTTAAAGCCTCATTGTTTAAGATGAAACTGAGATGTGTATAACTCAAGTTCGAAAATGCAGAATATGGTTTTCTCACTTGAGTATTGAAGGTAGAAACATATGAGTTGTTCTTCTGTTTAATGTTTTTTTCTATGGCGTAAAGTTTACCATATGTAGATTTAACCGTTTAGTATATGATAAATAGTACAGAGAAAAATAATAACGTCGATTTTTTTTTAACAGAGCTCATTGGCCTTTTTCAACCTTTTGTGTGTGTAGTGAAATCTAACTATCGTGCTTAAAGATCATGAAGAAACAGTATTGCTATTTGCGCTATTGAGTTCAAGCAAAGTTGTATTTTACTAAAGTTCTAATTCGCTTAACTAAAAACTGGATGACTCTTCAACCAATCTTTCTTCCTCTTCATCCATAGAAGAACATGGACACCCATCTTCCTATCATAAATATTTGAGCGAATGCTGATTCAAAGCGAATAATTAAGTGTCCACAAATTTGTTTTTCTCCGATAAACGACTATTCTATTATTCAAACTTGAGGTGGTGTGGCGAAGTACACAAGATGGAACAACCAATAAAAGAAAGAGATATGACAGAAGATCTAGCTAGACGAGCTAAATGGTCTGCCTGAAAGTTTGATTCACGTAGAATATAGATAATCGAGAATTAAGAGAAAATTTTTTTATAAACCTAGAGAATTTGGCCAAGTACCCACATTTGTTGATCACCCGAGCCAACTATGTTTTTATAATTCTTTTTTATCAAATCATTGTGATATTTTTTATTATAAAATTTGCAATAACCCAGGCATGCCCGGGTTAAAATTCTAGTATATAATATAGAATGTTAAGTTCATGACTAATGCTTACCTTTACCGCTTCTCTCTGTCTCTATTCTCTTCCCTGTCATCAATATCATTGCCTATATCACTGTCTCCACACTCTTTAAACTGATCAGTCTCACTGTCAATATCACTGTCTCCACAATCTTCAAACTGATCGATCTCACTGCCTATATCACTGTCTCCACACTCTTCAAACTTATCAATCTCACTGATTTTTATCACTATCTTCACCATATTTAGTCTCATGGCATACATCACTAACTGTATTGTCTTCATCACTAACTGTATTGTCTTCACAAATATGTTGAAGAGTGTTTGGATAACCAAGTTGGTCCTCCGGAGATGAACAGTCCTCAGAGAGTCGTATACCCCATCCTTGAAATACAGGCTTAGAATTAGAACCATAATGATTTCTTACATCGATCTGCATATCCACGTGATCATAGTTCCGTTGAGCAAAAGGAGCATTATCTTCGTTTAGAGGAATATGACAGTCAAATATTAACAGTTGATGACTACCCTTCCGAATTTCTTTTGGGAAGTAATGTACACTAAAAGTGACATCAAAGCTGTTCCCATATCTACCTTTGAACTGACAGTTTACATCGATATTTACTCCATCCATACCTACAACATTAATTACCACTGCGCAAACCCTAAATCTGAAGAATGGTTGAGAGGGAGAGCTATGAAGTAGAGGGATAAAGGTCAAAGAGTCTTCAGTAGTACGGTGAGTGAAATATGATGGCACTTCTTCCCCTGGAAATATCATAGATTTGAAAGTAACTGATTGTTCCTCAAGGAGAGCTTCTTTATCCAATTTGAAGCAGCCGCTGAAATCGAGGTTGGTTTTTGAGACATAATCATCTGAAAGAGAAGAGGATGCCTCCTCGGGAACTGTGTCAATATTGTCTACTTCCATCGTAACCTCGCTTGAATAGCCACTCAAATCAACTCTAGTCAGTGCCCAACAATATGAAAAGTTAACTTCCGTCAGATGTTTCAGTTTAGAAATGTTTAGTGATACACATTTTAGCTTCCTGCAACGTTCCATACTTAGCCTATTGAGTTTAGAGAAGTTCTCGATCCGCCAAGGAACCTCTTCAATCCCTGTTTCTTCTAGATATAGCCTTGAGATGTTGGTTGAGATTTCAGGAAAGCTTCTCAACTGTGAGCATCGACTGAGAGTTAGGCGATCGAGAGATTTGAGGTTGATTCCTGTGGGAAGAGTCTTCAGATTTATGCATTCAGTCATACTTAGGTCAGAGAGGTTAGAGAAGTTCTTGATCCGCCAGGAAACCTCTTCAATCCCTGTTTTTTCTAGATCGAGCCTTGATATGTTGGTTGAGATTTCAGGAAAACTCCTCAACCGTGAGCATCCATAGAGATTAAGGTAATTGAGAGATTTGAGGTTGATTCCTGTGGGAAGAATCTCCAGATTTCTGCAGTTTCTAATCCACAACGTCTTCAGTTGATTGAGATTCTGAAATGAGGAAGGAATCTCCACCAAACTTGGGATATATTCCAACACCAACTTCGTCAAAGTGGGAGACAACATCTCCATGAAGAGCGTAATGTTCTGAACCAAATAAATAAATAAACTTTTTACTTTTACGGTTTGGATAAAACGTTAAGTTTAGAAGTACATAATTGCATACCTTCACTCCTTCCCTTTGTTTCCATTTACTCCCTGTTGATAAACTAAGATCAACAAGATTCTTGAGACGTAAATTAGAAGGGAATTCTTCAATGTTTGTTCCCCAAATATCTAGAACTGAGATGTTGGTTGAGAATTCGGGAAAAGTCTTCAACTGCCAGCAAAAAGTGAAATTGAGGTCGTGGAGAGATTTGAGGTTGAAGCCTGTTGGCAGAGTCTCCAGACTGCTGCAGTATTTCATGTTCAATTTCAACAGTTTATTGAGATTTCCTATAGAGGAAGGAAGCTCCACCAAACTCCAACAAAACCCAAAGTTAAGTGTCTCGAGATTAGTAACCATCGAAAGATCTGGAATTTCTTTCAGGTTGTGAGATCCAGATAGATCCATTTCCTTTAGATTCATAAGCGACTGTACTCAAACAAAAAGAAAACAAACACAGAGCTCAGTAGAAATTCAATTGACATGATTGTCATCCAAAAAGTAAAATAACCATTATGACCTTCCTCATTAATAACATAAGAAATTATTCTCAAAACTTACCACAACTCCTTCCCACAGCTTCTCTAGCTTGCTGTTCTGCATATCGATTTTGACAAGGTTTTTCGGACAAAAATTAGAAGGCATACAGCTCATTGGATAATTGGCCCAGCACAATAGTTGGAGTCTAAGGGGAAAATAGTCGAAGCTTTCAGGTAAGTGCAACGTGTATTCTTTTTGAAAGTAATTATTCGAACCAATTTTTAAGAAACGGAGATTAAGCATCCCTTTGAAGGCACTCTCATGTACATGCAACTCATCAATCTCGCTTGTATCCAATGATATACCTAAAACCTTTGGAGTACCCTGGAAAACATAGTATTAATGAGACCATACACAATTCATGGTTTATCGAATAGAATTCTCTTAACCTCATATACTGAGTTGAGAAAAGACCACAATAATAAATAAATAAAAGAACTTACAATGCCTTCACTTAGTACATAACAAATATCAATTGAATCCATCAGAAATTCTCGTTTCCCAGGCTTGTCAATGGACTGCGTGCGAACAATTTTCTTGCCCATTTCTTGTAGCAAACGGTGCATCACGACATGACCATGTCTGACATGAATGAGGGCCTTATCAGCTAGGTTTTTCAGTGCAATATTAACACCCAATTTACTATCTGCAAGCAACGACTTAATGGTTGTCTCTTCCATATGATTGAAAAGACATGCGATATGACGAAATATCGCTTTTTCTTTGCTATCTAACCGATCATAGCTGATTCTTAGTATTTTCTCATTTTCATCATCTAGACCATTCTGAAGCTCTGTCAACATATACATCCAGTACTCCTTATCCTGCCCCTGTAAATACTTACCCAAAACATTAAGACCCAAAGGAAGATTGCCCGCATGTCTTGCAACTTCATTTACAAGGTTCTCAAAACCGTCAGGTGCATAGTTTTTCCGGAAGGCAGATTGACATAACATCTGAAAAGCTTGCACTTCAGTTGGGAAACTAACTTCGTATATATGATCAATCCTATGAGCCATTAAGAAATGTCTATCATTTGTAACAACAATTATTCTGCTCCCACTTCCAAACCATTGAGTTTTATCCGCCAAGACTTCTAGCACCATTAGATTATCCAAATCATCAATGATGATAAGAACTTTCTGGTGTTGTAGCCTCTCTCTCAGTGCACCTAGATGATTTATCTTTATGTCCTTTATCCCTAGAATTTCAGATAGGAAATTCTCTTGTAAATGCAACTTCATGTTGTGGTCGTCTGGATTAGCTCTACTATAAAGTTCTTTACTCTTAGATACGAAAGCTCTGTCAACGAATTTGCTAACTTGAAAATTCCGAGAAAGTTGGTTAAACAGAGCTCTTGCGATGGTAGTCTTACCAATCCCAGGGGAACCCCATATACCAACCATCCTCACTTCCTCAGATTCCAATTGCAACAAATCACTCATCTCTGCAATATGATCTTCGATGCCGACAAAGTTCTCAAAATCCTTGGATGAAGTTGAAAGCAGTTTACCCAAAACATAGTTGGCTATTTCTTCAATCATTTTTGCTTCATTATCCCTAATAAATAGAAAGATAATTTAACAATTTACCCAAAACATCTTTGGCTATTTCATCAATCATTTTTGCTTCGTTATTCGTAACATGGAGAAGATGATTTGACAGATATGAAACAATGATTTATTCAAGATGTATCTAAGCACATAATAATAAATTATAAAATTATACCATTTCGCAGAATCAAATCCGAGCATATTAGCTACATCAGTCAACGCTTTCTTCCATTGATCTTTCTCTTTCTCTGTATTATTCTTGCAAGTCTCTTCAAATATTTTCCCAAAGTCTCCCATCTGTTTCCTCACATCGGAAGGAACCACGCCGTAGAAAATTGGTATGACGATTTTATCCTTGCAAGTCACTATCTCTAGCAACTCGTTAAGACACCAGCTTGAAGATGCATAGTTTTTGGAGAAAACGACCACCGCAATCCTCGAACTCCAAATCGCTTGTTCAAGCTCGGGATCGCTTGTTCAAGCTCGGGTGAGAGAGAGTGGCTTTTCTTGATCTCATAGTCTTTGAAAGCAGTGATCAATTTCCGATCGAGCTCCTTGAAAAAGTGGCTCAGGAAAGTTACACGGACGTCTTCCCCTCTGAAGCTCACGAAAACATCATATAACCAATTGACAGAAGAAGATGAAGACACCATAGAGAGAGAGAAAGAGAGAGAAAGAGAGAGAGAGAGAGAGAGAATCAGAGGAGAAGTAGTGAGGCGTCACAGTGACTTTTATAACAATTTCACCATCGTTTCTCGGACATTTCTCTTGCTAATAACATGACTTGATCATACAAGTCACAATCATATTCTTATATTCAAATTAATTAGCAGTTTCACCAAGTCTTCATATTTCAAATTTACCAGACGCAACTTACAGGTATTTTGTATTTGTTGACTTTCTGAATTTTTGTTTTGAAGGTAAGATTTATTGTCCGAAGTGGTGCTACCTCAAGTCTTCAATCATCAATTATGCATAAACATCCCAAAAAAAAATTTGTTACTAAATATGTCTTCAATAGTCAAATTGTTTACTTTTCAGTGAATTACTTTTCCTCGTTTTTGTTTTCAGTAAGTGTTCCAGCAAACTCTTAAGCTCTAAACTTAGCAAGATTTTCGTGATGCATTTTATTTTTTTCGTAAAGCTGTAGTAATATTTGAAGAGATACAAAGATTATCGGATTTCTAGCTAAATTTGAGAATTTAATCTTTTAGAATTGGAGACATGTTGAATCAGTAAAAATAAAACATTGGAGGGTAGAAATCATATTTATATTGGTATCATGAGATGACTCTGAGATAGAATCAAAGAACTTTTCAACAAACCTTGTATTTAAAACTACATTCAATAACATCACCGTTGTTTTGATGATTGAGACAAAGAAAAAGAAAAAAAATCAGAGGAGAAGTAGTGAGACGTCACTGTCGTGTGATTTTTATAAAACATAAACATAGCTGACTTCAATTTCACTATTATTTCTCAGACTTTTCAGACGCAATTTCAAGGATGTTTCCTGCTTAAGTCTCTTAATTCTTTTAAATCTTCAATTCCTTGTTTAGACTTTTCAACTAATTTGTTTCTTTCTACTTTCTATGTAAATTCTAAGCTTCGCAACTTGCTCCTCTTAAAATAAGGAAATACTGAAAGCAACGAAAATCACAATCTCATTTTATAACTTAATTTAATTATAGAGTGGAGACATGTTTAATCAGTTACACACAAGTCAAAACCATTCAATTTAAAATTTACTCGATATCGAACAAAAAACATGTTTCCCACATGAAACAGAGACATCCACGCCTTACCTATGTAAATCCCTTCAATAATTCAATTTTCTTCACCAATTCTACTGATTCATCATGGTTTTACATAGAAACGTGTACAACAAGCTACCAAAACAGGATCTGTATCAGTAACGTGGTCAAGAATTTTGCATAAATAGATTCTATTGATAAAACTCAATACTGAAACTATTTGAGATAGAACAAAAACACATTGATGCTCTCATTGATGAAATTACCAATTGAGCTAAGTAAGCTCTCTCATTGATACTCTACTAGAATTGATGTGAAACTAAAAAATCAAATGGTTAATGAGATTTTTTTTTTTTTTTTTTTTTTTTGGGTTACCTGAAAACGTCTGTTCAGCTGAAGAATCTCTGCCTCTCCTCCTTGTATCTTGTTCTTCCATAGCCATGAAAGTTTCTCCAAGATTCACAATCAAAGATTTAAATTTTGGTAAAACTACCAAAAATGGTCCCCTTTGAAATTTTAATTCCAAATGGGGACCCTCTAGTGTTAAAAAAAAAAAAACACCCAGGGGTTCACGCAATCTGCCAGCAGAAATGAAAACAATTCAGTGATCTATATATAAAATATTATTATGTTCAATTCATGACTAATGCTTACATGGATTCGTTTACTGTTTCTCTCTGTCTCTACTCTCTTCACTGTCATCAATCTCTTTCTCTGATGTTTAACACTCTGTTTCACACTCTTCAAACTGATCTGCAGTCTCACTGCCTATATCACTGTCTCTACACTCTTCAAACTGATCAGTCTCACTGCCTATATCACTGTCAATATCACTGTCTCTACACTCTTCAAACTCATCGGTCTCACTGCCTTTATCACTGTCTCCACACTCTTCAAACTGATCATTCTCGCTGCCTTTTTCAGCATCACTAATTGTATTTTCTGCATCGGCTTCATGAAAGTCCTCGAAGAAGCATATACCCCATTCTCTTAATATGACCATGGAGTCATATATATTCATCAACTGAAAATGTATATCCACGTGATCGTAGTTCAGTTGAGCTAGAGAAGCAATGCCTTTGTTTAGAAGGAACAAGCACTCGAATACATCAGAGTGGGTACCATTCTCAGATCTACAAAACATATGTGGTAGATTAGGGGAATCAAAGTGGTTCCCAAATCTATCTCTGAACCGACAAGATAGGTAGATGCCAAAATATGAAACTTGACCAGAAGAGTTGCAATCAAACAAGGTGAAAACCTTAAATTTTAACAATGGTTGCGAGAGAGAGGTGTGAGGTAGAAGAATATTGATGAGAGAGTTTCCAGTAGTATGGTGAGTGATATATGAAAGCACGTTTCTAGCTGATATCGCCCTGAACATGTAATCAGTTGATTTTCGCATTAGGAGAGTGTCTGCATGCGGAGGACGAGTTTTTGGATAACCAAGTCGCTTCTCCTTAAATTTCCAACCTAGAGGTCCTACAATTACTTGAATCTTCATATCCACGCGATCAAAGTTCAGTAGAGGAGCACGATCTTCGTATAGAGGGATACTATACAATCAGATATTAACAGCTGATCATGACTACCCTTCCGAGTTACCATGAAGTCACATGGCCTAACAGTGGAATCAAAGCTGTTCCCATATTTGTCTTTGAACTGACAGTTTACATAGATTTCTACTCCATCGGGCGCATTTACCACCACACAAACCCTAAATCTGAAGAATTGTTGAGAGAGAGGGACGTCAAGTAGAGGGAACAGACTGGTAGAACGGTGAGTGAAATATGTTGGCACTTCTTCTCCTGGCAATATCATAGAGTCGAAAATAATTGATTGTGGTTGTAGGAGAGATTCTTTATCCAAGTTGAAGCAGTTGGTGAACTTGATTTCGACTCTTGAGACATGAGAATCTTCAGGAGAAGAAGAGGAAATTTTGTCTCCTTCCATCGCAACCTCTCTCTCTTCAAATCAACTCTAGTCAATGCCCCACAATCTGAAAAGTCAACTCTCTTAAGATGCTTCAGTTTAGAAATGTGTAGGGTGATGTGTCGAGTTTTAACCCAAAATATTTTCTGCAAGTGGACAGACACATGCAGTAGTATATGGGGTATCGAATCCACAGAGACCAAGGTTACACTATGAAATTATAGATTTTAATTTAAAGCTAAGACAATATGGGTTTTTGTTGAATTTTCGGAACAGCAATAAATAAAATAAATCGATGTAAAAACAATTAATAAAAGCACTAGGTCAAGGTGTTTCGCTGGTGATTTGGAGACAAGGCTGAGCAACTATTCAGGGCTAATTAACTACCGGTCTAGAACTCAAACGCAATTAAATGTCGCCCCACTCTCGTGATGTATCGACAACTTTATCTAACAACCTAGATTCCAAAACTCTACTTTGGACCTAGCGAAGACGATAAGCATTAACAAGCGGGTTCAATATGTTCACAATCAATCGCAGCAATCAACTCTCGTTGGCTACGCACCAATTGCTCACCAATGATTTATCTAGCAAACCTAGAGCACTCTCGTGAATAAGTTTAACCTAAAATCATAGACTAAGTGGCCAGTTTAATCTAAGCTTTAAGAACCCCTATTGGCGAAGACAATATAAATTCCAATCCTATTTGTACTCAGCCATTAACAACCTAAATCACCATTGAAAACCTTAACCTAGCTAGGGATCTACTCACACATAGCAAAATCAAACACAACAAGGCAATAAGATGAATTCATGATTTATTAAAAGAATAAGGTTCAAGAAAACTTCTCAAACAGAGTTGTGGAATGATCGATGATAGGAGAATAGATATCCAAAGCTGAATAACACAAATCCAAATCCAAAAGGTAGAAGGACAAAAGGAATCCAAGCTAAGAACTCTCAAAAGTAACGTAGAATGAAAAACTGAGGTCTGAGAGAACGTGATATAAGTTACGGCTCTCCTCTTTTTATTCTAAAAATTAATTAAAAACGCGTTCCTAGGTAAATTAGGTCGAGCACCCCGGGCGAGCCCCCTGGCGAGCACGCGAGCAGGTGCTCGGTCGGCGAAAAATCGACTTTTGGCTCAGAATTGCTTCTTTTGTCTTCCAATATCTTCAATCCATGCTCCAGAGCCTCAAAATACCTGAGAAGACACAAAAAGAACTAGAAAAGACTCGAAAACAATATAAAAAAACTAGTTAAAACGGGACAAAATACCAATATATCAACTCCCCCGGACTTAGACCTTTGTTTGTCCTCAAACAAAACAAGATCAAGAACTGAGAAGAGGTTTGAAAATCACGGGAACTCACTTGCTTGTTGGAAAAATTTCGAACTTCATACCGCTTGTCACTGGGCGTTGGCATTTGCTCCGTTCAACCATGAACATCATCACCACCCCTTAGTTGCTCACAGACCAAAGGAATTTTCGGAATCCCCTCTGTTATCTCTTTACATAGATTAGTGAAATGAAAGTGCAGTGGTCTTACCAGGAGTAATAGATCCAAAAGGTGCCAACTTCTTCTAACCAAAGACCCTCTCCCATATAACTTTCCTCTCCCCTCTTTCCCTCTTTCCACGCCATCATCTTTTTGTTTATTCTTTACAGCCATCGGTTTTCATTTGCCGATGCTTCACCCTTTTTCACAGCCATCACTTTTCTGATGCTTCTTCTTTATTTTGTGGGACGAATCTCCATGAGGTCGCAAAGGATACACGGGTCTACGCATCATCCCTTGGTTCACTTCGATTTTTAGTTTCCTTTACAACAAGCTTTCCATGAGGTCACAAAGGATACACGGTCTACGATCATCCCTTGGTTCACTTCGCTTGTTGCTTTGAACTTCTCCTTTTTATTTCTTTTTTCTTCTTCTTTCTTTCTTTTTCTCGGTGTAATGAAGGGGAGTGAGAGAGGAATATCATACTTTGTGGAGAGTTGCGTGGTCTTGTTTGGCTCGAATAGGTCTTCCCTAATGAACATCAAACCCCTGAGAAAGAAATTGAAGATCAGGTTAGGGTTCAATAAGATTTAGAGATAAATTTGGTTCAACCTATTTCCCAATGAAAAGGAGCTTTGGGGAGTGATTAATCCGCCCATGATCTTCCGAAACAAAACCTCCGCCCATCTGTGAGTCATTACAAGTAATTCATAGTCCAAATAATCCAATAGATCAAGGTCATAATTCCCAAACAAGCTTGACTCAATAAAAGGAAAAATAAAGATGGACAATGACACCTAGCTGCAAGCAGCTGGACCTGAGTCGAACCTAGACAAAGAAAATAACGAAAGACACAAAAATAAGACTCAAAGACAAAGAAAAAGAGTTAGTAACTAACCGCTCCCCCAGACTTAAATCACACCGTCCTCGGTGTGAAAAAAAAACTGAAGGATTGGCTAAAAAAAAAAATAATAATAAAAATGGATAATACAATGGTAAAAGAAAGTGTGGATAGAATTCACCGCGTTGTAGCGGTGTGGGAGGCGTCGCATCCATCTCTTCTCTTCACGCATGCAGAGCACCCCCAGCGAGCACGTGCTCGCGGAACTCTATCGGGTGCTCGCTGAAAAACGTGAGAAGTGGAGGAAAGATGCGGTGGAGTTCCGCGGTTACAAGAGACCTCGCGACTTAGTGACAGCGGTTCGGGTGAGAGATCGAGAAAGCTGTATCCGAGCAGACGAGATGAGAGAGAGATGGTGATGGAGGGATGTGGAGTCGCTCGGTTCGAGATTTAAAGTGGAGGGGCGTAGGGTTTTTGAAAACAGATTGTGGGTAGGGAACCAGTGCATGGACCTGCAAAACAGATAAAGAGAAAATTAGTGGGATTGGGGAAAGGAAGAATTTGGATTTTACCTTTTGTTTGTGTTACCTCGGCGAGCACCCTGGCGGAGCAGGTGCTCGGGCCAGTTTTTGGGGTGCTCGATCAATTTCCTCTTTTTCCGTTTCACTCTGGGAAGTCGCAGAGGCTTCGTACCGGTCTGCATATGACCGCTTCATCCAACTGGTAGCGTCCACCGGTCTCATCTAGGCCGGTACATCCAACCGCTACGAATTTTTTTTTTTTTTTTTTTCTCTAGCACTAGGTCAAGGTGTTTCGCTGGTGATTTGGAGACAAGGCTGAGCAACTATTCAGGGCTAATTAACTACCGGTCTAGAACTCAAACGCAATTAAATGTCGCCCCACTCTCGTGATGTATCGATAACTTTATCTAACAACCTAGATTCCAAAACTCTCGCCTGGACCTAGCGAAGACGATAAGCATTAACAAGCGGGTTCAATATGTTCACAATCAATCGCAGCAATCAACCCTCGTTGGCTACGCACCAATTGCTCACCAATGATTTATCTAGCAAACCTAGAGCACTCTCGTGAATAAGTTTAACCTAAAATCATAGACTAAGTGGCCAGTTTAATCTAAGCTTTAAGAACCCCTATTGGCGAAGACAATATAAATTTCAATCCTATTTGTACTCAGCCATTAACAACCTAAATCACCATTGAAAACCTTAACCTAGCTAGGGATCTACTCACACATAGCAAAATCAAACACAACAAGGCAATAAGATGAATTCATGATTTATTGAAAGAATAAGGTTCAGGAAAACTTCTCAAACAGAGTTGTGGAATGATCGATGATAGGAGAATAGATATCCAAAGCTGAATAACACAAATCCAAATCCAAAAGGTAGAAGGACAAAAGGAATCCAAGCTAAGAACTCTCAAAAGTAACGTAGAATGAAAAACTGAGGTCTGAGAGAACGTGATATAAGTTACGGCTCTCCTCTTTTTATTCTAAAAATTAATTAAAAACACGTCCCTAGGTAAATTAGGTCGAGCACCCCGGGCGAGCACCCTGGCGAGCACGCGAGCAGGTGCTCGGTCGGTGAAAAATCGACTTTTGGCTCGGAATTGCTTCTTTTGCTCCAATGTCTTCCAATATCTTCAATCCATGCTCCAGAGCCTCAAAATACCTGAGAAGACACAAAAAGAACTAGATAAGACTCGAAAACAATATAAAAAGACTAGTTAAAACGGGACAAAATACCAATATATCATAGGGAAACACCTTTTAGCCTCCTGCAATTTCTCATATTTAGGTCAGTGAGGTTAGAGAAGTTCTCGATCCGCCAAGGAACCTCTTCGATCCCTGATTTTTCTAGATAGAGCCTTGAGATGTTGGTTGAGATTTCAGGAAAGCTCCTCAACCGTGAGCACCCTGAGAGATCAAGGCGGTTGAGAGATTTGAGGTTCATTCATGTGGGAAGAGTCTCCAAATTTATGCAGTCTTCAATCTTCAAATCCTTCAGTTGATTCAGATTCTGAAATGAGAAAGGAATCTCCACCAAACTTGGGATATGAGAGAGCTGCAACTTCGTCAAAGTGGGAGGCAGCATCGCCAAGAAGGGCGTAAGCGGCTGAACCAAATAAACAATTTACATATGTTAGAGAAAATCTCTGATATTATTTTTGAGTAATCTCATCTGCAATATAATTTTAAGTTTGGAACTTTCCATTTAATTAACTTTAAAAAAAACTACCAAAAGTAATCCCTTTTGAAATTTGAATTCCAAATGGAGTCTCATGTTTGTTTGTCCATGTGGTCACGTCCATGTGGGCATGTCCATTGATCTTCTTTGCTCATGCACAACCATATTATTCTCATTATTCACTATTCCGTTTGACCATGGACAACCATATTATTCTCATTATTCACTATTTTCTTTGACCGTGGATAACCATATTATTCTCATTAAAAATATTGACACAAGAAATACTTTGGGAAGGGGGGGTCGAAAATATCGGTATTTGGTGAAGGGTAAGATTATACTTTTTTTTTTAACATTGTGCACTCTTTCATTGTTGCTTACATATCAACTCTATGCTCACATAGACGCCTACTATATAGAAGAATTAGATGATGGTACACCTCATCAATAGTCTACACTCTATTAGTAAAAGAGGTTGGAACAAAAAATGCTGCCCAAAAACAAAAAAAAAACAAAAATAGAAGATTGGAGAAAAATGTTAATTTTAGAACTGCATACCTTCAATCTTTCCCATTTTTTCCCATCACCCTCATTTTTTGATATGGAAAACTCAGTGAGATTCTCAAGACATAAAATCGAAGGGAATTCTTCAATGTTTGTTTTATTCAGAACTAGAGATACAATGTTGGTTGAGAATTCAGGAAAAGTCTTCAACTTTCTGCATCCTTCTAAATTGAGGAGGTCGAGAGATTTGAGGTTGAAGCCAGTCGGAAGAGTCTCTAGATTGTTGAAAACAAATAAGAAAAGAAAGATCAATAAAAAAGAGAATAAAGAAAATAATAAGTCCGGGGGAGAAAAAGAGTACTAAGTATTGTATAGTTGTCTTGTTTAGATATTGAATAACAATGAGTCTAGATGGTTCTGGGCATTGAAATTAGAGATGAGATGCAGCGATGAAGGACTTACAGGAGATTATGTTGTGAAGTTATGGGTATTATCAAGAAAATTGAGAGTGCTAGCGATGAATTACATGGTGGTCTGGATCTTGTCAGGTAAGAATTTCTAGTGGCTTTACTATGGTGAATGCAAGTGTGATGTTCTAATGACGTTGTGAGTTTCATGTTTTCAAACTTTTTTCTTGTATTCAGTTTTCTGTTTGCTTGAGGACAAGGAAAAACTATGTCTGGGAAAGTTGATATATCATGGTTTTTACCGGTTTTTAAGCCATGATATATCTATATAATCGAGTCTTTTGTGTTTTTCGAGTCCCTATCGAATCTTTTATAGGTTTACACATGTTTGGGGAATATTTGGACGTTTTGGAGCATTTATGGAGCATTGTACCTGAGAAATCGAAGTTGGTGTCTTTGAAGTTCAACTGTGTTGAGCAACACGATTTCTGTGTTGAGCAACACGATTTCTGTGTTGAGCAACACGATTTCTGTGTTGATCTACACACATTCTGAGTTTATTTCCCCAAGTGGAGACAACAACTTAAGAAGATTTGCAACTTTATCCAGAAGTTTCATATATTTACAATATAACCCCAATTCTTGTTTAGGCCTATAATTAGGGTTTTTAGACTTTGTTTAATTTTTTTTATCCATCATCTTGTCTTTTACGCTTTTAGAGAGTTTTTTTTTTACAGTTTGGGGCTGATCTTATTTGTTTTACTTTGAGAGAAGATTTCGAACCCCTATTCTTACTTACTCTGTTCTTTTATGATATCTATATTATTCATATCTTTATTTTCCATTGATATGTATGAGTAGATTTCTAATTAGGTTTAGAGATTCTCATAAGGGATTTCATGGAATGATGTGTTAATCAATTTAATAGGATTCAAACTTGATAGTTCTTCACCTAGGGTATGTTTAAAGCTTGTTCTAGATTGATCACCTAGAAACTTATTCTTAGGTTGACAAATCGACACGAAAGTGTGGTTTGAAACTGGATAAAACCTAGACTGAGCAAATTAGATAATTGCAAAGAGATTTGGATTAGATAATTTGTGAACAAATCAACTTGTGTTTAATGCTTGTTTAGACTTTAAGATTCGCAAAGAGATTTGGTTTCTTAGGTTTTATTTATAGTAAATTCTCGCAGCGAGAGCTGGTTTATTTAATCATTGTGTTTGAGTTCTAGAACCTGATATTAATTCGATCATATTATAATTTATTGAACATCATTACTTGATTTCCTGAGAAATTTTCTGAACCTAATGTTTTCCCATCTTGATAAACAAACCGATTTTAATTACTTTGCATCGTCTTTTAATTTAATTCATATTTTGCTTAGCTGAATTTGAAATTAAAAAATCTATCGTGAAGCCTTTGAGTCTTTGTGAATTCGATCCCTAAATACTACCCTGGTCTCTTAATTTGAGAGAGTAGCTTGAAAGGATAATTTGAGCATATCAATCATTTCTCGGAGAATGGTTCGTGCACTGATGAAATTCCAAAGAATCTCAACGAAGCTACTAAACATAAACATCGATTCTCTCTGCAAATTTTGAAACTTGGAGAAAGCAGAATCTTTAATCATAGACGGAATCAGATTAGGTATTCTTCCTAATGGCATGGTATTACTCTCAACAGAAGAGAATAAGTGGTAGCCACAACTCCAAATAGAGAGATTTTAGAATGATTCAAAAGTTCTGAGCTTTACCAAAAAAATAACTTTTCTATCGTTCCAAAGCCCTATTATACAAATCTGAAGACAACAAATAACAAACAGATGCAGAAGACGACGAACATATATGATGTAAACAACACAATCATACAAAACACATGCAATTGTCATGATTTAGCAAAAGAAGAATCTTCAAAATCAGAAATTTCAACAGCAGAAACCTAATTCAACTTGTAATCATCGAACCTGGGTCAGGTCCTTTAGGGGCAGTGGCACAAGCTTGAGCAGATTCTGATTGAGGACCTGGGAAGTCTATTGACCATCAAAACGACCAAACAAGAAGCAATTAGGTTAAACTCAGATGAACAAAAAAGGAAAATGAAGAAGAGAGCCTGAGCTGATAAAGAAACTGAAAAAAAGAATCGATTTTGCTTACGTTCGTTGGCGTCCTCAGGAATATCTCCGTTCTCCATGTTGTCGACAGTTAAAAATATTATAGAATGAAAAGTTTATTGAGTTGTCTCTAGTATGAGACCCTAATATACATATTTATATAGTGATAACATTAACATAATGATAGCATCAAATAATGTAGTATTTCCTAATCCAAATCTAACACATGGAAAATCTTGATCCCCAAGTTATCTCATTTCTTCACTAACCTCCGTTCGAAATACTGTAACTCTGTCAAAACTCGAAAATCTTGCTCCCCAAGTTATTTTTTTGGTAAAGTTCAGAACTTTTGAATCATTCTAAAATCTCTCTATCTGGAGTTGTGGCTACCACTTATTGGCTTCTGTTGAGAGTAACACCATGCCATTGAATTTTATATTTAGAACGGGGGTTAGTGAAGAAATGAGATAACTTGGGGAGCAAGATTGACATAACATCTCAAGAGTTCGTTCTTCAGTTGGGAGACTAACTTTATCAATAGGACCAATACGATGAGCCCTTAAGAAATGCTTATCATTTGTAACCACAACGATTCTACTCCCACTTCCAAACCATTGAGTTTGACCCACCAAGGAATATAAGACCACTTGATCATCTAAATCATCAATGATGATAAGAACTTTCTGATGTTGTAGCCTCTCTCCCAATGCACGTAGATGATCTATCTTAATGTCCTTCATCCTCAGAATTTCTGAGAGGAAATTCTCTTGTAAATGTAACTTCATGTTGTGGTCATCTGGATTGGCTCTACTATAAGGTTCTTTACACTTTGATACGAAAGCTCTGTCTATGAATTTGCTAACTTGGAAATGCTGAGGAAGTTGATTAAACAGAGCTCTTGCAATGATAGTTTTACCAATCCCTGAGGAACCCCATATACCAACCATTCTCACTTCCTTAGATTCCAATTGCAACAATTCACTCATCTTTGCCATATGATCTTCTATGCCGACAAAATTCTCAAAATCATTTGATGAAGTTGAAAGCAGTTTACGCAAAACATCATCGGCTATTTCTTCGATCATTTTTGCTTCTTCATTCCTAATGATATGAAACAAGGATATATTCAAGATGTATGTAAGCACATAATAATGAAATATAAAAATCATACCAGTTGGCAGAATCAAATCCGACCATATTAGCTACATCAGTCAACACCTTCTTCCATTGATCTTTCTCTTCCTCTGTATTTTTCTTGCAAGTCTCTTCAAAGATTTCCCCAAAGTCTCCGGTCTGTATCCTGACATGAGAAGGATCCACACCGTAGAAAACTGGTATGATGGGCTTATCTTTGCAATTCACAATCTCTAGCAACTCGTTAAGACACCAGCTTGAAGAAGCGTATCTTTTGGAGAAGACGACCACCGCGATCCTCGAACTCCAAATCGCTTTTCAAGCTCAGGCGAGAGGGAGTGGCTTTTCTCGATCTCATAGTCTTTGAAAGCAGTGAACAATTTCCTATCGAGCTCCTTGAAAAAGTGGCTGAGAAAATTGACGCGGACGTCTTCCCCTCTGAAGCTCACGAAAACATCATATAACCAATTGAGTGAAGAATATGAAGGAGCCATAGAGAGACTAAGCGTGAGAGGAGGAAGCTAGAAACAAAGAATTTAGCGATTGATACTGTAAGGAGAAAATAAGAGGAGAAGTTCTGAGTGTTGACTTACTAACTTGACTTACTCACGGCCACACAAGTCTTATCTTTTTTGGCTAAAGTCTTCACTTTCACTCTTCTTTCTCAGACTTTTCAGACGCAATGTTTCCTACTTTTTTTTCCTACATTTAAAAAAAAAAAATTATTTCTTCCTAATTTCTATGTAAATTCTAAGCTTAGCAACTTGCTCGTGTACTAATGAAGAAAGACAGTATTAAAGCAAAGAAAATCACAATCTCATTTTATATCTTAATTTAAGAAACGTATACAACAAGCTACCAAAACCGACATTGTGTTGAATTACTCTGTTTCTTTTGACTGGTGTGCAGTAATACCAAAACAAATTTTGTCGAAACAGATTACTTACATAAGCACAGCAATCAGAAGTTAGAAAAGCAGAGGATTCATGATTAACAGAATCGATAAGGAAAGTTACAGAGACCGAAGGGATGAACATCGACCTTATAATGCTTAGTCTACCTTGTTCCATTGCCTTCTTCTTTCTGTCTCTGTACCACTCCTTGCAAAATGTTTTCTCAGCACAAAACTTGTTTTGACAACATAGAGCTTCTTGATAGGATCTTACAGCGTTACTTGCAACTTCAAGAATCTGTAACACTTATAGCATAGAAAGATGAGATGAAGAGAAGAATGAGAAGATGCCAAAAAAAAAACATAATAGAATTAATTTATAACTACAGACATATATTCAGTGGTCTATATTCCAAAATAAAAAGACTATCTTGAAAATAATTTTGAGATATTTTGCCAGAGTAATGAGACTGAAAAGTGTGGCGACAACTATGTAAAGACATAGAGAAGCTAAAAACGATTGTTGCGACTCGGCATTCCTATAACGGTCACATCCGTGAATAACAGAGACGAGAAAGTTTCAGACATTTTGATTTTGAACTTTCTATCATTTTGAATAACATTCCTATAATGACAAATTGTCTTCAATTCTATCACAAAGAGTTTACATTTGGGTCAAATTTAATATCCAAAATATTGTAAAACAAAAAAAAAATTGGTAAAATTTAAATAAAAGTTTGGTTAAATTTTCACAAATATAACTAAATAATTGATATTTTCGGCTTTATAGTTGTAATTTTGGATTCTAGTTATATCATGTATAAATATAACTAATATTTTTGGGTATAAAATTTTATTTCGGGTATCTATTTGGTTCTTTGTTTGGTTTGAGTTCGGTTTTAATTCTTCGCATATAGGAGTTTATAACCCTTTCGGGTATTTTACCCAGGCCTAGCACACACTTTTTGTCAACAGACGTCAACTCATGGATGTAAAATATATGCAATTTAAAATTTGTCTATTCTAATGAGAAATGAAATAATTCATATATTTTTTGGTCCAAAAGGTTTATGCATTTAACAAAATTATTAAAAATATCAAATTAATTTTTTTTAATATTTTACTATTTCATTTAATTAATCTTGATAAAAATTAAAGTTATTTAATTAATATTTTCATAAGTTTATTTAGTTAATTCATTTAAAAAATCTGCCAGCTTCTGCTAGATTCAGTTATTACTATTTAAATTCTAATAATCAAACAAAATTCACATATTCGGATCATAGTATACACGCATAGGTTCTCTTTCATATTTGTATGTATAAATAGATCATATATATTGCAAGATGGCTGAATAAAAATTATGCAAAAACATTTGAATGTGCTGAATCTAAATTAAATATACAAAGCTAAAAATATTCAATTTCGGACAGTTCTATATATATACTATCATCTACGGATATCGGTAAACATATCGTTAAGAAACATCAAACCTTTTAAAATTTTCAACAGAATATATTTTATATTTTCTTAATTATAACACCGGACTCTAATGAAATATATGATAATGGTGATGCGACACTTTATTATCTAGTTCTTAGAATTAAAATTTATTTTTTTTTTAAAAAAAAAAAAGTTTTTGTTTTTTTTAAAAAAAAAAGTAGTATGATATCATATAAATAATTTGTTTGCACAAACAAGGATCATTCTCTCTCCCAATTTTTATCAAAATCCCAATTTATCTTCTTGTAAGACTAATTACATTTGACATCCTCTGAAAGATATTATCAAATTGAACATTTGTTTTATAATTACCATAATTAATTACTATACTTGTCTTATGTACGTACCAACATATATGTTGCATACTGTAAAAAGCTTCTTAAAATTGGATTAAGTGCGTTCTAGAACATCATGGTAATTTTAGAAGGAAAAAAAATTTGATAAGAAAGAAAAGGTTTTGGTATTTTAAAAAAATGTTTGAATAAAGTAAAATCAAAATAACACTATCGTTTGAATATGGTTTGCAGGACGTGCGACTATAAAATAGCATAGATAGCATCCAAGAAAGACAACAAGATAGCTGAAAATTTATTGTTATTGTATCTCAATACTTATCAAACCAAAACCCGATATAGCAAAGAACAAAAAGTAGAAATCTGAGTTTTGTTGATTGATTTCTCGATTCAAAATTCCTTAGATGGCTTCCTGAAGATCTTAAACTCTTTCTCATTCACATGATGAAAATAGTTTCATCAACTTTTTTATTTCTTTTGCAAATTTGATATATTTTTTGTTCGATACACATATATGATTCATTTACCATCAAATACCACAATCTCCACCTGGTCCTCCAAAGGAGAATGATACTCTATTCCCCTTGGTGTAACCCCAATATAATAGTCTGAAACATTTGACACAATCTACATACGCTCTTAGTTTCTTGTCTTCAACATCAACATCATGGTAGTCCGAATTCTTAACTTTGACCAATGAAAAATGTGAACTTTTGTGATATTCTTCAACTGGGAAATATCCATTTCCCATTGGAGGACTAATTCCATCCGGAGACGCAAATGTATTTCCTCCAAAACGTATCAAATTAGCTCCTTTATTTAAATGTGTAAATAACTCTTTGGGCCAGTATCCAATTACTTGGTCAGCTATTTTTAGTGCCCAGTTTCCACTAAAGCCATCCTAATAAATATTGAAACAGACAAAAAACTAAACTATTAAAACAAAATCTCTGAAATTTATTAGAATATATATGATTTGAGTAAGAACCATTGGAAGAAATTATATTTAACAACTTCAGGAAATTCTAAAGAGGATGGATTCGAGTACTTTGAAGCATAAAACCAAAATATGAACTAATATCTTTATTAAAAAAAATTCCCAACAATTCTTATCAAATAAAAATTATTTATCTTAGATAAAATAGAGAAACTTTTACCTGAAAAACTTGCGGTCTGAAAAAAACGGTTTCTTTGCCACCATAAACTGAGGCTTGAGTAAAATGCACTCCAAGCCAGGGATCTCGAGCAACAATAACAAAGCCAGGACATTCTGTATTATAGCATCCAGTTTTTTTATAGCCATCGCCCTAATAAAAAAATTAAAATAAATAAAAGGTAGAATGTTATGCAAGAAGAAAGGATAATGGCTAAACAATGGTCCAATTTTATTATCATAATTACGAACTATTTATTGGTTTGTCATGTATAAAAATAAAATAAGAAAATAATTAATTTCTTACGGTCCAATATATTGTAATTCGCGTCAAACTGTCACCATACAATCTTGGATGCACCTGTATACAATTTCAAATTCATGAAAAAAATTTAGAGATTTGATAAGTATTAAAATGTGGGTTTGAAAAATGTTTTTTTTTTTTTGACAATCAATGGATCTCGGCAAACCGAAAAATATCTCTAAAACATGTAGAACACCAAATATTTTAGTAATCATATGCAATGGCACACCATATTTAAAATCATATTGTGGATATTCAAGTTTTGGTTCTCCATGATCGTAGGATGAGTTTTCTTAACCCATTGGACCATCATAAATTAGTTATTTATGGATAAATATTATATAATTTTAAATTATTTTTATTGAGTATATATATATATTCATAAATATAATTTTATATATATTTATCTAAATTTTTATTTCTGAAATTATTATATATAATGTAATTTTAAGTTCCTTGTTTAAATTTGCATAACTTTGTATGAAGTACACGTTTTGTTTTATAAGTTTGATAACAACTTACCGCCCAACCAAATTGTATGCTATTAAGTTGATCACGAGGTCCATTCTCTAACCAAATTTGATTTTTACTGTACTGATTATTTTGTACAGTTAAATTATGAATGCTTATTGCAGCGACTGCTCCTCGGTAGATGCTCCCATCCAAAATGGTCTCCACTGTTGCAAACTGTATATCACATGAATAAAGAAAACTTTTAACAAATTTTGCATGTATTAGAGTCATAACACTAGATCTTCAACTGTTGACCAAAACAAATAGAGTCATAACACTAGAAAGAAGGAAAAAGACGTGACTCCATATAATCATTTTTTGCTATAAATAATAGAAAAGGGATTTTTTGAAAAATGTCCTATTTATGTTTCATAATTTAGAAAATACCTCTTTCATTTAAATTATTAATATATATATATATATATATATAATACAACAATTAAGTCCTCATTTGATGTGCAAGTCATTTATTTTTAAAAAATAAAAACAAATTTTCTAAATAACTACAATTATTATAATATTTTTAAAAAATTTTGAGATAACGATATTTTATTACTTATATATTAAAATTCACTCATAGATAAGTCTCTAGAAATAAATTAGAAAAATAAAATATATATTAAAATATATTTTATCTTCAAACAAAATTATCGATTTTTAATTGATTTTTTCTAAAAAAACATTATTCACTCTTTTAAAGTTTATTTAGTAAACCAATATCAGTTAAAAAAATTAAATGAAATAACTCAAAAAGGAGAAATATTATTATATTCAAATAAAATAAATTAATATACAAATTTATAGAATTGATATATAAATCCAGGGATTAATTAAGAAATTTTCTTAAAGTTTTTTTCCAAATAAAATAAATATTTTCCAAATGAGATCTTTTTTTCTGCATAAAATAAAATATATTTTTATCTTCAAAAAATGTTATAGAGTTTTGTTTTTAATTTATTTTTCTAAAAATTATTTCATCTTTTTAAGGTTATTTGAGTAAAAGGAAATAAAAAGGTACTATTCAAATTATAAAACTTAAATAGGGACTTTTTCCAAAATTTCTCAATATGAAAATCTATATGGTATGATTTAGATATTTCCCGAAAACTAAAAAGAAATAAAAAATGTACTATTCAGAAAAATAGATATAGATATTTCAATAAAACCATGAAAAAGAAAAAAAATTACATGTTGGCCGGGATATTCGGCCGTGTCGAGATGAATGCTCTCAGTTCCGTTTCTTTTTCTTAAAATTGGTATTGTTCCTTTTGGACAACTTTGATCATTTGTTTTATATTGATCATTTCTTTTGAAACTTTCATCTGAACTGAATTTTTCCTATAACATAACACAAAAATAACAAGATTAAGATTAAGATTAAAAATAGAATTACATGATTAAATATGCTCAGCTACATTAAAGTATTCTCTAGAAAAGACATTGTTTTCCACAATTGTTGATTGAAAAGGGCAACCACCATACCTGAATCTTGTGGTGTTTCAACATTGGATGTTGGAAAGCCGGTTGTTTGTATATATCAACACAATCGAATTTCTGTAAAATCGACCACACAAATTTTCTTAAGAAATGGAAAACATAAAATTTGAAAAAATGGAATAACAAAATAGAACTTATTAGAATCTCACATCAATGTTTTCTTCAGCCACTACCGTTAAAAGCATATAAGAAAAAAGACAGAACACTAGATGTAAACACATTGTTAATTTTTTACATTTCTCCATTGATAGTTTATCATTCTATATACTAATTTGAGTCAACGACTAATAAATTTATTGCTAATCTTATCATTGCCAATTTGAGTCAAAATATTAGAAGAAACAAAAATTCGAGTTTATGCCAATTTGAGTCAAAGACTAGTAAATTTATTGTTATAACTAGCAATAAATTTATTGTTATTAGGAGAAAAGTGTCAAACCAAATATTTAGTTGTTAAACTTAAAAATATTAGGACTTATACCAATTTGAGTCAACGGCTAATAAATTTATTACTAGTCATATCCATTCACCTCATATAAACCTAACAAAAGTGTAAAATACTAAAATAGTAGGGTCTATATCATTTTGGCTTTTGAGTCAATGAGTAATAAATTTAGAGATTTATTGCTAGTCATATCACTTCATCTCTTAAAGACTTAAGGTATAGTGATTTTTTGTTAAACTAGTAACAAAATAGATTTTGTCTCATGCTAAGGGTGAAATTTAATATGGTTGAAACTTTTTAGAAAAATAGTATTCAATCAGGATTTTTTTTTTTTTTGGGTTAAAATTCAATCAAGATCTAAACTTCGCTTTTCGTATAAAGATTTGTTTTCTTTGAATATTGTTATCTAAAGTAACACAATTTAATATGACTAGGATTGAATCGGTGCATATGTTGTTAAATTTTTCATAATTTGTTTTCTTTTAAAATTACAAATGTTGTTGTTCATTATTTTATTATGACTAGGATTGAATCGGTGCATATGACTAGGATTGAATCGGTTCATTATTTTACAAATGAACGTTCTGAGTACGAGTGGCTCTCATGATTATCTCACTTCTCATTGCAGTAATCCTAACCTCAACACCGGAGTAACCATCTTATGCAAGCTCTCTAGTGAGAACCTCATTCAATTCATCGTATAATACACCGTCTGCTACAAACTACAAACTCTCAACACAGTCACTACGCTAATACATAAATGATTTAGATTTATTTACAAACAAAGTTTTTTATTAAACTAAATTTCTGCCCTACAAGTAGGACAAGTAGGGTTTTCAGCGATTTCAATTTGCCATCTACTTATACAGCTGATATGGAATGTGTGTCCACATTCCATAACAGCCCTTTCCTCTATTTCTACATCTTCTAAACAAATTACGCAAAATTCTAGTTCTACACTACGCTTAATAAAAATTTTAAGTAAGAAATACACTATAAAACCTACAAAAAAAACAACTATTACTAAGACCGTGATCAAACTTGAAAGTTTATGATCAGACAATGAATAAGATGCACCATCAGCCATTGAAGGAGATTATGAAGAAGAAAAAGATGAAGAAGATTCAGAATCAGAAGATTCAGAAGAAGAAGATTTAGAATCAGAAGAAGATTTAGAATGAGAAGATTAGTGAGAAATGAATGAAAACGAAAATAAATAAAAGACGAGAAATGGAAACAATCCATCAAAACGAAATGAAACCTACATGAGGAAAAATAGTATAAAGAGGATGTGTAGTTGAGCGGTCACTTTTATGACACTAACTCAGGAGTTAAGTTTTAAAAGTTTTACTATCTCTAACAGTTAGAGTCAAACAGTCCAAGGTTAAAGCTAAGGTGATCAAAAGTACTATATACATTCACTTAGGAGGCTTATGTAATGTGTTCAAATGCAATTCCGCAAACCAATCCGTAAACTATTCATGGAAATGATAAAATCACTTACGTTTGAAATTAAAAAATGAAACACATAACCTGTGCTTGTAGCTTTGCAATTTCATTGTTCAGGCTAGAAATCATTTCTCTGGATGACTTCTGCAGGATTAAATGTGTATGATGAGTAAACCATGACCTCCTTATTCTAACTCTTAAAACCCCTAATGTTAAAATGGGTATCAAGCTTTTCTAGTGTAAGATAGAGTTACCTCCACATCCACCAAGGATTCTTCATCATGCTGAAGTTCTCGAACTTTTATTTCTAGCATCGCCTGATTGAAATCATGCAATTTTTACTAATATTATACAATGAGAATGCATTATAACGGCAGAAGATGCAACTGCTATCTTCCAATGGATGAACACATACCTCTTCCTGAGTGAAGGTAGATCTTTCATCTAGCAATTGTCTCATCTTCACTTCTGTACTAGACTGCCAAATATATATAAATGTTAGAACTACACTTAACATCTCCCTGCATATGAAATGTAATGTAACATCTAATAGCAATCTGATATGTCCTGAAAACATGACTTTCTCTCACGTTAACCAAGGGTAAATGTCTTAGTCTATTAACTTATGAGAGTGGTAATATTTCTGCCTCTTTACTAGACCAATTTTTTTCTAAACTCAATAAATTTTTAAACAATTCTCTTTTTAGGTGAGAAATAATTAATTTTTTTATCAAATGGAATTCAAACAAAACTTTATTTTCTATTGTAAATAATCCATTTGATTCACATTGCTTATGGGAGTTAATGTTCTGTTTTACCTTTATGTTTTGTTGTACATCAATGTTGAAGAAAAATCCTTAGTTAGAGTAATCATGAAAAAGTTTTACTTTAATTTTTATATGTTTCAAATGGTTATGTTTTGGTTTTTTAAATAATAATAATTATTATTATTATTTAGAAAATTTGTTTTTATTTATTAAAAATAAATTACTTGTAAATTAAATAAGGGTAAAATTTTCATATTATAAATGTATAAATATTGATTTTAAATAAACAAATGCAGAAAGTATTTTCAAATAAAAAAAACATAAATAAGGTAGTTTACAAAAAAAATCCATAAAATTTAACGACCACGTCGTTATAGTGACAAATGCTTTTGAAATATGGACCGACGTCGTTTAAATTTTCATATCTTTTCTTCTTCGTCAAGCTCTGTTTCTGAATTCTCGATTTTTTTTTTCCAAATTCTCGTGTTTCTTCTTCCATGTATGTCAAAATCCGTGATCCTAACTTCCCAATACAACTAAAAACCCTAAATTCTACAATCCTTTTATGTTGATTCGATTTAGAAGTAATCATCTCTCGGAGAATGGTTCGTGGACTGATGAAATTCCCAGGAATCTCAACGAAGCTACTAAACATAAGCATTGATTCTCTCTGCAAATTTCGAAACTTGGAGAAAGCAGAATCATTACTCATAGATGGAATCAGATTAGGTATTCTTCCTAATGTTATCACTTACAACACTTTAATCAAAGGTTACTCTCGTTTCATCGGAATCGACGAAGCTTATGCTGTAACTCGCCGTATGAGAGAAGCTGGAATCAAACCTAACGTCGCTACATATAATTCATTGACCTCTGGAGCTTCAAGAAACTTGATGTTGAATCGTATACTCCAACTGTTCGACGAAATGCTTCACTCAGGTTTATCTCCAGATATGTGGAGTTATAATACTTTAATGTCTTGTTACTTCAAATTAGGTAAACATGGAGAAGCGTTTCGGATTCTTCATGAAGATATTTATTTAGCTGGGCTTTGTCCTGGTATTGATACTTACAATATTCTTCTTGATGCTCTTTGTAAAAGCGGTCATACGGATAATGCGATTGAGCTTTTTAAGGATTTGAAGAGTCGTGTTAAACCCGAGCTTATGACGTACAACATTCTTATCAATGGTCTTTGTAAATCAAGAAGAGTTAATTCTGCGATATGGATGTTGCGAGAGCTCAAGAAATCGGGGTATACTCCGAATGCGGTTACATACACTACGATGCTCAAGCTGTATTTCAAGACTAAGAGGTTTGAGAAAGGTCTTAGACTGTTTTGGAAAATGAAGGAGGAAGGGTATACGTTTGACGGGTATGCGAATTGCGCGGTTGTTAGTGCTTTGATTAAAACAGGAAAAGCAGGGGAGGCGTATGAACGTATGAGAGAGCTTGTGAGAAGCGGTACACGGAGTCAAGACATTGTTTCATATAATACATTGTTGAATCTTTACTTCAAAGATGGGAACTTGGATGCAGTAGATGATTTATTAGATGAGATTGATCGAAAAGGATTGAAACCTGATGATTACACGCACACGATCATAGTCCATGGTTTGTTAAGTGTAGGTCATACAGGAGGAGCTGGGAAGCATTTAGCTTGTATGGGAGAGATGGGAATGAAGCCGAGTGTCGTTACTTGTAACTGTTTGATTGATGGGTTGTGTAAAGCGGGTCATGTAGATCGTGCGATGAGGTTGTTTGAGTCAATGGAGGTTAGAGATGAGTTTACTTATACTTCTGTTGTGCATAATCTATGCAAAGATGAGCGGCTTGTATGTGCTTCGAAGCTGCTATTGTCGTGTTACAATAAAGGAATGAAGATTCCATCATCTGCGAGACGAGCAGTGTTGTCCGGTTTGCGGGTGACGGTTTCTTACCAGGCAGCTAGGAAGACACATCATAAAATCAAATCTGCTATCGAATGCAATGCACTAATGTATCCTTAAGACATTGAAACTGTCTTAGAGAAATGTTATCAAGTTTTATATACATAAGCCTAAGGGCCATTTTAATACTAGATTCTAGTTGATATTCGAAAAGTCTTATCGTAAGAGATGTAGTATAAATTAACTTTGAGGGTACATTTGTAATCTAGTATCAAGCTTTGTTAGAGAAATAATGTGTTGTAATGATGAATCTTAGAGAATATTAGCCAAGCTTTCTTCAACATTATCACTGACTTGAGATCAGTTAGTATTTGTCAGTATTGAGCAACAAGCTCGTTGAAATATAGCTAAATTTGGTGTTCAATTTAGTCATTTGATTAGAGATTTTTTGTAAGTCTTTTTAACGGTCCAAAGTAACTTTCAGACATGACCAAAGAAGCCACTTTTGGAACCACTGGTCTCAAAACGAAACCCATGTTCCTCATGTGCTGCTTCTGAACACAGTAAAAAGGCTAATTTTTGAAGTTTGAACTTTTTTTACTATTTGGGTTTCTTTTGTTTTTAACCGAAAACAGTAAGAATCTCTTTGTTTGCAGAGGACTAAAGATAAGACTGAGTTTACTCTCTTAACGTGGACAAATCTGACAAGAACAGTACTCTGCTCTTCGTCCTCTTTGTTGTTCTTGTCTCTCTTTTTCTCGGACTTTGTAAATCGATCGATACAGTCTTCTCTTAATTAATCTCTCTATAGTGATGCATAAGTACAAAGATCTATTGCATGTTAGAGATGATGTTTTTCAGAGATTTTTTACAGACATGAACACGTTTTACGTGTTATAAAACATTCACAGGAATCTTTCGGATAAATTCTTGTAGTAAGATAGAGACGTTGGGACTTGTAAGCAAACCGGTCATTGTTGCTTGTCAAAAGCAGCAAGTGATAAGTGGTCACAGTTTTAATAGCTTTAACAAACTAATAGAGACAGATTGTGTTATTAGGTGTATATATATATACTTAGCTACTGTGAAATTTACATTTCGACTGTAATTAAAAGTCAAATTGATCCAAACCAAATTTTTTTAAAACCAAAATTAATAAAATTCATTATTTGAACATCTCAGGTTAATAAATTATATTTAAAATCATTTTATTATTATTTATCAAACCGAATTATATTTTAATCTGAACCACATCGAAATTACGTACAAATCAAAATTCATTAAATAGTATTACATTTAACTAAATATTTTTTTTGTTGAAATATATTTACTTTTTAACTAAATATATACAAAAAGAACATCTCAATATTTTTTATATTATATAATATTAATCAAAATAATTTGCTTTAAGACAAATGGTTACAAAGATATTATACCAAATAAATTGGATCATAACCGAACCAGAATTGGATCAAAATTTAGTGCAACCGAACCAAACTAAAACAAGCTGTATATAAACCAAATTTCATCAAACACTAATGTTTTCCACCAGATAAATTCAAAAAGTTCAGTTCAATATACCAAACTTATAACTAATCAAAAATAATAACATATTTCATTTTAATTATAAGCATACGATTGCAATTAATTATTACTCACTTTTCCCAATATCATACAAAGCAAAAGTCTTATGGATATGTTATATTTAGCAAACAAAAAATATATTTAAGAGTCAATCGAATTAAAATATATATATATATATATATAGCAAAAAGATTTAAAGGTGAAGTTTTGTTTTCTTCCAGCAATCATTTGTCTCTCTATATATATGTGTATGTCATTGTTCGGTCCCCATGGTCCATCATGCCAAATACCGAACAGGTTTGGTCCCATTAGTTTTTGGAGTTTGATATATTTGGCATTTGGTCTCCCTTTATATGATTGAGTTTCTCGAATATCACTCCACATATTTTATTTTTTTGCATTTGCCTTGATCAAATTAAAAAGAAAAGACAACATTTTTCGGAAAATATGGAATACAAAGAGTTTTTTTTTAAAAAGGTAAAATCTCAGAAGTATCACATTTTATGTTTTCTTTCTGAAGTTTTACTATCTTTGAATGTTAAATTTTATGATTTTTTAAAGGTATTTCTAAGATTTGGTTTCTAATTTCTAAGGAAATTTCAGGTTTGCAACTAACCATAACTATGTATAATAGGGTTGCTTTTGAGGCCAAATTGTGGTGTAAAGAGTTCTTTAAAATTTGAAAAATGTAAAAAGTTTAGAGGCTTTTTAGGCTAGTAAAGTTTAGAGTTCTTTAAAAGGGTAATTAAGTGAAAAGAAGGGATGGTCCATAATTTCGAGAAAAGAACAAGACCTTAGACTCTCTGACTATCTCACGTGCCACCAGCACGATCCATTTCTGTTCTCTCTATTTCTCTTCTTCCTTCTAATCCAAAACCTTTTGTGATCTATGCAAATACATATGTGCGTACCACATAAAATTTTTATACACTATGGTTTTGGGATATGATTACAATCTCTGTTCTAAAAATCTCCCCATTGACATTCCCCGCTTAGTCTCTAGGCTCACCTCGCCTCGACTAGCCTAAGCGCTAGGTCCATTTTCGCCGCCAAATAATTTTTTTTTTGTTATTCAGACATTTAGATTGGGATTTTATGATATTTTACAATAACTTATGTTCAAAATTTTAATAAAAATCATAATTTTTTTTAAAAAAAATATGTTTTTATGTCTTTAATGCAATTTTAAAAACAATATTATAGAAAAATTTAATTATAATGGATTAATATATTTTAAAAACATTAAAATAGTCTTAAAACTCTAAAACTAATCCCCGATTAATCTCCGTTTAATCTCCGATTTATTGGTTAGGCTAGCACCTGCCCGACTACTAGCGATTTTGAGAACATTGATTACAATCTATATAGTTTGTGTCAATTAGTATCAAATCTTATATATATCTTTGGACCGAAAAGAGCAGAACAAATATTCATTTCATAACTTGCATCAACATATATATATATATATATATATATATATATAGTGTGATTTATGAATTTCATTTTCAAATTCTTATAAAACAATAATGAGTATTTGAAGTATATATATATGATGGAAAGATCTCTTCATATGGAGAAATCATATGATATTTATATCTCTTCCGATTAGAATTTAGGTTTTTGATGATACGTGGAAACGTAAAAATGATTATATGTTTATGCATACTACTTTATCAATAGTCTAGTTTTTACAAAACATATCGAAACAATGTCACTAATTAAGCAAATTTCATAAGTATTTTTCAGAATTACACTTCCATATGATAGTACCGATCACAATCAAATAACAAAAAACATTGAATTAGGAAGTTCAATGAATTTTTTGTTTTCAGTCTATTTTTTCTCTCTTTTCTGAAATTTTATCTCTTCCTTCGTCTTCGTCTTCGTCTTTGCTCAGACATAGCTCAGATGGGATTTTTAATTCCGGCTATAACAAAAAAAAAAAAAGTTGCATAAGACATAGCTCAGCCGTTCGATGTGATATGGCACTGAAAAGCTCAGCGTTATCTACCGTTGTTAAGTTGCCACGTGGGTTTTTAAACAACCCATGCGATTAAAAAGAGAAGGTACTTTAGAGAACCTCACATGTGGATAACATTGTCATTTCTCGAGCTTCTAATCTTCTTCTCTTAATGCAGTCGATTCTCCTCGAACTTTAGTCTCATGTCAACACACACGATGTTCAGACCAACGAGCCAAGAGTAACGACTGCAGCAAGTTTCGTCACTTTTTGACGTATTATCGTTTCAACTTTTTACTAAACTAGTTGATACGTTCGTCTTTTATTTATTAATAATTTTACTAAACTCTTGGAATTAAAGAGGTTTAAGAAACACATCAAAAACATTATCAATGGAAAGAAATATAAATATTCACAATTAGATTGCAATAAAACAAAAATACTAGAAATTTAAATTAATTATTCAATGATGATGTTTCAATTGTAAAAACGTACACGTATAAAATCGGGTAAGAATATCTTTTTCTTTTATATATAAAATGATAAAAGATAAGTGATTTGGGTTTGATTAATTAATTATGTATTTTTTTTCCTATTTGTTTGTTTTTAGAATCCCATTTTAAATAAAGGTTTGCGGTCATTCGTAAAAGCTAATGAAGGTTCTACTAACCTATAACATTTAAAAAGCTAAGAATTTAAGAAACTGAAGACAAGAAAAGTCCTTATCAAAAAAATAAATAATAATAAGAAAATTTTAATTTGGAATAAACCAAGCTCTTCTTAAAAAATGGAAGAAAAAGGATCATTCATTAAGTTTGACTTGCATAATTCATAATCTCTACTATTAAAAATTGAAAATAAACACCTTAAAAAGCTAATCTCATTTTTTAAAAAACTTACTGACTAATTTTAATATTTTTTTTGAATAACCTGAACAGAGAAACCACTGAGAATATATATTATAAAGATGAGGCATTTTAGAAGACAAAGAAATAAGATAGACAAAATTAACATGATATGTCAATATGATACAAAAGGAAAAGAAGAAAAAAAAGAAAAGAAAAAGGGTATTTTAGAACACTGGATGCTCGCATCACTTTCGCAAGCTCGCACCACCATGCCGTGAATAGTTGCAGTGATTTGAGAGTTGACATAAAGAGTTGTATATTTATTGTAGGAATTACATCACAATATATAGACATGAGTCTAATTACATAACCTAAGAGAAAGAAATCAGAGATATACACAATATTAAGAAGATATAATGTCTTTGAGAATAAGTTATTCTAGAATAAAGGTATGTGGTCATTCGTAATTGTTTTTTACCAACATTATATTAAACTCTGTTACCAAAAAAACAAACATTATATTAAAATAAAAAAAGAATATTCCTTTTAATATTTTGAAAGAATATTCATTAACCAATAGATGAATATGAATATTCTTTCAGAATATTAAACTAAAAAGAATCAGACTTATTAATCTCTCGTTTAGAATCAGAATGACCAAACAGTCTACTATAACATTTAAAATGCAAAGAATTTAAGAAACTGAAAATAACAAAAGTTTGATTTGGAATAAACCAGACTCTTCTTCAAAATTTTAAAAACCCGGATCATTTGATTTGAATAATTTATAATCTCTACTACTAAAATTTGAAAAAAAAACCAATAATAATAAATATTTAAAGACAAAGAAATAAGATAAATAAAAAATAACATGAAATAATACAAAAAGGTATTTTACAATACCTAGTTTACGTCATAATTCAATGGAGTACAAGAGTACAAGAGTAGCAATGTATTGGACTGAATATTTAGAGATATTTGAGTTTTAATGAGTTTTGAGGTGATTTGGTAAAATTTTGGTGAATTATGAATTTCGTTATTAAATTATTTGAAATCTTATTTAAAACTATGAGATTTTGGTCTTTGTATTTTTAACTAATAAATTTCTTCAAATTTCACATGAAATTTTTAAATCAAATTCTAATTATATGTTTCAATAACAGTAGATTTGAGTGTACAATTTAAAAGTATTAATCCAATAATACTAGATTTTAAAAAATATTTTAAAATTCATGTTTTAATAACACATGATTTATCATTTAAACTCAAATGTCTCCAAATATTCAACCCAATACACCCTCTTAATCACAATATTAGTTGACAAATTGATTCGACACTTGGAATGATGGCTGCATAACATTTGAAGAATCTTGTTATTATGCAAATGTTTTGAAATTTTTGTTTTGATAAATGATAAAAAAAATTAATAATCTTTTGTAATTTAAAATTGGAACTTAAACAATTGTTTATGAAAAACAAGTTTATCAGAATATTTGATTGCGGCGTATGGGCAACTTTAGACTAAAGTAGCTTATGTGGTTTAATCGTCAAAACAATTTCACTGGAGACTCGTTCAATACAAGTTAAAGCAATGACACACATGACACAACTAACAAAAACTCATTTCTAAATTAAGTAAACTAATCCTAAACACACACACACAGTCACATTCTCACAATACACAAAATTTCAACACATAAAAAAAATTAAAACAAAATATATAATGCAAAAACCAAATAAACATTCAATCTTTGAATTTCCCACGGTGGAGATAAACAATCTCCGACACTCTTATCTTCAATGCCGATAGCTAAACCGGTCAATCAAAACTCTACTCATCCATATCAACCACAACATTACAATCAACCACCTCTAGTTATAGTCCTAACCGTGATCCTCCTCGTCGTATTCTTCATCGGTTTCTTCGCTCTATATTTCTGTAAATGTTTCTATCAAACTCTCACAGAAGCTTGGAATAACCATTACCACAATGGCTCAGCCGAAAATCAAAACCAATCACAACAAAATAATAATGCCAGTTTACCATCGGTTAATCCCGGTTTAGAGCCACTCATCATCCAATCCTTCCCTACATTTCCATTCTCATCCGTTAAAGATCTCCGGGAAGATAAATGTGGTCTCGAATGCGCGATTTGTCTTCTTGAATTTGAAGAAGAACACATTCTCCTACGACACTTAACAACTTGTTACCATGTTTTTCATCAAGAATGTATCGATCAATGGCTTGAGTCTAACAAAACATGTCCTGTTTGTCGTCGGAATTTAGATCCAAACGCGCCCGAAAACATCAAAGAGTTGATCATTGAAGTCATTCAAGAAAACAGACACGAAAATCGCGAGCAAGCGACAACATCTAACGAAGTTTTGTTATCTAGACAAAGTAGTAGGAACAACGAGAGAAAGGTTGAGAGTTTACCAGATAAGTTCTCAAGATCGAAAACAACGGGACATTCGATTGTGAGGAATAAACCGGAGGAAGAAGATAGGTATACTTTGAGATTACCTGATCATGTTAAGATTAAGGTTACTAGAAGACATAATAATAATCAAACAGAGAGTTGTATTTCGTTTGGTGTGAGCTTATGAGAAACAGAAGAGGCCGGTTTGGTGAAGTTTCTGGTCAGTCACTTGTACCGGAATCATGAAGTTTAAGATGATTAACAAATTTTATTTGTTTTTCTTTTTCAATTTAATTAGTTCATTTTGTATTTCTTAATTAATTAGGAAGAATTTTAGAGAGATTCAAATGATTGAGAAAAGTTAAATAGTTTCTGACTTTTAACACTTAAAAATGATACTTTAAAATCTAGTAGTCAAATTTCTTTACACAATTATGAAATTCAAAATTTTGAGAACAGTTAATAATTCCTGTCAAGCAAATGTATTTTCACTTAGTTTTTCACCTAAATTTATTTTGTTGGTAAATTTATCAAGATATGTCATCTCTTGTAAACATAGCTGAAGAAACGAAGAATAAGCTAATAACACTTGCCTCTACTATATTCATTGATCTTGTGGATATAATGCAGTGACAGCTTTAGTCTCCTCGTGTGCCCCATGAGACTTCTTGAGATGCATGTCAAGCTTCTCGTATTGATTTTCGATTTCTTGGACCTGAATATCATCTTAATATTCTCAATAGATATACACATTTCATACTGATTGAGAAGAGCTATAGAGTGAGATTAAAAAAACTTACTTTTTTGAGGAAACCTGAAGAGACCGAGATCTCCAGAGTTACCTTGGCAATATCCTGAATCAATTAGAGAGATCACTGGAGAACTTTAACGAACCTGAAACGAACTGTGACTAATGCTTACCTGCATTCTTCACTCTCATCAATCTCATTGCTAAATCCCTGTTTCACAATCTTCAAACTGATCGATCTCACTGTCTCCACAATCTTCAAACTGATCGATCCCACCTGTCCCCACACTCGTCAAATTGATTGATCTCACTGTCTCCACAATCTTCAAACTGATTGATCTCACTGTCTCCACAATCTTCAAACTTATCGATCTCACTGCCTTTATCACTGTATTTAGTCTCATGTATTCATAGCTAACTGTATTGTCTGCATCGGCTTCACAAACAGGTTGAAGAGTGTTTGAATCACCAATTAGGTGATTCGGTGATGAACAGTCCTGGAAGAAGTGTATACCCCATCTTTGTAATCTGGCAGTACAGTCTCCTCTACTGGTCAATCGACAATGAATATCCACGTGATCGTAGTTCATTTGAGCTAGAGAATCATTGACTTGGTTTAGCGGAAACAAGCACTCTAATACAACAAAGCCGATACCATTCCAAAATCTATAAGACTTATATGGTCGATAAGGGTACTCAAAGTGGTTCCCAAATCTATCTCTGAACTGACAAGAAAAGTGGATGTCCAAATATGAAAATTGAAGAGAAGATTTGCAATCAACTCTGACGAAAGCCTTAAATCTGAAGAACGGTTGAGAGAGAGAGGTGGGAGGTAGAGGGATATTGGTGAGAGAGGTTCCTTTAGTACGGTAAGTGTAATATAAAGCCACTTCTTCAGCTGACATACTCCAGAGCATGAAATCAGTTAATTCTCGCAGAAGAAGATCATTTTCATTTCGTGGAAAAGATTTTCGGGAACAGAGTCGGTTCTCCGGTGATGAACAGTCCTCTAAGAGTCGTATACCCCATTCTCTTATGCTGAACATAATTTTCCAACCAGGAGGTCCTGCACTTACATGAATCTTCATATCCACGTGATCATACTTCAGTTGAGGTAGATAAGCATTATCTTTGTTGAGATTGATACCACAATCAAATATTAACAGCTGATGACTACCCTTCCGAGTTACCAAGGCGCTACATAACTGAACAATGGAATCAAAGCTGATCCCATATTTGTCTTTGAACTGACAGTTTACATCGATATCTACTCCATCTGGCGCATTTACAACCACAAAAACCCAGAATCTGAAGAATGGTTGAGAGGGAGAGCTCTGAAGTAGAGGAATATTGGTCAAAGAGTCTTCAGTAGTACAGTGAGTGAAATATGATGGCACTTCTTCCCCTGGCAATTTCACGTAGTCGAAAATAATTGATTGTTGCTGAAGGAGAGCTTCTTTATCCAATTTGAAGCAGTCACTGAAATCGAGCGTGGGTATTGAGAGATAACCATCTGAAAGAGAAGAGGATGCCTCCTCGGGAACTGTGTCAATATTGTCTGTTTCCATCTCCACCTCGCTTGAATTGCCACTCAAATCAACTCTAGTCAATGACCCACACTCTGAAAAGTCAACAATCTTAAGATGTTTCAGTTTAGAAACGTGTAGGGATACACATTTTAGCTTGCTGCAACCTCTCATATATAGGAATCTGAGATTAGAGAAGTTCTCGATCTGCCAAGGAACCTCTTCAATCCCTGTTTCTTCTAGATTGAGTCTTGAGATTTTGGTTGAGATTTCAGGAAAGCTCCTCAGCCGTGAGCATCCAGAGAGATATAGGTCATCCAGATATTTGAGGTTGATTCCAGTGGGAAGAGTCTCCAGATTTCTGCAGTTTTTAATCCACAGCTTCTTAAGTTGATTGAGATTCTGAAATGAGGAAGGAAGCTCCACCAAATTTGGCATATCAGTGAGCCACAACTTCGTCAAAGTGGGAGACAGCATCGCCAAGAAGGGCGTAAGCGGCTGAACCAAATTAAATATACAATTTATAAATGTTAAACAAAACCACCAATAATATTTTTTACTTTTACGGGTTTTTAATCGCAAATTATTGTGATTTCTATTTTAAAATGCTATTACATGAAATTTGTAAAATAAATCTTGAAAAGGAAAAGAACAACGTATGAAGTTGTGAGTTGTGACATATATTATAAATTATTCTAAAGAGGTGACATACATTTTTATTTGACATTTGTATCCTCAATAAATGTATTTTAATTGTTCTTTAAATGATTTTGATAATGGCATTTTATATAATTTTTTTACAAATTCTTAATTATTTTTATAAATATACTTAATATTAGTATTTATATAATGGTTATGAAATTTAGTTTCTTTTATTTGAATTATTGATTATTTTTTATGAATGTAATTTATGCAGTCGATACATTGAACAAATTATATTTGTTTCAAATATTTTGATTTTTGAAAACTAATTAAATTGTAGAGATTTTTATTTGACAATTTTATCCTTAATGATTTTATTTAATTGTTCTTTAAATTATATTTTGACAATGGTATTTTATGTAAAATTTTTAAACAATTAGCTATTTTTATAAATGTACTTCGCTAATATTAGTGTGGAGATAATTGTAGTTATAATTTAATTTCAGTAGGTAATTTTCTGTATAGGTTATATATATATATATATATAATTAGGCATTTATAATAAAATGAAACTACTAAATACATGCTTATTTGCATAATAGATTTTTAGTTGTATTTTTAAGGCAAAAAGTAAATCTTGCGTTTTGCATAAATATATAATATTAGATATTAGGCAAAAAAAATTTGATTAGTAAAATAGTTACATAATTGCATTAGGAAAAGTAGAGTTTTCTATTAGGGCTAATCCGCGCCCATTTAGCCCGGCATGCTGCGGCCTTGAACATCTAACGGATTTAACGGGCCAACCCGTTTAAGACTGGTCGTGAAACTAAAAATCCTAACCCAATCCGCTTAATGTCTGCGGATATGGCGGATTAGCCCGCGATTATAAGTCATAATTCATAATTAAAATACCATATTAACATGCATACAAAAACTATACATAAATAAAGTTAAAAAAAAATTAAACTCATCTCAAAAGTAAAATAATATGAAAATTACAATAAATACAAAATGTTCAATCTTGATTCCACTTCAAAAATATAACTATAATTTTAAATAATAATTTGATTAAAATTTAACTAAAATTGTAAAATGGAAAGATAAAAACTTGTAGAAATTGCAATTTAACCATCCATGATCATAAAAAGAAGAAAATATGATCATCATTAAACATCATGGGGTGAAATTTGATATGAAGATTTCTCAACAAAAAATTAAGAAGAAAATAAAAAAAAAAAGTCAAATTATCCAAATAATGGATTTTATGAAAATTACTAACCCAAAGATGTCACAGATTATATAATCTTATATAATAAAGTAAACTTACACTTCTGATGAGCTCTAAAATGTAGCCATGTGTCCGCTAAAATATTCCAAATTGAAGACTATTGTCTAATATTCTAACTCTTTAAACACTTATAAATAAACTGTTAATCTGAAGCATTTAAACAATTTCCAAAAAATAATAATCTTTAAATTTTAGTGAGACAGAAAAGACTTTAAATAAAATTCATATATTGAATTTCTTACAACATTAAAATTTTATTATTTGATTGAAATTTTAATAAAAAATAAATATCAAAATCAAATCTTTTGTCCATGGTTATTTATTTTTAAATTAATATATTAACATCAAATTATTTTAAGAAAAAAATAAATATATATAATTTTAAAAACAAAATTTAAGGTAGTGCTTTAATAATTTATTTTAAATAATTCTATATTTTAAATCGTTATATTTTCTATTTAAAATTACCACTAATGCATTGTCTTTATAGTTTCTTAACTTTATAATGGTTTTTCGACAGTATTTTTAGGGGAAAATAATACTTTATTGCACTCTATAGATACACATAAGTTACAAATTTTGTTCACCACATTAAATTATAATTTATGACTGAATTTACATAATAAATAAATTATATAATATTAATCAGATTAAACATATTGTAACATTTTAACATCTAAAAACCAATGGAAACAAATTCAGAATTTAATAATTTTCAAATATCCAATGTTGAGTTTCATTTGTCTATTTTTGTTTTCTGTAAAACAAATTGCAGTATGTAATCCATTATAATGACATGCAAATCAAACTATACTATATATTCAAAAAATAATCTATGCAAAACAATGAATTCAGTTAATTTTAGAACCCGCAAAAGTATTTATTTTTAAGCTACCAATATTGTAGAAGAGAAAATATTTCTATAACTACTTTCCACTAATAAAATTGAATTTTCTGTTACAAAGGAGAATAAATTTATTTTTTCAAATTCATAATTACTTCTATATATAAATAAACACCTTGAAAAAATACTTAATCTTTGAAATGATATAAACTACTTACTATATATAAAAAAAATTATGTATGCAAAATATAAATAATAAATGAAAATTAAAATTAACAGAAAATATTATAAATTATATCTATTTATAAGCAAGATTATATATTTCAAAATATTAAATTTAAACTCATGCAACGCATGAGATATTCTCTAGTATATATAGTTATGCTAAAAAAATCAATACCACTAAAATACTTAAGCACACACACAATTAGACATATAAAAAAATACTTTAAAGGCATAGAGACATAATCGTAAACTGCGGTCTAGCCCGCAAGACCGCAAAACCCAACCTGCCATAGCATACAGATCGCAGCGGGCCTAAAACACCAGACTGCGGACACTAAATCTAAAACCCTAAACCGCTTTATCGCAAAGCGGTCCAGATTGTAGCCAGCAGGTTTAAACCCTAATTGATAGGTCTAAGAAAAAGTTATTCTGCCATTATGCAAGTTACCAATTGAAGATATATTTTAAGTTTAGAACTTTCCATTAAATTAAACAAAAGCTAAATCAATTTCCAATAAGAATTGATTCTTCTTCTTTTTCATTTTTTCTTCATTTTTACATTCTTTCCTTGTTGCTTACATATCAACTATGTGCTCACATAAACACATACTATGTAGAAGAATTAGATGATGGTACACCTCGTGTACAAAATTAGAGCCAGATACCTCATCAATAGTCCAGAGTTTCTAGACAATGGAGGTGCCCTTAGTAAAAAGAGGTTGGAAAAAATGTGCCAAAAAAAAGTATATATATAAAAGGTTGGAATAAAGTTTAGAACTGCATACCTTCACTGCTTCCCATTGTTTCCCACCTCTGTCAAATTTTGATATAGAAATCGTATCGAGATTCTCGAGACATAAATTAGAAGGGAATTCTTCAATGTTTGTTTTCTCCAGAAATAGAGATGAAATGTTGGTTGAGAATGTCGGGAAAGTCCTCAACTTCCTGCATCCTTCGAATCTGAGGTAGTCCAGAGATTTGAGATTGAAGCCAGTTGAAAGAGTCTCCAGACTGTTGCAGTAAAACATATCCAATTCCAACAGTTTATTGAGATTTCTTATAGAGGAAGGAAGCTCCACCAAGCTCGAGCAATACCCAAGGTTAAGTTTCTCGAGATTAATAGCCATTGAAAGATCTGGAATTTCTTTCAGGTTGTGAGATTTCCACAGGTCCATATTTTTAAGACATGGAAGCGACTGTACTCAACAAAAAACAATCACAGAGTTCAGAAGAAATTTCACATTATTGTCATCCAAAACGTAAAACAACTAGTGAAATCTCCCTTAAGACATTACTCTCAAAACTTACCACAACTCCTTCCCACAGTTTGTCTAGCTTGCTTTCCTGCATCTCTAGCTGGACAAGTCTATCAGGACGAAAACCAGAAGGCATACAGCTCATTGGATATCTTCTCCAACTCAATAATTTGAGTTTAGGAGGCCAATAGTCGAAGCTTTCAGGTAAGTGCAATCTGACTTCTTCTTCTAGTTTGTAAATCTTGGCATAAATTTTTAGAAAACGGAGATTACACATCCCTTTGAAGGCCCTCTCATGTACATACAGCTCATCAATCTCATTAGTATCCAATGATATACCTAAAACCTTTCCAGTACCCTGAAAAATAAAATATTAATGAGAAAAAGACAACCATACAATTCCTGGTTTGTCAAATGATGAGCTCTGATCCTCATATACCTAGTAATGAAATGACCACAAATATATATATATATATATATATATAATATTAAAATAACTTACAGTGCCTTCATTGAGTACATGACAAATATCCTCTTGCTCCACTAGAAATTCTCGTTTCCCAGGCTCGTCAATTGACTGTGTGCGAACAATTTCTCTACCCATTTTTTTTAACAAACTGTGCATCTCTATATGACCTTTCCTTAACTGAATAAGGGACTTATCAGCCAGGTTTTGCAGTGCAATATTAACACCCAAGTTACTATCTGCGAGCAACATCTCCATGTATGTGACTGCCTCATGGTTAAAAAAGCATGCGATATGACGAAATATCGCTTTATCTTTTTCCCTACCTAACCCATCATAGCTGACTCTTAGTACATTCCCAATTTTATTGTCTAGACCATCCTGAAGCAGCTCCATCCAGTACTTTGTCTCCCTCTCCCGTAGAGATGAACCCAAAACATTAAGAGCCAAAGGAAGAGTACCAACATGCCTCACAACCTCAACTGCAAGCTTCTCAAAACCTTTACGTGGAGATTTTTGCTTGAAAGCAGATTGACATAACATCTCAAGAGCTCGTTCTTCAGTTGGGAGACTAACTTCATAAATATGACCAATACTATGAGCCCTTAAGAAATGCTTATCATTTGTAACTACAATGATTCTACTCCCACTTCCAAACCAGTGAGTTTGACCAACCAAGGAATCTAAGACCACTTGATCATCCAAATCATCAATGATGATAAGAACTTTATGGTGATGTAGCCTCTCTCCTAGTGAACCTAGATGATTTATCTTTATGTCCTTAACCCCCACAATTTCCGAGAGAAAATTCTGTTGTAAATTCAACTTCATGTTGTGGTCATCCGGATTGGCTCTACTATAGATTTCCTTAGTTTGAGATACGAAAGCTCTGTCTATGTATTTGCTAACTTGAAAATGCTGAGGAAGTTGATTAAACAGGGCTCTTGCGATGATAGTTTTACCAATCCCAGAGGAACCCCATATACCAACCATCCTCACTTCCTCAGATTCCAATTGCAACAACTCACTCATCTTTGCCATATGATCTTCGATGCCGACAAAATTCTCAAAACCCTCCGATGAAGTTGAAAGCAATTTACGCAAAACATCGTTGGCTATTTCTTCAATCAATTTTGCTTCGTTATCCCTAATAAGGAGAAGATAATTTGACGGATATGAAAAAACAATTTATTCAAGATGTATCTAAGCACATAATAATGAATTTGAAAAATCATACCAGTTGGCAGAATCAAATCCAACCATATTAGCTACATCAGTCAACGCTTTCTTCCATTGATCTTTCACTTCCTCTGTATAATTCTTCTTGCAAGTCTCTTCAAAGATTTCCCCAAAGTCTCCTGTCTGTTTCCTCACATGGGAAGGATCCAAACCATAGAAAACAGGTATGATGATTTTATCATCGCGATTCACGATCTCTAGCAACTCGTTAAGACACCAGCTTGAAGAAGCGTAGTTTTTGGAGAAGACGACCACAGCGATCCTTGAACTCCTAATAGCTTTTTCAAGATCGGGCGAGAGGGAGTGGCTTTTCTCGATCTCATAGTCTTTGAAAGCTTTGATCAATTTCCGATCGAGCTCCTTGAGAAAATGGCTGAGGAAATTTACGCGGACGTCTTCCCCTCTGAAGCTGACGAAAACATCATATAACCAATTGAGAGAAGAAGAAGATGAGGAAGCCATAAAGAGAGAGTTTAAGCTACAAACAAAGAATTTGGAGAGAGAGAGAGTGTAAGAAGAAAATCAGAGGAGAAGAAGTGAGGCGTCGTGATGATATTTATAAAACATTAACAGAGCAGCCGAGTGGTGACTAGCACTTACTTTCACCATTGTTTCTGGGACATTTCTCTTGATAACAAGTTACAACTACATTCTTATCTTTACATTAATTAGAGAGTTTCCTAAGTCTTCAATATTCAACGTCACCATTATTTCTCAGACTTTTCAGACGGCTTAATGATGATATATATTTCATAGCCTAGTCTTAAGTCTTATCCTTACATTTATTGGCTGGTAGAGTCTTCTTCAATCTTCAATTCCTTTGTTAGACTTTTCAACTAAACCTTCAATTTAAAATACAATTAACTCCTTTTAACTTCGTGTTGTTAAAAATGAGGATATTCTAAAAGCAACAGAAAATCACACTCTCATTTTATAGCTTAATTTAAGAGCTTATAATTTTAGAGTGGATACCCATTGAATCAGATACACATGCACAAGTCACAATTTGAAATTATTCGATTTCAAATAACCAATTGAGAGAAAAAGATGAAGAAGAAGAAGCCATAGAGGGAGTGTGTAAGAAGAAAATCAGAGGAGAAGGAGTGAGGCGTGACGGTCGTCTTGGTGATTTTAATAAAACATTAACGTAGCAGCAGAGTGCTCGGTAGCAATTTCACCATTATTTCTAGGACATTTCTGATGCTAACTTGACTTAATCACGGCCACACAAGTCACAACCATCTCTTATCTTTACATTAATATCTGTATTTTTTGGTTTCAATATTCAATCTCTTATCTTTATATTAATATCTGTTTTTTGGTTTCAAAAGTCTTCAATATTCAATCTCACCATTATTTCTCAGACTTTTCAGACGCAACTTGACGGATGTTTCCTACATGTTGGCTTAATGATGATATATTTTCTGGATATTTGTTTTCAAGATGATATTTATTGATAACATTTATTGGCTGGTGAATTCTTCAATCTTCAATTCCTTGTTTAGACTTTTTCAACTAAATTCTAAGCCTAGCAACTTGGTCGTGTTAAAACGAGGAAATACTAAACCAAAGAAAAACACAATCTCAATTTACAGCTTTGTTAAGGAGCTTAATATGTGTTCCCTTGCTCCATGTCTTTAACTATGTAAATTCCTTCAGTAATTCAATTGTATTGACCCATCCTACTGATTCATCAGGGTTTTACTTAGAAGCGTGTGCAACAAGCTACCAAAACAGATTTTGTCAAATCTTGGTGGAATTAAACCTAGAAGAAACAGATTACATAAGTACAGAAATCAGAAGTTAGAAAAACATATCACTAATCATACAACGTTGCTTAGATCATACAACGTTGCTTGCAACTTCAAGAATCAATAATACCTATAGCATATCACGATAAGACAGAGAGCACAATGAGAGGATAATAGTATTGTGCAGTACACCACTAATCTGATTTCATCAGAATTTTTGTGGAATTGAACACACAACTAATAGAATGATACATTTCCAGCAATCAAATTTAAGAAAATTTCATAATCCATTGACAACACAATCCCAGTTCGTATTGAGAGAGAGACAACAGATTGATTAGCTCACCAGGTTCAGTCTCAAAATGACAGTTCTTTAAGAAAACCCCTTATCGACAATATGGTATAGTATGAAGCCATGAACATTCTCAAACTCCTCGGCAGAAGAAATAATCAAGTGTTACGTTATTTACCTGGAGCAGTTATAAATCCAGCAACTTTTTAAGCACGAAGATAATCAAAATAGAAACTTAAGGCAGCATATGAAATCACCAATCAAAGATTACCAGTTTCTTCTCGTTATCTGCCTTAAAAAAAATACAGATTTTAGAGTTTCACATGTGCAAACAAATAAAAAACATGCCTTTAACGATCATATTAAACTTAAAATGGTCAATTTGACTTCTTAACTGTGACACACTATCCTAGTTAATTTTTTCAGAATCCAATCCTATTTCAGATAACGCCAATAACCAAACATGCAAGATAAATATTTAAAGACTTAAACAATCAGCAAGATCATGAAGATACCAAATAAGGCCAGGTTCAAAACATCTAAGACCAATTAGAAAGTCAGATTACAAGAAAGAAGAATTGCATAATACGAGTTTAGATTTAAAATTACTTGATAAATTACGTCCCGTAACGGTTTAAGTTGTGCATGAACTTTCCAAAAGTCACCAGCTTCAACATTATTTCGGCGATTGGTATGATCATAGAGCAACCCAAAAGCTGTAAAGTTTAGCAAAACAATTAATTATAATAGTATTTAGATAAACACAGAGGAAAGAAAAAGAATCAGATTACACTTAGATTTCGAACTTACTTTTTATTTTGTCTTTAAACGGATGATTTGATCTGCAATTGTGAAGAGTTTTGAAAACAGAGACATAAGAATGAAAAGATTGTTAAAAAAAAAAATGTGTTGGTTGATGTATTTATCTCCCTATAATTATTTGAGCAATACTAAAAGCAAAATAACCTTGCCTTTACATGGTATGTTACAACAAATGCCATTGGACAATCTTTTTAATTTTTTCAAATCTTACTAATAATCATAACAATATTCTATTTAAGTAATCAGTCCCTAATAAATAGCAAAAATCAATATATAGATATTTTAAATTTTAACTCTTAATATTTTCAATTTAAATATGTTTATTTTTATTTAATATCTCCTAACTAAATATGAATTTTTTAATTAGAGTATTTAACCAATATAGTATTTAATGTTTTAAAATAAAGTCATTAAAAATACAACAATAATAAAAAAATTAATATAATTAAATAAATTTTTACAAATAATATTATAAATAATTATTATTTTCCACACAAAATTAAACTTACTTTCTTTTTCTTATTAATTATGGATGAAAATTAAAAATTAGTTTTTTTTACGATCCACCTTTAAATGATCCGGATCTTGAAATATTCTAATTTTTACAATATACCAGAACGGATTAAGACAGGTCAGAGCAAAGAAAATACGGATCATGATAGACCTCAGATCGAATTTCTAATCATTGATATATTGGAGTAAATCAAACAGTTATAGATTTTTTGAATAATTTTTAAAAATATATAAAACACCACCTAATTTTTACAACAAACTTATATTATAATCTTACTTATTAAATAAATTTGTCAATAAATATAACACCACACATAATTATCTATTAGTAATTTTAATTAACACAACATAAATCATATATAATAATAATAAATGAGATGAATAAGATACTAAAAGAATACAATAAATATAATTTAAAATACTAATAATAATTTATGATAGTAATATAATCTAACAAAATATGAAGTATATATTTTCCCGCACTACATAGTGCGGGTTACTATCTAGTAGAATATTAATAGAAAATTACCAGTACAACGTCTAACTTCACAACGGCTAATTAATTCAAAATACGTCACTCAAACAGCTAATTACAATATTATTTTGGGAGGATAACTAAAATAACACATATTTTCTATTTAATTACTAGAATGACACATATTTTTTTTTATTATTATTAGTTTGTTATTTTGGGGGTTTTAATTGCCAAAATAACCCTAGAAAGCTTTGTAAGGAAAAAGAATTACTAAAATGTCATTAATGAGATAATTCCAGTTTTATCTATATTTACAAAAATGCCACTCCGTCTATGTGATCACAGAGTTATTTTGTCGCAGACTTATTTCTTTTGATCGCAGAGTTATTTTCAAATCTTAGTTACCGCATACTTGTTAACGTGATGGCAGACTTATTTCAAATTATAGCGTTATTTTCTTTTACCGCGTAGTTATTTGACAAACTCAGTTTTCGCAGAGTTATTTTATGTGATGGCAGACTTATTTCAAGTTATAGAGTTATTTTCCTTTACCGCAGAGTTATTTGACAAACTTAGTTATCGCAGAGTTATTTTATGTGATGGCAGACTTATGTCAAGTTATAGAGTTATTTTCTTTTATTGCATAGTTATTTGACAAACTCAGTTACCGCAGATTTATCAACGTTACCGCAGACTTATTTTAAGTTGTAGAGTTATTTTCTTCTACTGCAGAGTTATATGAGATACTTAGTTGCCGCAGATTTGTTAAAGTCAGCGAAGACTTATTTTTATATTTGCAGAGTTATTTTGTTTGACCGCAGAGTTATTTGACAGACTTAATGACCGCAGACTTGTCAATGTTATCACAGACTTATTTTAAGTTGTAGAGTTATTTTCTTTGACCGCAGACTTATTTGACAAACTTAGTTATCACATAGTTATTATATGTGATAACAGACTTATTTCAAGTTATAGAGTTATTTTTCCTTACCGCGGAGTTATTTGACAAACTCAGTTACCGCAGATTTATCAACGTTATCTCATACTTATTTTAAGTTGTAGAGTTATTTTCTACCATGTAGTCGCAGACTTATTGAAATTGTAATCGCAGACTTATTGAAATACGATATCGCAGAGTTATTGAATACAATACCGCAAACTTAATGAATTAGTCATCGCAGAGTTACTTAAAACGTTATCGCAGAGTTATTTATAACGTTGTCACTGCTGCTCAGTTAAGCCATTGACAGCATCACGATCATTATCTGTCAAGACATGATTAGCTTGCTCTTGTGTATGAGGCTCTGTCTGTGGAACATACACATGATTGGCATAAGTCAGAGGTTGACCTCGTCCTCTTCCTCGCCCAGCATTGTTACTCGGACCTCCTCTTTCTTTAGTTTGGAGAGTTCGACCTTTTGGACGATCTCCCCACCATTCCGGGAAACCAATCACCGCATAGCATCGATCTGAAGAATGCCCTGTGCGATTGCAATGTTTGCATAAGACACTCTTCTCTTTCTCAAACCGTGGTTTAGCTTGGACAGAGAAAGCAGAGATTTGTTGTGGTTCTTCACTCACAAGACGCATATCCTCCTTTTGCCTGATCATATTATAGACTTCTTCAAGTTGCTGGATCGGCCCTCTTGCAACAATGGATGAGCAAACTGCTCGAAACTGATTATCAAGTCCAAATAAAAACTGATGAACCTTATCTTCTTCACGGTCCGATTCTTGAGCCGTTCCAAGATCACACTCACATTTGCCACACTTGCAAATCCGAAGCGGACGATGTGTAGCCAAATTGTCCCAGATTCGATTAAGCTTCCCAAAATAAGCTTCAATAGCCAATCCTCTTTGTTTGCAGCAGGCCAATTCCGATTTCAATTGTTGGAGACGCGATCCACTGACCACGGAGAAGCGCCTTTTCAAGTAATCCCAAAGCTCTTGAGCCACATCTCTGTGTGAGATGGTAGAATGAAGGGCTGGGTCAATCGTCATTCGGATCCATGACACGAGAAGCGCTTGGATTGTCTTCCAGTCTTCAAAGTCTGGAGAATCGTCGCTGGGTTTTGTGGTGGTTCCATCGAGAAATCCAAACTTCTTTCTCGATGTCAAGGCAGTTCGAAGACTACATGCCCACTCATCGTAGTTGTTTCCCTTCAGAAGTGGGTGTGAGATCACAGCACCTGGGTTGTCCGCCGAGGTCAAGTCGTATGGTAAGATGGTTCTTCTCACTTCAGTGGTGCTAGCATCCGTCGCAGCCGCCATGGTTCAGTTTCAGAGAAAAAATTTCAGGTTTTCAATTGTCAGGCTCTGATACCATAAAGAATCAGATATCAAGAGGAGTTTTCTGTATATTGAAGATGATATTGAACCTTACATATATAGCTAGCTCAGCAACTGAAAATCAGAAATCTAGGAAACTATCTAACTTAGTTACAACAATATCGTAATATCCGTTTACACAAGAGAATATATTGAGGTTATCTAACCAAACATAAACCAGAGAATATCCGGTTGTACCGGTCCCTAATAACTATCATGTACAACAGTTTCTAATAACTACGGGATAACAATAAATGATCAATGTCGTTTATGCCAAATGCCTAGCACTTGTATTTGTGTCGTATAAAATACAATTCTCTGAGGTATAAAATACACTTGCAAGTATAAAATTCTTTTTCATATATACCCTGACAACGGAGCAGTCCACATAGCAACATTCTCATGAGCCTTCTCATCAAACACCTTCCGAGAATGCTCTATTCTTTTCCAGTTTGCATAAAAACGTCATGTCCATGAAACTACGCTTCTCTCAGGCATTTCATCGAACAGCTTCACTGCAGAATCCATATCTCCACACTCCAAACATCCACTGATCATCGAATTCCATGAGACAACATCTCTTACAGGCATTTCGTCGAACAGGTTCAATGCATCAACCAATCAGTCAAAAACTTAGATAAATTTTTATTAGAGCAATGTTCTACATTCAGTAACCAAATCCTAAACACACAGACACACACACACAGAGTCACATTCTCACCATACACAAAATTTCAAGACAACAAAAATTAAAAACAAAACAAAATATATATTGCAAAAAACAAATAAACATTCAATCTTTAAATTTTCCCACAGCGGAGATAGTTTATCTCCGACACTCTTTATCTTCAATGGTGATAGCTAAACCGGTCAATCCAAACTCTACTCATCCATATCAACCTCAACATTATAATAAACCGCCTCTGGTTATAGTCCTAACCGTGATCCTCCTCGTCTTCTTCATCAGTTTCTTCGCTCTTTAAATCTGCAAATGTTTCTATCACACTCTCACAGAAGCTTGGAATAACCATTACCACAATGGATCACCCGAAAATCAAAACCAATCACAACAAGATAATAATCCCGGTTTACCACCGGTTAACCCCGGTTTAGAGCCACACATCATCCAATCCTTCCCTACATTTCCATTCTCATCCGTTAAAGATCTCCGGGAAGATAAATGTGGTCTCGAATGCGCGATTTGTCTTCTTGAATTCGAAGAAGAACACATTCTCCTACGACTCTTGACAACTTGTTACCATGTTTTTCATCAAGAATGCATCGATCGATGGCTTGAGTCTAACAAAACATGTCCTGTTTGTCGTCGGAATTTAGATCCAAACGCGCCTGAAAACATCAAAGAGTTGATCATTGAAGTCATTCACGAAAACGGACACGAAAATCACGAGCAAGCGACAACATCTAACGAGGTTTTATTGTCTAGACAGAGTAGTAGGAACAACGAGAGAAAGATTGAAAGTTTACCGGATAAGTTCTCAAGATCGAAAACAACGGGACATTCGATTGTGAGAAATAAACCGGAGGAAGAAGATAGGTATACATTGAGATTACCGGATCATGTTAAGATTAAGGTTACGAGAAGACATAATAACAATCAAACGGAGAGTTGTATTTCGTTTGGTGAGCTTATGAGAAACAGAGGAGGCCGGTTTGGTGTTCTGGCCAATCACTTGTACCGGAGTCAGGAAGTTAAAGAGGATTTACAATTTTTTTTTTTCAATTTAATTAGTTCATTTTGTATTTCTTAATTAGGTAGGATTTTAGGATATTCAAATGATTGAGAAAAGTTAAATAACCTTAAATAATTACCTCAAACCTTAAAAAACGTGAAAATAAGAATACAATTATGTGAGTTTAAATAGCAATAGTAATTACATAAGCTCATAACAAACGTGCAAGCCAAGAAAGCAACAAAACAGTTAAAACAATTTTCGTCTTCCATTTGAGAAACATCTGATCCATCAGCTTTCTATATATAAGAAACAGAGAACAGCCTTGATGGCTCTGAAACCCCAATTGAATACAACCAAATATCTCTATATAAACAAAAAGTAAACAATGAAGAATCTCTGCCTCTCCTCCTCGTATCTTGTTTTTCCATAGCCATGAAAGTTTCTCCAAGATTCACAATCAAAGATTCAAAATTTCTTCGTGTAATCTGCAAGCTGAAATGAAAACAATTCAGTGATCTCATAGCCTAATCCCTCTCTTCACACTCTTCAAACTGATCAGTTTCACTTCCTATATCACTGTCTCCACACTCTTCAAACTGATCGGTCTCACTGCCTTTATCACTGTCTCCACACTCTTCAAACTGATCATTCTCGCTGTCTTTATCACCATCACTAGTTGTATTTTCTGCATTGGCTTCATGACAGTCCTCAAAGAAGCGTATACCCCATTCTCTTAATATGACCATGGAGTCGTATATATTCTTCAACTGAAAATGAATATCCACGTGATCGTAGTTCAGTTGAGCTAGAGAAGCAATGCCTTCGTTTAGAGCAGAGGCGGACCCACACTTATTAGTGTGGGGTCAGCTGACACCTCATAAAATTTTTTTAAAAAAAATCTATGTATATATAAATTTTGTTGTTGAAAATCAACTTTGAACCCATGACAACTTTAGTTTTTTTTTAGCTCATCTACTTTTTGAACCCATTAACTTATTCTTTAAAAACTTTTAGCAAGACCCAAAGCCCATTTTATTTTTGATATTTAATAAAAAGAAGAAGAAATTTTTTTTAATAAAAACGTAAGGAAAAAAAAACCCTACACCTTACCCCACTTCTTCTTCTCCAATCCAATAAGTCACGTAAGTCTTCTTCTCCAATTTCTCACTCAACGCATGTTTTATTTTTATCGACAACTATGCCCATAAAAGCATATGATATGCACAATTATGATAACCATATGGTGCACATGTGCTCTTTCTTCTTCGCCAATTATGATCACAAGACCATTAATTAATAGTAACAATTCGATGGTTCTGATTTTGCCTGTTGCTACTGCAACTTTTGAAAGATGTTTTTCAGCAATAAAGATCATGAAGACACATCGACGCAATCGGATTGGAGATCAGTTTTTGAATGATTGTTTAGTTTGTTTTATCGAGAAAGATGTATTCGAGATTATTACAAATGAGGCTGTGATGAAAAGATTTCAGAATATGAAAGAACGGAGAATGCTTTTGTAGGATGTTTTATATTTATATTAAAAGACGATTTTTTTTAGTTATATTTTGACCCTGGTAAAAAAAATTCCTGGGTCCGCCACTGGTTTAGAGGGAACAAGCACTCGAATACATCAGAGCGGGTACCATTCTCAGATCTACAAAACATATGTGGTAGATTAGGGGAATCAAAGTGGTTCCCACATCTATCTCTGAACCGACAAGATAGGTAGATGCCAAAATATGAAACTTGACCATAAGAGTTGCAATCAAACAAGGCGAAAACCTTAAATTTGAAAAACGGTTGCAAGAGAGAGGTGTGAGGTAGAGGAATATTGATGAGAGAGTTTCCAGTAGTACGGTGAGTGATATATGAAAGCACGTTATCAGCTGATATCGCCCTGAACATGTAATCAGTTGATTTTCGCATTAGGAGAGTGTCTGCATGCGGAGGACGAGTTTTCGGATAACCAAGCCGCTTCTCCGGTGATGAACAGTCCTCTAGAAGTCGTATACCCCATCCTTTTATGCTGTCCTTAAATTTCCAACCTAGAGGTCCTACACTCACTTGAATCTTCATATCCACGCGATCAAAGTTCAGTAGAGGAGCACTATCTTCGTATAGAGGGATACTACAATCAGATATTAACAGCTGATCATGACTACCCTTCCGAGTTACCATGAAGTCACATGGCCTAACAGTGGAATCAAAGCTGTTCCCATTTTTGTCTTTGAACTGACAGTTTACATCAATTTCTATTCCATCTGGCGCATTTACCACCGCACAAACCCTAAATCTGAAGAATTGTTGAGAGAGAGGGACGTCAAGTAGAGGGAACAGTCCGGTAGTACGGTGAGTGAAATATGATGGCACTTCTTCCCCTGGCAATATCATAGAGTCGAATATAACTGATTGTGGTTGAAGGAGAGCTTCTTTATCCAAGTTTAAGCAGTTGGTGAACTTGATTTCGACTCTTGAGACATGAGAATCTTCAGGAGAAGAAGAGGCAATACTATCTGCTTCCATCGCAGCCTCTCTCTTCAAATCAACTCTAGCCAATGCCCCACAATCTGAAAAGTCAACTCTCTTAAGATGTTTCAGTTTTGAAATGTGTAGGGATACACATTTTAGCCTCCTGCAATTTCTCATATTTAGGTCAGTGAGGTTAGAGAAGTTCTCGATCCGCCAAGGAACCTCTTCGATCCCTGATCTTTCTAGATAGAGCCTTGAGATGTTGGTTGAGATTTCAGGAAAGCTCCTCAACCGTGAGCACCCTGAGAGATCAAGGCGGTTGAGAGATTTGAGGTTCATTCCTGTGGGAAGAGTCTCCAAATTTATGCAGTCTTCAATCTTCAAATCCTTCAGTTGATTCAGATTCTGAAATGAGGAAGGAATCTCAACTAAACTTGGGATATGAGAGAGCAGCAACTTCGTCAAAGTGGGAGGCAGCATCGCCAAGAAGGGCGTAAGCGGCTGAACCAAATAAACAATTTACAGTACATATGTTAGAGAAAATCACCGATACTAGTTATATTAGAGCACTCTCATTGCTAGTATCTATTAGACTCTATTAGAGCACTCTCATTTGTAATCTCTCAAAAAATATAAAATAAGAAATATAATTAAAATATTGAGAGTTTCTAAAAAAAAGTGAGAACTCCATGCAATAATCTCTCAGACACTCTCAATATTTTAATCATAAATTTCTTATTTATATATTCTTTGAGAGACTTTTTGAAATACTGGCAATGAAGTTGCTCTTAGTAAAAGAGGTTGGAACAAAAAATGCTGCCCAAAAACAAAAACAAAAATAGAAGGTTGGAGAAAAATGTTAAGTTTAGAACTGCATACCTTCACTCCTTCCCATTTTTTCCCATCACTCTCATTTTTTGATATAGAAAGCTCAGTGAGGTTCTCAAGACATAAAATCGAAGGGAATTCTTCAATGTTTGTTTTATTCAGAACTAGATATACAATGTTGGTTGAGAATTCGGGAAAAGTCTTCAACTTTCTGCATCCTTCTAAATTGAGGAGGTCGAGAGACTTGAGGTTGAAGCCGGTCGGAAGAGTCTCTAGATTGTTGCAGCATACCATATCCAATTCCAACAGTTTATTAAGATTTCGTAGAGAGGAAGGAAGCTTGACCAAACTCGAGCAATACCCAAAGTAAAGTTTCTCGAGATTAATAGCCCTTGAAAGATCAGGAATTTCTTTTAGGTTGTGAGATTCCCACATGTCCATTTCTTTAAGACATGGAATCGACTGTATTCAACAAAAATAATCACATAGTTCAGTAGAAATTTCACATTATTGTCATCCAAAAAGTAAAATAACTAGTGTAAGCTCCCTCATTAATAGCGTAAGACATTACTCTCAAAACTTACCACAACTCCTTCCCACAGCTTTTCTAGCTTGCTTTCCTTCATTTCTAGCTTGACAAGGTTTTCAAGACGAAAACCAGACGGCATACAGCTCATTGGATATCTTTTCCAACTCAATAATTTGAGTTTAGGAGGCCAGTAGTCGAAGCTTTCAGGTAAGTGCAATCTGATTTCGTTTTCTGCTCTATAAATCTTCGAGTAAATTTTTAGGAAACGGAGATTACGCATCCCTTTGAAGGAACTCTTATGTATATCCAACTCATGGTTCTCACTTATATCCAATGATATACCTATAACCTTTTGAGTACCCTAAAAAAAATATCAGTGAGAAAGAGAAAAAACCATACAACTTATCGTTCATACAAATACAATAAAATAAAAATAATATATATATATATATATATATATATATATATAAAGAACTTACAATGCCTTCATTGAGTACATCACAAACATCCTCTTGATCCACCAGAAATTCTCGTTTCCCAGGCTTGTCAATGGACTGTGTGCGAACAATTTTTCTACCCAATTTTTCTAACAAACTGTGCATCTCTACATGATCCAGGTTGACATGAATGAGGGACTTATCAGCTAGGTTTCTCAGTGCAATATTAACATCCAAGTTACTATCTGTGAGCAACGACTTGATGGATGTGACTTCCATATGATTGAAAAGACACGCGATATGACGAAACACCGCTTGATCTTTTTCGCTACCTAACCCATCGTAGCAGATTTTTAGTGTTTTCTCAATTTTATCTTCTAGACTATTTTGAAGCCTTGGCAGCATATCCACCCAATACTCCATATCCATCCCCCGCAAAGAGGAACCCAAAACAGTAAGACCCAAAGGAAGACTACATGCATGTCTTGCAACTTCAACTACGAGCTTCTCAAAACCTTCAGGTGGAGAGTTTTTTCCAAAAGCAGATTGACATAAGATCTCACGAGCGCACTCTTCAGTTGGGAGACTAACTTCATAAATATGAACAATCCCATGAGCCTTTAATAAACGCTTATCATTTGTTACCATAATGATTCTGCTCCCACTTCCAAACCATTGAGTTTTATCCGCCAAGACGTTTAGCACCATTAGATCATCCAAATCATCAATGATGATAAGAACTTTCTGGTGTTGTAGCCTCTCTCCCAGTGCACCTAGATGACCTATCGCTATGTCCTTTCTCCCCAAAATTTCCGATAGGAAATGTTCTTGTAAATGCAACTTCATGTTGTGGTCGTCCGGATTGGATCTACTATAAATTTCTTTACTCTTAGATACGAAAGCTCTGTCTATGAATTTGCTAACTTGGAAATTCCGAGAAAGTTGGTTAAAGAGAGCTCTTGCGATGGTAGTTTTACCAATCCCTGAGGAACCCCATATACCAACCATCCTGACTTCCTCAGATTCCAATTGCAACAATTCACTCATCTTTGCCATATGATCTTCCATGCCGACAAAATTATCAAAATCCTTAGATGTAGTTGGAAGCAGTTTATCCAAAACATCTTTGGCGATTTCTTCAATCATTTTTGCTTCATTATCCCTAATAAGGAGAAGATAATTTGACAGATATAGAAAATTGATTTATTGAAGGTGTATCTAAGCACATAACATAATAATGACTTATAAAAATTATATACCAGTTGGCAGAATCAAATCCGACCATATTGGCTACATCAGTCAACGCCTTCTTCCATTGATTCTTCACTTCCTTTGTATTGTTCTTGCAAGTCTCTTCAAAGATCTTCCCAAAGTCTTCGGTTTGTTTCCTCACATGAGAAGGATCCACACCGTAGAAAATTGGTATGATGGTTTTATCCTTGCAATTCACAATCTCTAGCAACTCGTTAAGACACCAGCTTGAAGAAGCCTATCTTTTGGAGAAGACGACCACCGCGATCTTTGAGCTTCTAATGGCTTTTTCAAGCTCGGGCGAGAGGGAGTGGCTTTTCTTGATCTCATTGTCTCTGAAAGCAGTGATCAATTTCCGATCGAGCTCTTTGAAAACGTGGCTGAGGAAATTTACGCGGATGTCTTCCCCTCTGAAGCTCACGAAAACATCATATAACCAATTGAGAGAAGAATATGAAGGAGCCATAGAGAGACTGAGAGTGAGAGAAGAAGGCTACAAACAAAGAATTTAGCGATTGAGACTGTAAGAAGAAAAGCAGAGGAGAAATAGTGAAGCCTGAAGCGACACAGTCGTCTTGATGATTTTTATAATCACGGCCACACAAGTCTTATCTTTTACACTTATATCTGACTTTATTGTTTTCAAGATAATTTATTTCATCAAAAAAAGTCTTCACTATTGTTTCTCAGACTTTTCAGACGCAACTTGGCGAATGTGTCCTAACTTGTTTCTTCCTACTCATTTTATAGCTTAATTTAAAAGTTAAAAGTTTTAGAGTGGAGACATGTTGAATCAGTTACACACAAAGTCACAACCAAACAATTTTAAAATTATTTGATATCGAACAAAGAACATGTTCCTTTGCTCCTGGCCTTAACATTTCTGGAAAGCTCTAGTCTGAAACAGAGACATCCATGTCTTTAAATATGTATCCTTCAGTAGTTCAATAGTCTTGACTCTTGACCCATCCTACTGATTGATCAGGGTTAAATAGAAACGTGAGTAACAAGCCACCAAAATAGGATCTGTATCAGTAACGTGGGCAAGAATTTCCCATGAATAGATTCCATTGAAAAAAACACAATACTGAAATTATTTGAGATAGAACAAAAAGCATAGCTTCCCTTGTTGTTCTCGGCCGTAACATTTCCAAAGAAGCTTTTTTCTGAAACAAAGACATTCCATATCTTAACTTGTGTGCTACGACAAGTATTGTACACCATTTATCTGATTTTATCAGAATTTTTGTGGAATTGAACACACAACTAATAGAATGTTACATTTCCAGCAATTAAATTTAAGAAAATTTCATAACCCATTGACAACACACAATCCCTGTTTCGTATCGAGAGAGCAAATATATTAATTAGCTCACTATGTTGCAGTCTCAAAATTACAGTTCTTTAAGAAAACCGTTTATCGACAATATGGTATATAGTTGGAAGTCTCCATCTCATATATCTTCAAAGTTCAAACATAGCAGCATGCACCATGGCCATGAAGCCATGAACAGAATTACGATCTCCAACTCCTCTGCAGATGAAATAATCAAGTGTTACATTATCTACCTGGAGCAGTTATAAATCCATCAACTTTATAAGCACTACGAGAATCAAAAATTTAAACCAACTCTTTCGTCATTGGCAGAATCTATTCAAATTGTTTTTAACAAAGATGCTCCTACGCTTGGTATCATAATTGATGTACATCAAAAATAAGATGGTTTATGAGATTTTTTGGATTACCGGACAAACTATTCATTTCCTTGCAATAAAAGTTTCTCTAAGATTTACAATCAAAGATTGAAACTTTCTTTCACATAATCAGCTAAAAACAAAAATCTAATATAATAAAAGATCCTCAAACGTGCAAACCAAGAAAGAAACAGAGTACTAATTATCCAAACAGAGAACAGCCTTGATATTGGCTCTTAAACCCCAATTAAATACAACCAAATATCTATTTAAACAATATTATACAACCATATCATCCAATTGAATACAACCAAATCTGACTGATTGGCTTATGGTATATCATATTTAAACACCTAATTATGTGGCCTTATCTTTTCTAAAAGGATCTTCATACAATATATTGTTGAATCTTTATTAGATGAGATTGATCGAAAAGGATTGAAACCTGATGATAACACGCACACGATCATAGTACATGGTTTGTTAAGTGTAGGTTATACGGGAGGAGCTGAGAAGCATTTAGAATGTATGGGAATGAAGCCGAGTGTCGTTACTTGTAACTGCTTGATTGATGGGTTGTGTAAAGCGGGTCATGTAGATCGTGCGATGAGGTTGTTTGAGTCAATGGAGGTTAGAGATGAGTTTACTTATACTTCTGTTGTGCATAATCTATGCAAAGATGCGCGGCTCGTATGTGCTTCGAAGCTGCTCTTGTCGTGTTACAATAAAGGAATGAAGATTCCGTCATCCACGAGACGAGCAGTGTTGTCTGGTTTGCGGATGACTGTTTCTTACCAGGCAGCTAGGAAGACAGATCAGAAAATCAAAGCTGCTATTGAATGCAATACACTAATGTATCCTTAACACAATGGAAGTATCTTAGAGAAAAATACATGATTTATAAACTTCTGTTAATTAATTTTTTTTTTCATATTAACATGTGGAGGAAAGTAAATGTAAAGCAGCTTCTCTGTCAATCATAATTAAAAAAAAATTATTATTTTCTGTATAGAGTTGATTAGTAAGATAAAACCTTTTCTTACTTATTTAAGTATATAAGTTTGTTTTTAACAGTTTTCAATCTATACTTGATGTTGGAGTATATATATACACAAGTATAACAGTTTTCAACAACTCATAAAAACAGAATCTTTATAAATCAAAAACTCAATTGAGGTCCACTGTATAACTTTGTGCCTTGTAAATGCTAACAACAACTCACAAAACTCACAAAAATACTTTTTTTCTTTAACTTTCTTTTCGGCATCCGATTGCAAAGACGTAGTTGTTGTGATGATTTGAGCTCATCGTTCTCCAAATTCTGTAGTTGAGATAATCCATGTTCTAGTCAGGAAAAGATTTATAGACAAGTAATCCTCAAACTGTAAAAACATGAAAATAAGTATAATTATGTGAGCTTTAGGAAATTAAATGGCAATAGTAATTTCATATGTTCATAACAAACGTGCAAGCCAAGATGGCTCTGAAACCCCAATTGAATACAACCAAATATCTCTCTATTAACAAAGTATACAATCATATCATCAGTAATTCAAAAGTATATGCCAACACAAAGGAAATTTTGAAACAAATAGTGTTTTATGCCATGATCGAACAAACTTTGAGGCACAAACAATGGAAGATCATCCAATATGGTACATTATATTTAAAGACCTAACTATGAGAATCATATGGCCCTATCTCTTCTAAAAGGATCTTCAAGGTTGTTTTTGCAACGCTAATAACAAAAGAGCAATATATGAATTTACCAATTGAACTTAACTAACTCTTTGGTCGGTGACATAATATATTGAATATGATCTTAATAAAGATGCTCCTATATGGTCTGTATTATAATAGATGTGAAACTAAAATTAAATAGTTTATAGAGTTTTTTAATTTTTGGGTTACCTGAAAACATCTGTCCACCTGAAGAGTCTCTGCCTCTCCTCCTTGTATCTTGTTGTTCCACCACCATGAAAAATTCTTGAAGATTCACAATCAAAGATTAAAAGTTTCTTCACGTAATCTGCAAGAAGAAATGAAAACAATTTAGTGATATATATAAAATATTATGTTAAGTTGATGATTAATGCTTACCTGCATACGTTTTCCCTGTCTCTACTCTCTTTACTGTCATCAATCTCATTGCCAAATTACTGTTTCACACTCTTCAAACTGATCGTTTTCACTGCCTATATCACTGTCTCCACACTCTTCAAACTGATCATTTTCACTGCCTATATCACTGTCTCTACACTCTTCAAACTGATCATTCTCACTGCCTTTATCACTATCATCACTGTCTTCGCACTCTTCACTGTATTTAGTCTCATGGCATGCATCACTAATTTTATAGTCTGCATCGGATTCACAGACATGATGAAGAGTGTTTGGATTACCGATTCGGTTCTCAGGTGATGAACTGTCCTCAATGAAGCGTATACCGCATCTTCGTAATGTGGCCGTAGAGTCACTCCTCCTATTAGTCAATTGAAAATGTATATCCACGTGATCGTAGTTCAGTTGAGCTAGAGAAGCATTGCCTTCTTTTGGAGGGAATAAGCACTCTAGAAAATCAAAGCGGAGACCATTCACAGATCTATAATACCTACATGGTCGATAAGGGGAATCAAAGTGGTTCCCAAATCTACCTCTGAACCGACAAGAAACATGGATGACAAAATATGAAAATTGACCAGAAGATTTGCAATCAAACTCAACGAAAGCCTTAAATCTAAAGAACGGTTTCGAGGGAGAGGTGTGAGGTAAAGGGATATTGGTGAGAGAGGTTCCAGTAGTACGGTAAGTGAAATATGAAACCAATTCCCTACATGGAGTAGATATCGTCCTGAACATGGAATCAATTGATCGTCGCAGAAGGAGAATATCTCCACGCCGTGGACGAGTGTTTGAATAATCAAGTCGGTTCTCCGGTGATGAACAGTCTTCTAAGAGTCGTATACCCCATCCTCTTATGCTGAACATAAGTTTCCAACCTGGAGGTCCTGCACTTAAATGAATCTTGATATCCACGTGATCATAGTTCAGTTGAGGTAGAGGAGCATTATCTTTGTTTAGAGAGATACCACAATCAAATATTAACAGCTGATGACTATTCTTCCGAGTTAGCATGGAGCTAGGTAGCTGAATAATGGAATCAAAGCTGTTCCCATATTTGCCTTTGAACTGAAAGTTTACATCGATATCTACTCCATCGGGCGCATTTACCACTGCACAAACCCTAAATCTGAAGAATGGTTGAGAGGGAGAGCTATGAACTAGAGGGATATTGGTCAAAGAGTGTTCAGTAGTACGGTGAGTGAAATATGATGGCACTTCTTCTCCTGGCAATACCATGTAGTTGAAACTCATTGATTGTTGTTGAAGGAGAGCTTCTTTATCCAAGTTGAAGCAATCACTGAAATCAAACTCGCTTTCAGAAGAGGAAGCCTTCTCGAGAACTGTGTCAAGATTGTCTGTTTCCATATCAACCTCCCTTGAATTGCCACTCAAATCAACTCTATTCAATGCCGAACAATTTGAAAAGTCAACTTTCCTAAGTTTGAGTTTAGAAATGTGTAGGGATACACATTTTAGCCTCCTGCAATCTCTCATAGTTAGGTGATTGAGGTTAGAGAAGTTCTCAATCCGCCAACGAACCTCTTCAATCCCTGTTTCATCTAGAATGAGACTTGAGATGTTGGTTGAGATTTCAGGAAATCTCCTCAACTGTGGGCATCCAGAGATATTAAGGGAATTGAGAGATTTGAGGTTGATTCTTGTGGGAAGAGTCTCCAGATTTCTGCAGTTCATAATCGTCAATCTCATAAGTTGATTGAGATTCTGAAATGAGGAAGGAAGCTCCACCAAATTTGGGATACCCGAGAGAATTAAGTACGTCAAAGTGGGAGATAGCATTGTCAGGAAGGGCGGAAGCCGCTGAACCAAATAATAAAAAATTAACTAATTTAGAGATGTTGAACAAAATCACTTTAATTTAACGGTTTATCAGTCAAAAATTATAGTGTGATTTAAAATGTTATTACCTTAAATTTAGAAAATAAATCTTAAAAAAATAAAGAATCGTATTATTTTTAAGTAGTAGATTTTATGCTAAATTAATTTCCATTAAGAATATTTCTTTTTTTATATATGTTGGCATACTTTTGTTGTTGGTTACCTATCAACTATATGTTGACATACTATATATAACAATAGATGATATCTTTACAAGTCGCTTAGGGACATTATTTTTTAAACAGTAGGGGCTCTGTTTAAAAATAAAATTTTAAAAGAAAATATTTTTGGTGGTTTTCTCTTTGGTACACATAACATGAGTACAAAATTAGACCTAGTGACAATGATTTTTTAATAAAAGTGTTAGTAGAAGAGGTCGGAGAAAACATTAAGTTTAGAACTGCATACCTTCACTCCTTCCCATTCTTTCTCATCACTCTTTTCTTTTGATATGTATAAATGAACGAGATTCTCGAGAAGCAAATTACAAGGGAACTCTTTAATGTTTGTGCCTTTGAGATTGAGATATGAGATGTTGGTTGAGAATTTCGGAAAAGTCCTCAACTTTTTGCATCTTTCGAAATTGAGGTGCTCAAGAGATTTGAGGTTGAAGCCGGTCGGAAGAGTCTCAAGACTGTGGCAGCATTTCATGTCTAACATCGTCAGTTTATTGAGATTTCGTATTGAGGAAGGAAGCTCCACCAAACTTGAGCAATGACAGAGAATAAGGGTCTCAAGATTAGTGGCCGTAGAGAGGTCTGGGATTTCTTTCAGGTTGCGAGATCCCCACAGACTAATTTCCTTTAGACATGTAAGCGACTGTACTCACAAAAATAAACAAATAGCTCATTAGAAACTACACATCATCTGCTAATAAAAAAACTACACATAATCCAAAAATTAAAATAAGCTTATTCTATCAAGAATTTTTTTGTTTTGCACCCCTTTAAAAATTTATTTTCAAAATGGAGTTTCCTGGGAAGAGTTTTTGAAATAGTAGGGGCCCTGTTTGAAAATAAAATTTCAAAGGGATACATTTTTGGTAGTTTTTTCTATTCTAAATCTAGCTACATTAATAATACAACAATTATTCTCAAAACTTACTGCAGCTCTTTCCCACAGTTTCTCTAGCTTGCTTCCTTGCATTGTGAGCTTGACGAGGTGTTCAGGACAAAAATTAGAAGGCATAAATCTCATTGGATATTTGAGCCACCACAATAGTTTGAGTTTAGGGGGCAAACAGTCGAAGCTTTCAGGTAAGTGCACTCTGACTTTTTTTTCTCGTGAGTAAATTTGTAGGAAACTGAGATTACACATCCTTTTGAAGGCATTCCCATGTACATGCAACTCATCAATCTCACTTGTATCCAATGATATACCTAAAACCTTTGGAGTACCCTGAAAAAACATAATATTAATGAGAAAGAGACAAACATATGCATACGTTTCATCGTTTATCAAATGGTATTCTGTCAATGTTATAGATTTTGTTATGAAATGAACAAACTAATAATAATAACTTACAATGCCTTCACGGAGTACATAACAAATATCCTTTGAATCAACCAGCAATTCCCGTTTTTCAGGCTCGTCAATGGACTCCGTGCGAACAATTTTTCTACCCATTTTTTCTAGCAGACTGTGCATCACCACATAACCTTGTCTGACATGAATGAGAGACTTATCAGCTAGGTTTCGTAGTGCAACATTAACATCCAATTCACTATCTGCGAGCAACGACTTGATGTATGTGATTCCCATATGATTGAAAAGACATGCGATATGACGAAACACCGCTTGATCTTTTTCGCTACCTAATCCATCATAGCTGATTCTTAGTGTTTTCTCAATTCCATCTTCTAGACTATTTTGAAGCCTTGGCCGCATATCCATCCAGTACTCCTTATCATGCCCCTGCAAATACTTACCCAAAACATTAAGACCCAAAGGAAGACTCCCCGCTTGTCTTGCAACTTCAACTACAAGCTTCTCAAAACCTTCAGGTGCATAGTTTTCCCCGAATGCAGATTGACATAACATCTGACAAGCTTGCACTGCAGTTGGGAAACTAACTTCATATATATGATCAATCCCATGAGCTCTTAAGAAACGCCTATTATTTGTAACCACAATGATTCTGCTCCCACTTCCAAACCATTGAGTTTTATCCGCCAAGACTTTTAGCACCATTAGATCATCCAAGTCATCAATGATGATAAGAACTTTCTGGTGTTGTAGCCTCTCTCCCAATGCACCTAAATGATCTATCTTTATATCCATCCTCAGAATTTCAGATAGGAAATTCTCTTGTAAATGTAACTTCATGTTGTGGTCGTCTGGATTGGCTCTACTATAAAGTTCTTTACTCTTAGATACGAAAGCTCTGTCTATGAATTTGCTAACATGGAAATTCCGAGAAAGTTGGCTAAAGAGAGCTCTTGCAATGGTAGTCTTACCAATCCCTGAGGAACCCCATATACCACCCATCCTCACTTCCTCGGATTCCAATTGCAACAATTCACTCATCTCTGCAATATGATCTTCGATGCCGACGAAGTTCTCAAAATCCTTGGATGAAGTTGGAAGCAATTTACACAAAACATCTTTGGCAATTTCTTCGATCATTTTTGCTTCGTTATTCCTAACAAGAAGAAGATGATTTGACAGATCAACGATTTATTCAAGCAGAGAAAAATAAATTATAAACATTATACCATTTCGCAGAATCAAATCCGTGCATATTAGCTACATCAGTCAACACCTTCTTCCATTGATCTTTCTCTTTCTCTGTATTGTTCTTACAAGTCTCTTCAAAGATCTTCCCAAAGTCTTCGGCTTGTTTCCTCACATGAGAAGGATCCACACCGTAGAAAACTGGTATGATGGTTTTATTCTTGGAATTCACGATCTCTAGCAACTCGTTAAGACACCAGCTTGAAGAAGCGTAGTTTTTGGAGAAGATGACCACCGCGATCCTCGAACTCCAAATCGCTTCTTCAAGCTCGGGCGAGAGAGAGTGGCTTTTCTTGATCTCATAGTCTTCGAAAGCAGTGATCAATTTCCGATCGAGCTCCTTGAAAAAGTGGCTGAGGAAAGTTATGCGGACGTCTTCTCCTCTGAAGCTCACGAAAACATCATATAACCAATTGAGAGAAGAAGATGAAGAAGCCATGGAGAGGATTGTGAGAGGAGGAAGCTACAAGCAAAAAAATTCCGAGTGAGACTGTAAGAAGAAAATCAAAGGAGAAGTAGTGAGGCCGATCGTCTTGGTGATTTTTATAAAATATTAACGTAGCAGCAGAGTGGTAAGTAGCAATTTCGCCATTGTTTCTGTGAAATTTCCCTTGCAAAATTTGACTTAACAACTTCCACACAAGTCTTATCTTTTACACTTATATCTGATTTTTTTTGTTTTCCAGATATATTATTGGCCGGTTTCGTCCAAAGTCCTCACTCTTGTTTCTCAGACTTGAAAGTTATTTCTAATTTGTTTTCTTCCTACTTTCTTTTTTTTTTATTATTTTTTGAGATTATTCTTCCTACTTTCTATTAAATTCTAAGCCCGTGTCAATTGTCTTGACCCATCCTACTTATTCATCAGGGTTTACATAGGAACGTGTGCAACAAGCTACCAAAACAGAGTGTGTTTAATTACTCTACAAGAAACTGATTACTTTCTATGTTCTGTTACACCAAAAACCATAACAGAATTAAATTATAACTACAGTCCACAGACATAGTAGAACTAAAGAATATAATTGTCAGATAGGAGGAGGGTTCCAGTAGTTCGGTGAGTGAAATATGAAGGCGCTTCTTCACCTGAAAAGAAAATTGATTGTTGCTGAATTAGATCTTCTTGGTCGAAGTTGATGTAATTGATCGAATTACGAATGCAAATCATGTTTTGGTTATGCGTTTTCGTTAGTCAAACTGTGACGCTCTGTGTTACTGTTTGAGCTGGAAGTAGAATAAGATGGTTTATGAGCTTTTAAGTTAAACTAAATATATATATATATATATTTTTTTTTTTGATAAAGTTGATTAAACACAGAATATGAGAAAGATGACTTAGATTTCGAACTTACTTGAATATTCTATTTTTAGGGATGATTTGATCTGTAATGGTGAAGGGTTTTGAAAGCAGAGACATAAAGGAAATAAATTTCTGGGTTGATATATTTATTTATAGAATAATAGAAGTAAAAAAATTTAGCCGTTTGAAACTCAAGTTACCAGTACAACGGCTACTTAATTCAAAGTAAGTCACTAAAACAGCTCATTACAAGATCATTTTCTTTGATTTTTTGTCTGATTAATAATATATTCAACGAGGATGTATGGTTAAAATCAAACCGCATCGTTCTGGTCAATTACCGGTAACGCCGTAACGCTAGCGAGAAATAATGGTTGAAAAATAAAACGGCGTAACGAATGCCGTTAATAAACCCCGACGGCATCGTTTACTTAGTGACGACGTCGTTTTAAAATTTCATATATTTCCTTCTTCGTCAAGCTCTGTTTCTGAATCCTCGATTATTTTTCTTTTCCAAATTCTCGTGTTTCTGATTCCGTATATGTCAAAATCCGTGATCCTCACGTTTCAATACAACTAAAAAACCCTAAAAAATTCTACAATCCTTTTATGTGGATTCGATTTAGTAATAATCTCATAAATAGATCAAAAGAGATGAGATAGATCGAAAGGGATTGAAACCTGATGATAACACGCACACGATCATAGTTCATGGTTTGTTAAGTGTAGGTTATACGGGAGGAGCTGAGAAGCATTTAGCATGTCTGGGAATGAAGCCGAGTGTCGTTACTTGTAACTGTTTGATTGATGGGTTGTGTAAAGCGGGTCATGTAGATCGTGCGATGAGGTTGTTTGAGTCAATGGAGGTTAGAGATGAGTTTACTTATACTTCTGTTGTGCATAATCTATGCAAAGATGAGCGGCTCGTATGTGCTTCGAAGCTGCTCTTGTCGTGTTACAATAAAGGAATGAAGATTCCATCATCCACGAGACGAGTAGTGTTTTCTGGTCTATGGATGACAGTTTCTTACCATTCAGCGAGGAAAACACATCACAAAATCAAAGCTGCTATTGAATCCAATGCATTAATGTATCCTTAAGACATTGAAAATAACATAGAGAAAAATTATTGATTTATATACATAAGCCTAAGGGTCATTTTAATAGTAGATTCTAGTTGATATTCGAAAAGTCTTATCGTAAGAGATAACTCAGGGCATAGTATAAATTAACTTTGAGGGTACATTTTGTAATCTATTATCAAGCTTTATTTGAGAAATAATGAGTTGTAATGATGAATCTTAGAGAATATTAGCCAAGCTTTCTTCAACATTATCACTGACTTGAGATCAGTTGATATTTGTCAGTATTGAGCAACTAGCTCTTTGAAATATAGCTAAATTTGGTGTTCAATTTAGTCATTTGATTAGAGTTTTTTCAACGGTCCAAAGTAACTTCAGACAAATGACCAAAGAAGCCACTTTTGGAATCACTGGTCCCAAAACGAAGCCCATGTTACTCATGTGCTGCTTCTGAACACAGTAAAAAGGCTAATCTTTGAAGTCTGAACCTTCTCTATACAACTTTTTACTATTTGGGTTTCTTTGTTTTTAACCGAAAACAGTAAGAATTTTTTTGTTTGCAGTGGACTAAAAGATAAGACTGAGTTTACTCTCTTACCATGGACAAATCTGACAACAACAGTACTCTGCTCTTCGTCCTCTTTGTTGTTCTTGTCTCTCTTTTTCTTCGTAAATCGATACACTCTTCTCTTAATTAATCGGGATTTTCACGCCTGAAGCTTGATGCTCTGTTTCGAATGTTGGAATCGATTAGTTTGAGAAGGTCCGGTGCCGATCTGTAAGCAGCATGGTGTAATCTGTTATTCCTTTCCATCCAGAGCGTGTAGATCGCTCCCTGCCAAGCAAGTAGGACCAGCTTCTTCTTTGATTTGTCAAACCGTGTAACCCTGAGCTGATCCATAGTGTCCGTCCAATCCCTAGTGACTTGCATGTTCAACCGCCGACCAAGTTCACTCCAGATTCGCCAAGAGAAAGAGCATTGAAAGGATTCAATTCAGCATTCTGTTCTTTGTGGCGCAATCTGTTCAGCACGAAAAGCTTTTGTCTGGGAATTCCACCTGAAAACCAAACTTCATTACTCCAATTGACTTTTGGCTTATGACATTTGAGACTTTGATAGACAGCTCCTATAGAGAATTTATCACTGCGTGAATCATTAAACCACCATTCATATGTATGTCTCCTGTGGATAGATGAGTGAGTAGGTTGACTTGTTCCTCGGATCTTGCAGCAGGGAAGTTCCATCTTTCACCACTCGTCAGACTGACCAATGTAACCGTGTTCCCTAATCCCATTCGACCTGCTAGTTCCACTGAAGATACGTTTTCAGATTCCCAAATGGTGACCATTTATCCCATCAAAACCAACAGTCTCTTCCACCTCCTATCGTCAATCTGATCCATTGATAGATAAGCTCTCTCTGCTTTATGAGTTTGTTTGACATCCATGAGAACTTTTGTTTTGTGTTTATTATCCAAAACCTAATAAGATCACCTTCTAACACCTCATTCTTAGCCCAGATTGACTTCGGCTGGAAGAAAAGATGCCATATCAACTTAAGCAAGTGATTACAGGTTTAATGGGTTTAACTAACACGGCTAGGTTTCAAGTTAGCTAATGTGAAATTTACATTCCGACTATATTGAACCAAATCTTTACCAAAACAAATATTTGATGAGTAAACCGATCTGAACCTAATTTGAATTTGAATATAGTGCAATCGAACTGAATTATATTTTCATTTGAATGTTTTTTTTTTTTTGATAAAAGGCTTATTTTCATTGGAACGTTTATAACAAAATATAGCGAATAATAAGAACCAAATTTAGTGCAATCGAATTGAATAAATCAAAATTCATTAATCCGACATCACCTCAATCTGAACTGTATGATGAGAGTTATCGCCGTTTTTCTGCAACAGACGCACTCTGTCCGAAACCATGAAAACATATCCAAGCCGCCTCTTTGCGAGGCGATTTCCCAACAAAATCCAACAAACCAGGTGACGATCAGCCTATCCTGGATTTCCCCGAAAGTCAGCTTTCCAGAGAACCCGAGTAAATCACACAACTATCAAAACTCATTGTCAAAATTACTCTGGAGTAAATCACACAACTATCAAAACTCATTGTCAAAATTACTCTGGAGTAAATCACACAACTATCAAAACTCATTTCCAAATTAACTAAACGAATCCCAAACACATACATTCTCACCATACACAAATTTTTCAATACAATACGTTCTTCTTTACATGAAAATAAAATATAAACAATCATATATTCCTATCTAGCCCTGACGGAACGCCAAAGAGTCTGGTTCCATGGTTCAAACAAGTCTGGTTCTCAGGGTCGGTCCCGAAACATTCATTCACTTTCTGGTTGTGCTGTCTAGATCGCCTACCAACGCCTGAGCCTATGATCTTGGGGCATATCCACAGATGCCACATGTCTATTTTGTGAGATTTATGGTAATTCTAGGAACCCTCTTTTCCTCAGATGCCCATTCAGTTACGATGTATGGAGATGGGCTCTCTCCAAGTTACAATGCCCTTTCTTGGGATTCAACACTTCGCCATGTTTCCTTTCATGGCTCAAAGCTCCCGGAAAGGATCGTTGCTTTGTTTCTCTAAACCTCATCACCGCCCAAGTGGTTATTTATGCACTTTGGAAAGAGAGAAATGCAAGGCTTTTCACCGATGTCCGCACTCAAGCCAAAGGTTTGTTTAAAGGTTTAGATCACCTCATCCGCAACACATGCTCGACAAGAAGACACAACGCAAAGTTCAAAGACTCGCTTCAGCTATGGTTCAGGAACTCTTCCCCATCTTTCTCTTTTTAATTATGTAGCTCTTGTACCTGGATTGTTCAACCCGGAATCGATGTCGTTAAGACAATTTTTGTTTTCTATTGTAATAGTCCGATTATTCAATATAATACCAGAAATTTGATCAAAAAATAATTCTCCATATTTGTAATAATTTTATAAAAATTAACATCAATTGTTTAAATGATAGAAATTTTGTATCATTTGAAAATGATGCAATTTGTTTTATTACATTTATCCCACATCAGCAAAACAAATTGGGAGGAGAAAATCACTCTGGTATAAATAAACTCATCATTTTAGAATAAGTTTAGTAAGGTTTAGATAAAAAAAAAATTCATCACCAAGTAATTATTTTAAGATATTTATTTTAATTAAAAATTAAATAATATGTGAGACCTTGTCAATAAAATTACATACTATGATATAAATTAAATAATATTTTAATTATTAATTATGAAAATCAACTAATTTTAACATCAATTGTTAGAACTGTAACAAATTGTAATATCATTTATATTAACTGATGCAAATTAAAGTCATTTTGTATAATTAACATTAATTATACAAAATGATGTAATATTTTTCTCAACCGATGCAAATATTTTGCATCATTATATCTAAAATCACCTACATAAATGATGCAATATACAAATACACAAAATAAATGATGCAACATATTTTTTTTTGAATGCAGCAGTAGCAATTGCACTCGATCACTAGCTATTAGTGATAATGTTTTGAATTTTTTTTTTTTATAAATGATAAAAAAGAATTTTTTTGTAATTTACAATTAGAACTTAAACAATTATTTCTGAGAAAAACAAGTTCATCAGAATATTTGAATGCGCACATGGTAACCTTTTTATGGTACTTTATGTACTCGTCAGATGAGATTTTCAGAATCTTAATCTACGGGTTATTGATAACATCGTTATTTTAACGTTTTTAACTATGATTTCGAGATGATTAACAAGTGTTTTAACATGATTTAAGAGTCTTTATGCCACATTTCAAGTATTTCTAGTTTCAAGGAGTCTTAACAGGTTTTTAGGTATAAAGGATAAAAAAAAGGAATAAATGGCTCAAATGCCATAAATTGAGGAAACTTAATCAGTCATGCCATTGATTGATCTATGTGTCATTCATTTTTAATGAAAGCCCAAAATTACTCTTCGTCTTTTTTTTTTAATTAAAATTGTTTAAAACTCATTGGCACTAGGGCGCGCACATGGTACCACTGAGCCACCGTGTTTTTCTTGGTATCATTTACAATTACATCTATATAACTTTATTTTTTTTGTTTCTAATTTTATTAAGGGCATAATCGTCATTTCACACGTCACTGACATTTTGGATCATCTCTTGCCAATTTATGGCATTCCAGAATCGGACTAAAAAAAAAGAACATAACACGTTTTTCTACAGTTTCTAAACTTCAGATTGAAGACTATCTTTGAAGACCTTCCCGTGGACAAAATTCGACATACAATATGTCATTGGAAAGCTAGAAGAGTCATCTTTCACCTTCAACTAGAATAAATCTAATCCATTCAGCAAATCATAAGTTATGATGAAAGCCATGAAGACATGTCCTGCAGAGAAGCAGCAGAAGCTACCCAGCGCAGCAAGAGAGCCCGCAAGAGCACCAAAACGCCATTCTGGCGCGGCACCAAGCCTCGCTACAGGCCCATTGATCCAAAACGACAACACTTCACTTATATCAAACCTAAACCGACTGAAGATACCTCAAGACCCTATAAATACTCATCCTAAACCCTAGAAGAGGGTGTGGACTAAACTGGACGAAAACCCTAACAGCCAACTCATGGAGAACAGCCAAGAGCCACCTCAAGGACCTCCATTGAAGATCTAGCACTTTGTTCACCATCTCTTTCACTCTTAGCTTTGTTTTCAACATCATTGGGGAGAAGATCTCTTCTGTAACTCTTGGAGAAGTACCTCTGAACCCTATTGTTTTGTTTGATTTGTTTACTATGAATACTCTTTCATCATCTATGCTTTTGTTTGCTTTGATCATGTCTGAGTAGTCTTTTAGTTGGGTTTAGTGAAGGTTACTTAAGGGGATCTATGGTTTGATATTGCTAGGTTGTTAGATTCGTTTTTCTCTCTATCTTAGGATTAGAATTCTTCTATCTAGATTCGTCCTCAATGCTTATTGCTTGATTAAACACTTGTAATTGATCTTAGGAGAAGGGTCCCGATGACAGTCGCAGCATCCTCTCCCGAACTAGCTAAATAGAGCAGTTAGCATCATGACCAGCTAACAGCCAATTCATGGAATTGCTGTGAATTAAGACCACCCGATTATCACGCATGGAAGGTCCCATCGTAAGCATAGCGAAAGCTGACTTACAGAGGAAGCTGGACATAGGTAACTAGGCATCCAAAAGTAGCCTAGTTATAGAGGAACCCTCGATAGTGCTGCGAGTTCTAGAATTCTATTAGAGGAGAATGTATGATGATTGCTGAAACCTTAAAGAGCCATAGTCCCTGGATAGTTCCCCATTCACCCAACGCTTGTTTTATTGATTTATTTCTGTTATTTACTTGCTGTTTATGTTACCATTGCTCACCAAAACCCCCACCTTTATATTATTCCTATTCTCGTTTTAGTCTTATACAACTCGTCTCAGTAACATCACTCTCTGTGGGATTGATCCTTAAGTACTACACATGATTTGGTTGTGCACTTGCAGCCTTACCGTTGTGTCTAATTGAGGTAAAACCTGACACACATCAGTTATCTAATGGAGAATAAATAAATATTCATAGATAAAATTTATTTTTACATCTTTTTATATATTTTGTTGTGATGTTTTACTTTCGTATTGCTTATGTTTTACTTTTTTTTGTCAAAGATATAGAATGTTATTTAGAATAAGAAATAATAAAACATTCAATTTGAAGTAAAAGTATGTGAAATAAATGATACAATTATATCTAACTTGTTTATAATTTTATGAAATAAATTTTCATTAATAGTAAAAAAATTATATAAATCTAATGGGAGAGCTTTCTCTCCTGTCCACATCATCAAACTAAATTTAATGATATAACTAATTAATAGATGTTACTTTAAAAGAAATGAAGTTATATAGATATTCATATACACTAATTACTATTATTTCAACTAATTTGTTAATATACTTCAACGGATATTCATTTGTTTGTTATTATTATCAATGGTGTGCTTATATTTTGCTTTCCTATTGCTTATGTTTAACCTTTTTTTGTTTGTTTTTGCCAAAGATATAAAATGTTATTTATAATAAGAAATAATAAAACATTCAATTTGAAATAAAAGTATGTGAAATAGATGATACAATTATATCTAACTTGTTTATAACTTTATGAATTAAATTTCCATTAATAGTCCATTTTTTATATAATGAGTTATCTTTAAAATGATTATATTTTAAATTAAATGTTTTTATAAACAACATCCAAATCACCACAATTGAAACATTTCATCCTTTTCACGACGTATTCCCCAACCGGTTGAGGATTTCACGAATCAAGAACACGTGTTCGAACCTGAATGATGTGAAATTCCAATACCTATTGCTGCTTAAGAAAGAAAAGCATTTTTAACAAAAAAAAAAAAAAAAAGCACAGTATAAAGCAACCCAGTCACAAATCCCAACCCAAAACTGAAAAAGATGCAATGCATTTGAGGCGGCGTCGGAGTTGTTAATAGATCCCAGTTATTTGTATCATTATAACTGGAAGGTATCTGTATAGTAAAACCCTTCTGAACAGAGATTCATCATCATGAATAGTAAAAACTCTCTACCAATCCTCTTTGTATCTTTTCGTCACATTTGTAAAGATAAAACGACTAATTCCATCGCCATGAAAGATCCAAAATCAAAGATTCAAAGTGACATCTTAAGTTCGGGAAAAATGTCATTTTAATCAGGAACTTGATCAAAAAGGCCAAAACAAACATCAACTTTGTGGAAGGCCATTTTAAGCATAAACTTTCGTTGACTTCCTATTTTATACATGAAATCTTCGTTGACTCGGCCAATTTGACACACCGGATAAACGACGTTAACCGCTCTATTAGTGACCAAAACGACGTCGTTTTGGTCGAAAATTTAAATCGCAAAGTTTCAAAAAAGGCCATTTAAAACATGAACTTTTTGTACAAAGCCATTTAAAACATGAACTTTTCGTTGACTGGCCATTTAAAACATGAACTTTTCGTTGACTAAAACTCATGACTGTTCGTAAAAGATCGATCTCAGAAAAATATCAAATCAACTCCAAAAATTCTGATTTCAATTTTAACAAATACTAGACTTGTTCTACGTTCAGATTCAATTTATTTCACGATTTTAGCACAAGTCAATATTTTACAAAAATTCTAACAAAATCGGATATAATCCACTTAACTTCTCGGTGTTGCTCTGATACCACTTGATACGACCTCCATGAGAGAGATCAACCCAAAACCGTCACAATAGTGAGAAGTGGATATGATCTTCATCAAGAGTTGCAGAGAATTCATGATGGTGAATAGTACTTTACATAAGTACTTTACTATTTACAGAAATTCCTAATGGTGAATAGTACTTTACAGAAATTCCTGATGGTGAATAGAGACATTGACAGAAATTCCTGATGGTGAATAGTACTTTATAGAAATTCCTGATGGTGAATAATACTTTACAGAAATTCCTGATGGTGAATAGTACTTTACAGAAATATCTAAAATATCTAGTGGCGGGATACTATTCATCCCGCCACTCTACTTTCATCACGAGACACAAACCGTCTCATGATGTCCTATTCATCCCGTAGTTCTTTGCTTGTGTGTCGAGCCTAGTTCGAGATCTTCTTAGTTTTATCAAAGGTTTTCCGCATCCTTTGAAGTGCCATTCGTTCGGCTAGGTGCTCAGTAATAGGGTCTAGCATTCCATCATAATCATCTTAACCTATTGGTGCCGGTTTTGGGTTGATCTCTCTCACGGAGGCCGTATCAAGTGGTATTAGAGCAACGCCGAGAAGTTAAGTGGATTATGTCCGATTTAGTTAGAATTTTTGTAAAATATTGACTTGTGCTAAAATCGTGAAATAAATTGAATCTGAACGTAGAACGAGTCTAGTATTTGTTAAAATTGAAATCAGAATTTTTGGAGTTGATTTGATATTTTTCTGAGATCGATCTTTTACGAACAGTCATGAGTTTTAGTCAACGAAAAGTTCATGTTTTAAATGGCCAGTCAACGAAAAGTTCATGTTTTAAATGGCTTTGTACAAAAAGTTCATGTTTTAAATGGCCTTTTTTGAAACTTTGCGATTTAAATTTTTGACCAAAACGACGTCGTTTTGGTCACTAACGGAGCGGTTAACGTCGTTTATCCGGTGTGTCAAATTGGCCGAGTCAACGAAGATTTCATGTATAAAATAGGAAGTCAACGAAAGTTTATGCTTAAAATGGCCTTCCACAAAGTTGATGTTTGTTTTGGCCTTTTTGATCAAGTTCCTGATTAAAATGACATTTTTCCCGAACTTAAGATGTCACTTTGAATCTTTGATTTTGGATCTTTCATGGCGATGGAATTAGTCGTTTTATCTTTACAAATGTGACGAAAAGATACAAAGAGGATTGGTAGAGAGTGTTTACTATTCATGATGATGAATCTCTGTTCAGAAGGCAGGGCAAGTCAGAGGTTTTTCTAATTACCCGCATTCTGTTTAGTGCTTGTCTCCGTTATTACTGTTGACTAATGGTCATTTTGTTGTCAAACCAAGTGAACTTGAAAGAAAGGAACTAGTGCTTACAATCAAAGTGAGTTGGTGGTAACTGTTACTTAAGTTACTTTTGTTTACTTGTGCAATTAGACTACAATCTAGATCTAATCATGGCTAGCAATAGTTGTTATATAGTAAGTAGGAGTTGGTAATGTAGTAGGTGAATGAGTGTGTTGAGTTGTGTTTTTTCTTTGGATAAAGGGAAAGGCTTGTAATCGAGAAAAGTATGAAATGATGAAGTAAGCCTTTATGTTATACTTCCTATCTAAAACCTCAAATTGATTCCACTTTCAGTACCAAACAGAGAGAAAGAACATGACCTGCAATTTGAAGTGAAAAAGCAACAATTACATCGTTCATCGTCTCGTAAAGAATCGACATTCATTATCAGCTTCACAAACAAGTGGAAGAGTGCTTGGATTACCAAGATGGTTCTGAGGTGATGAACAGTCTTTGAAGAGGTCTAAACCCCATCCATATAATTTATATGAAGTTGTATAGCTGCAATAAAGAGGAAAAAAATAGTCAATTGGTCAATTATACAAAAAGAATAGCGAGATGCATGCCTAGTATTATGTTCAATTCATGCTTAATGCTTACCCGCATTCGCTTCCTGCGTCTCTCTGTCTCTACATTGCTGTCTCCAGACTCTTCATTGTGTTCAGTCTTGTTAACAAGTCTTTGAAGAGGCATATACCCCATATTGTCTTCATTGGCTTCACAATCATGTGGAAGAGTGTTTGGATAACCAAGTCGGTTCTCCGGTGATGAACAATATTCCTCTAAGAGGCGTATACCCCATCCTTTTAATTGGAACGTATAATAACCATCATTACTTGCATGAATATGCATATCCACGTGATCATAGTTCCGTTGAGCTAGAGGAGCAATATCTTCGTTTAGAGGGATACAACAGTCAAATATTAACAGATGACTACTCTTCCTAGTTATCAACAAGGAATCTGGCCTAACAATGTAATCAAAGCAGTTCCAAAATCTTCCTTTGAACTGACAGTATACCTTGATATAACATACAAAGCAAACATTTACCACCGCGCAAGCCCTGAATCTGAAGAATGGCTGAAAGAGAGTGGTGTAAAGAGGGATGGTCAGAGAGGAAGAGGTTCCAGAAGTTCGGTGAGTAAAATATGATGGCACTTCTTCCCCTGGAAATACCATGTACTTGAAAATAATTGATTGTTGCTCAAGGAGAGTTTCGGTATCCAAGTTGAAGCAGTTGGTGAAATTGAGATCGACTTTTTCATAATCATCTGAATAATCTGAAAGAAAAGAGGAAGCCTCCTCGGGATAGCTTTTGTCAATATTGTCTTCTTCCATCTCCACCCCACTTGGATAGCCACTCAAATCGACTCTAGCCAATGCCACACAATCTGAAAAGTAAACTTTCTCAAGATGTTTCAGTTTAGAAATGTGTAGGGATACACATTTTAGCCTCTTGCAATCTCTCATACTTAGGTAATAGAGGTTAGAGAATTTCTCGATCCGCCAAGGAACCTCTTCGATCCCTGTTTCATCTAGATCGAGCCTTGATATGTTGGTTGAGATTTCAGGAAAGCTCCTCAACCCTGAGCATCCACAGAGATCAAGGCGGTTGAGAGATCTGAGATTGATTCCTGTGGGAAGAGTCTCCAGATTTCTGCAGTAACTGATCGACAACTTCTTTAGTTGATTGAGATTCTGAAATGAGGAAGGAATCTCCACCAAACTTGGGATATACTCGAGCTCCAACTTCGTCAAAGTGGGAGACAGCATCGCCAAGAAGGGCCTAAGCGGCTGAACCAAATAAACAATTTAGAGATGTTAGACAAAATCACCGATACTACTTCTTATCAGATTGATCTAGTGATGTCAATTAGGCTTCAAAATCCGCGGGTAACCCTATGGAGTGAGTTAGGGTTTGATTGTAAAAAAAAAAGCAAATATTGCGGGTTGACCTTATGGTCTATGGTCTTTGTTGGATAAATTCGTATGGATTGCGGGTTAATCCACAGGTTATATTTTCTTTAATATACAATCCTTAAAATTATTTTTCCAAAATCCTAAAATTTTACAAGAAGACTTTATATATTCGAGTAAATTTAATCATACTTAATCTCAGAGTTATTTGTCCGAGAGAAAAATCCTTTCACATGTTTGTTTTTCTTTGTATATGTGTCAAGAGGCAAGACCAACTAATCAATTAGGTATGTGTTAGTAATTTAATATCATACTAGAATCGGTATCCGCGGTACATAGCGGGTCAATATTTTTTTAATTATTATAACAAATATTTATATTTTACAATTTATTATTGTGTGTTCAATTTTAAAAATAATTTTTTTATTTTAAAATTTTATTCGTTTAGTTTTTATAACTAATATTCTTTTTGATATGTAATTTCAACTTCACTAAATTATAAAGTGTTAGTGTTGTTGGTTGTTTGACGTATATACTCATTTTAATCTTTTGTGCATGTCAATGTTTTCTTAAACATTGTAACAAATGTTTATATTTTATGTTTAATATTTTGTGTGCAGTTTTGCTGATAATTTTTAGATTTTTAGATTTTTTTTGTTTAGTTTTTATAATTAATTTTTTTTGTTATATGTAATTTTAACTTCATGAAATTATTAAGTGTTAGTGTTATTGATTTTTTAACGTATAAACCCATTTTAATATTTTATAAATCGTTCTTATGTCGAACTATGCCCTGCTATATGCCCTTCTATATCCAGCGGTTTTAATTTTTATAATTTTCAATAATTTAAATATTTTAAAGAATTTAAATAACAACTTTTTAAAATAAATATTTTTAATATTCTCTTTTGTAAATATTCTAAGTTTATGTATATATAAACTCTTTAAATTTTTAAATATATCACATATTGATGAACTATATACATATACATATCTCTTCTTTATTTTTATTAAAAATTGGTAGTCTGGGGATCGATCTGCCAATTCGCGGACAAAGCCTTCTAAATCCGCGGTCCACTATTGGATTATTCATATTATTCGCTTTTTAATAGACATGACATAATTTTACCCCATGATGAATCTATTTAGACCTAGCACATGGTTTTACAGGCTTGATTTATATTTCTATTGATATTTGATATTTGATGTTGAACATTGATTTTTTTCTTATTGATTAAGTAATATGTGTTTCTTTTTAAAAACTATCTTATCTAAAATCTCTAACAAATATAAATATTTTTTACTTATAAATTTTCCTGCAAAAAACGTATATGTAATTTTTCCGTCTAAAATATTAATCTTAAGTATAATTAATTTTTCTGCCAAAACTAATCCGGTTCGTGCAAAAAAAAAATTCGACTCTGTAATTTTTTAACAAATTCAAATCCATAATTTTCCGTCAAAATGAATATTCAGATTTTTTTCTGTAAAAAACGGATATGTAATTTTCTGAAAAAATAGATTTGAATCACAACATATATAGAAAAAAAATTATTAATTAAATCATTATGTAATAATCCAAAATAATTTGAAAATAAGATCAAATAAAAGTGAAATGTGAATCATAATTATTTTTCTAATACATTGATTTAAATTAAGTAAATAGATTTTGGATAAATTAAAATCAATGTTACTTTCATAATATTGTTGTTTTAATATGTTTGGATACACATATAGCATTAATCATGGTTTATTTATTTTAATATGAGTGTTTGGAAAAGTCCCCTTAGATTGACTCTTTTTTAATAGTGTAGTAGATGGTCTTTTTATCTTTTCTTTTCTTCTTCTCTTCTTTTCTTTTATTTAGTTATGTATTTTGTAATTTTTGATATTTTCTTTTTGGTTTAGGATGGATACAAGAGGCATTTATTTTATTATTGATGAATTTACATTATAAAGCTTTAATTTTTTTTGTTATTAACTTAATTTTGAATTATGCGGACTAACCCGCTAAACCCGTGGTTATAGCACCGACAGGTTAGGGTTATTAGTTTAGAACCTGCGGGTTATGGCAGGCTAACCCGCCAAAAAAAGCAAATTAACTTAACCCGCAATGGGACGGATTAAATGGGGCGGGTTAACCCGCTTTGACATCTCTAGATAGATCCATCAAATATTTCTTTTCATTTCTATCCCTTTTTTTTTAATTAGATCCATCGAATATTTTATTCTTCATTCTTTATAACCAAAAGTAACTTTTCAATCATATTAAATTGTTTATAAATAAAACAAAATTAGTGTTTTTCCATAATTTGGATTTTGGAAGTTATGGGCTAGGCTAACACATCTCTCAGAGCCAGAACCAACTTTGAATAAATTATTCCACGGAATGAGGATCAAACTCGTGTTTTTCTAGTTCCCTACGTTTTCAGCTTTCCTCAATTTTAGTCACCAAAACCCCATATTGTTTTTTTTTTAACTATTAAACCACTTTTCTAAATAATATCATTTGATAATTCAATCTTAACATAATCTGTAAAATATAAACATACAGTAAAACTTCTATAATTAATAATATTGAGATTTTGATATTTTATTAATTTATCTTAATATTAACTTATTCATAAATTAATATTTATTAATTTAAAGAGAGACATTTTAAAAAAATATATTATAAAATATTTTACTGTAAAATTTTTAAAACGCACAAATTTGAACAATTTAAATCACATAATTGTAATACTTTGTAAACTATTAATCTTGAAATCTCGTTTTTGAAAAATAATATTTAGAAAACAATAGTTACAAATTAAATTCGACATTAAAAATTTCGTTTTGGTGATGTTATGTTAAAGAATTTAGATGACTTTCCTTTTGAAAATAACATTCATCAATTCGAAATATTGATTAGTGATCTCAATGATTGTAAAAAGTATATTAATACCAAAATAAAAATAATATATGATATTACTGAGACCATATATTTACATAGAGATTTCTAAAAAATGATTATTTTGTTATCTTATTGAATTTTTCTGATTTTTACACCGTCCCGACTCGCGACCATATAATTTTATTTTCTTATAGTGTTTATTAATTTATCGAGTATTAATTTATAAAGGTTTTATTGTAGTATGTAATTTGAAATTTGAAACATCTACTCTATATATATATATATATATATTATATACTAAAAATAAAATCATCACATTCAATATAATTTTATTATAAATTTAAAATTGTGCTATAAAACTATCATTATTTTTAAATTATACTTTGTATATTATTATTCATAAACCAAAAATTCTAAAAACTAAAAACCTCGAGTGTTAACTAAACAGAAACCAGGATTGAATATCATGTATTATTAATCTTCAATCTTAAACATTGAATCAATTATAAAATCATTTTAAACATTGAATAAATTATAAATGTTTAAAATGTATTCATAAGAATGCATGATATCTTGATAACACACCAACTGTACACAATTAGAGTCAGCGACAATGATTTTTTTATAAAAGTATTAGTAAAAGAGGTAAGTTTAGAACTACATACCTTCACACCTTCCCACTGTTTCCCATCACTCTCTTCTTTTGATATTTCTAGGTCAACGAGATCTTTTGATATTCCGAGGTCAACGAGATTCTCGAGATGTAAATTACAAGGGAATTCTTCAATGTTTGTTTGATAGAGATGGAGAACTGAGATGTTGGTTGAGAATTCAGGAAAAGTCCTCAACTCCTGGCATTTAGTAAAATTGAGGTTGTCGAGAGATTTGAGGTCGAAGCCGGTTGGAAGAGTCTCCAGACTGCTGCAGTTTCCCATGTTCAATTTCAACAGTTTATTGAGATTTCGTATAGAGGAAGGAAGCTCCACCAAACTCCAGCAATGCTCAAAGTCAAGTTTCTCGAGATTAGTAGCCATCGAAAGATCTGGAATTTCTTTCAGGTTGTGAGATCCCATCAGATCCATTTCCTTTAGACATGGAAGCGACTGTACTCAACAAAAAATAAACACAGAGCTCAGTAGAAATTACATATCATGTGACATGATTGTCATCCAAAACGTAAAATAACCATTATGACCTTCCGCATTGATAACATAAGAAATTATTCTCAAAACTTACCACAACTCCTTCCCACAGCTTCTCTAGCTTGCTACACTGCATTTTGAGCTTGACGAGGGTTTTTGGATGAAAATTAGAAGGCATACAACTCATTGGATAATTGGGCCAACACAATAGTTTGAGTCTAGGGGGCAAATAGTCAAAGCTTTCAGGTAAGTGCAATGGGCATTTATCTTGAAAGTAACAAAAACCAAAATCTAAGAAACGGAGATTACGCATCCCTTTGAAAGCATTCTCATGTATATGCAACTCATCAATCTCCCTTGTATCCAATGATATACCTACAACCTTATGAGTACCCTGAAAATATAATATTAATGAGAAAGAGACAAAACCATACACAATTCATGGTTTATCGAATATAATTCTCTTAACCTCATTTACTGAGTTGTGAAAAGACCACAATAAAAAAAAAATAACTTACAGTGCCTTCACTGAGTACATAACAAATATCCTTTGAATCCACCAGAAATTCTCGTTTTTCAGGCTTGTCAATGGACTGTGTGCGAACAATAATTCTGCCCATTTCTTGTAGCAAACAGTGCATCACCACACGACCCTGACTAACATGAATGAGGGATTTATCCACTAGATGCTCCAACCCAATATTAACACCTTCGAGCAACAACTTGATGCCTTTTAGTTTCACATGATTGAAAAGACATGCGATGTGACGAAATATCGCTTTATCTTCTTCCTTACCTAACCCATCATAACTGACTCTTAGTACTTTCTCAATTTTATCGTCTAGACCATTCTGAAGTCTTAGCAGCATCTCCATCCAGTACTCCTTATTCCTGCCCCGCAAATTTGAACCCAAAACATTAAGGCCCAAAGGAAGACTACCTGCATGCCTCACAACATCAACAACGAGCTTCTCAAAACTTTCAGGTGGAGATTTTTTCCTAAAAGCAGACTGACATAACATTTCAAGAGCGCGCTCTACAGTTGGGAGACTAACTTCATAAATATGATGAATCCCATGAGCCCTTAAGAAATGCTTATCATTTGTAACCACAATGATTCTACTCCCACTTCCAAACCATTGATTTTGACCCACCAAGGAATCTAAGACCACTCGATCATCTAAATCATCAATGATGATAAGAACTTTCAGGCGCTTTAGCTTTTGTTCCACTGCACTTAGATGATCTATCTTGATGGCCTTTATCCCCAGAATTTTCGAAAGGAACTTCTTCTGCAAATGCAACTTCATGTTGTGGTCGTCCGGATTGGCGCTTCTATAAATTTCTTTACTCTTAGATACGAAAGCCCTGTCTATGAAAATGCTACCTTGGAAATGCTGAGGAAGTTGATTAAACAGAGCTCTTGCGATGATAGTTTTACCAATCCCAGAGGAACCCCATATACCAACCATCCTCACTTCCTCAGATTCCAATTGCAACAATTCACTCATCTTTGCCATATGATCTTCGATGCCGACAAAGTTCTCAAAATCCTTGGATGAAGTTGAAAGTAGTTTACGCAAAACATCATTAGTTATTTCTTCAATCATTTTTGCTTCGTTAGCCCTAATAAGGAGAAAGATAATTTAACAGATATGAAACAACAAGTTATTCAAGATGTATCTAAGCAGAGAGTAATGAATTATAAAAATCATACCATTTCGCAGAATCAAATCCGAGCATATTAGCTACATCAGTCAACGCTTTCTTCCATCGATCTTTCACTTCCTTTGTATTGTTCTTGCAAGTCTCTTTAAAGATCTTCCCAAAGTCTTCAGCTTGTTTCCTTACATGAGAAGGATCCACACCGAAGAAAATTGGTATGACGATTTTATCCTTGCAATTTAAGATCTCTAGCAACTCGTTAAGACACCAGCTTGAAGATGCATAGTTTTTGGAGAAAACGACCACCGCGATCCTCGAACTCCAAATCGCTTGTACAAGCTCAGGCCAGAGGGAGCGGCTTTTCTCGATCTCATAGTCTTTGAAAGCAGTGATCAATTTCCGATCGAGCTCCTTGAAAAAGTGGCTGAGGAAATTTACGCGGATGTCTTCCCCTCTGAAGCTGACGAAAACATCATATAACCAATTGAGAGAAGAAGATGAAGAAGCCATAGAGAGAGAGGGTGAGAGGAGGAAGCTAAAAACAAAGAATTTGGCTATTGAGACTGTAAGAAGAAAATCAAAGGAGAAGTGGTGAGGCCTCAAAGGTGATTTTTATAAAATATTAACTTAGCAGCAGAGTGGTGAGTGTAAGGAGATGGATAGATTAAGGGCCTCATGTAATTAGTTATTCTAAATACCTAGTGTCTCAAATGTAGTTCTCTACTGTAATCACTCACATCTAATAAATCAATTTAGTCTCAATTATTTTTAAATGGCATCAGAGACACTAGGTATTTAGAATAACTAATTACAATTGAGTAGCAATTTCGCCATTGTTTCTGGGAAATTTCTATTACTAGCTAAACTTGACTTACTCACGGCTACACAAGTCGAGAAAATTTATTGGCTTTTTAATTCCTTCTTTAGACTTTCAAGGTAACATTTATTGGCCGGTTTCAAAAGTCTTCAATATTCAATTTTACTATTGTTTCTCAGACCAGTTGGCTTGAATTCTATATATTTTTGTCAGACCAGTTGGCTTGAATTCTATATATTTTTGTATCCACATCCCAACTTGCATTTGAAATATATATCTCATAACATTAGCACTCTATGCTTTTTGAATGTGGTTGAAACTGTTGTTAAAGATGTTACCTCGTCCATTCAAGCTCCGGAGACTTGGCCAATTCAACCTCGACTCGTTCAAAATATTGAAAACTTAAAAGGAATCTTCGATCAAATGGATATACTATTCTTCGATCAAATAGATAGGCAAAAAAAATATTAGAGTATGAATTGTATAAGTATTCGATCGTTTCATTTGTCTCAAGTTGGTTATATAATGTAGCTACTAGCTAGTGCATGTTGATTACTCAATCTAGCCAAACAGTAATTCACAATTGACGTAGCGGAAGCTTCTAAGATAGATGCAAGGATATTCGTTTAGTCTCAACTTGAAAAAGTCTGTCCCGTAACGGTTTAAGTTGAGCCTGAACTTTCCAAAAGTATCCAGCTTCCAAAAGCTGTAATTCTATTAGTAAAATGATAAACAAAGAAAACAAAAAAAAAGATTAAACTAAATATGCAAAAACAGTTCTTAGATTTATAACAGAATATGAGAAATAGGACTTAGATTTGGAACTTACTTGTAAAGTTTCTAGAACACACTTAAGCTTTGTATATAAAGAATAACTCTCTTTATTAGGTTTAGAAAATCTCTCAAAACTAAACTCTCAAAACTCTTAATGTTCTTGATACAATTGTCACATCTCGACAAGTATATTTATAGGGTTAGCACAACTTTGCTATTCCTATTGATAATAGAAAACTTGTTTTTCTTATTCTTAATATAAGAGATAATTTCCTTTTAAGCCTATATTTATCTTAACCGACTTGTTAGAGATATCTTGGGCTGCAAGCTATTGAAGATTATCCAACATTCACCCCCTTAAGTTTCAAGTTAGCCTTCGAGAGGTCTTGAACTCCTATCAAACTCCTCATCTCCTTAAACTTGATTCTTGCTAGGGCCTTTGTCAAGATGTCCGCCTTTTGCTTGTCTCCGGATACATGCTCGACTTCAAGTTGATCATCTTCGACACACTCTCGGATGAAAAAGCTACTGTGTTCTGTTTTTGAGAGCACCAAGTAATAGGTGAATCGCCAAAATAAAACACATGTCCCATTGTGCTCCTTCCATCATCAAGGTCCACATTATGGCTACTATCAGTATAACCAACAATCTCCTTTGTTCCATCTCGTTTGTACCTTAAACCGTAAGCTAGAGTTCCTTGTAGATACCTCAGAATTTGCTTCAAAGCAACACTATGTGATTCTCTTGGATCTTGCATATATCTGCTCGTTAATCCAACCAAAAAAGCGAGATCTGGTCTTGTGTGTAAAAGAAACCTTAACATCCAATTCTTCTTCGATACGTTGTAGCATCAACTTGGGGTTCTTCTTCTTGTCCTTTACACAACTTCAATCCAAACTCCATTGGTATGTAGTGGGATTGCAAGTGTCCAAACCTGCTTCTTTTAGGATTCGTCGTGCATAGGCTTCTTGTTTCATCTTGATTCCTTCTTCGCTTTGATTCACTTCTATTCCTAGATAGTAAGTGAGTTTTCCAAGATCTGACATCTCAAATTTCAAAGACATACCAGCTTTGAAATCTTGGATGATTCCTATCGTATTTCCTATTACGAAAAGATCATCGACATACACGGCAATGATGAGATTATTACCTCCATCTTCCTTGCCATACACGGCGCTTTCTTTTGAACATTTTTTGAACTTCAGTCCTTTCAAAATCTGATCAAGCTTAGTATTCCATGCTCGCGGAGCTTGTCTCAAACCATATAATACTTTAGAGAGTTTGAAAACCCTACGTTCTTCTCCCTTCTTTTCAAAACCTTCGGGTTGAGACACGTAAAAAAATTTATTAACATAAATTCATATTCGGATCAACATAAAATTTTATATAACGCTCATACTATTAAAAAATTGTGTTAGTTTCACATTTATGAATTTTTGTAACCCAACCGAATAAATCTTCGTCAATTGAAATTTTCAATTAAAATATTTATAATAATTTTAAATATATTCAAATATTATATATATATGTAACATAAAACAATCACTTTTATACAAAGTCGAATCAAACCTAAAATAACACCGAAATAAATTTTGGATCTAGTTTTGACATGTCTTCCTAAATATGAAATTGGCTGTCCAAACCAATAAATTGAAATAATTTACATAACATATTTGCTAAAGAAACCGATTTACTATATATCTCAGCAATATGTTGAACCAAGGTCTACGGTTTCATATAAGTTTTTTTACATTATAACTTACAGACTTCTATTTGGGAAAAAAATTATAAAATAGAATTTAGGAAAAAAACCATAAACTAAATTGTTTTTATTTATTTATATTTTAATATAACAGTTTGTTTAGTTTTTAATAGGTTGATTGATATTGGGGGTTATTTCATCATTTATTCAAAGATGAGGATTTAAAAACACACTAAAAACTGAGAATTTTTTAAATGTTTTTGTAAAAGGTGAGAGTTTTTTTAACCCATTTTTCCCTCTTTGGTTGGTGACATAATGGGTTTGATTGGTAGCATGAGTTACCAATTATTTATGTTGAGTTATGGGCATAACTCAAGGATAACTCAAGGATAACTCAAAGATAACTCAAAAATGTTACCAATCATGAAGGTTTTAAGAACTTTTAAGTTAAGTTTGAGTTATGAATGTGTTATGGTTGATTTACAATTTTGAGGTATGCCTTTTGTAAAATTGTTAACTCAAATGATAACTCAACATCATGCAAAATCTCATGTGGTATAGTTGATTTCATAATTTTAAATTTTAATATATTTTTAACTAATCACACGATTCTTTCTTTTTTTTGTTTCTTTTGATACTCCCATTTCTAATATTTCTAACAAGACAAAGATTTGTCTTAATGGTCTAATTGAATGATACAGACAAATCAAACAAAAAAATTTATATTATTTTAATTGTTGATTTTATTTGTTATTTTAATTATTTTAAAAATGCAATGTACACATATTCATTTCTAATGTTTTTCTTTATATTCATTTGTAAAAATACAAAACATCTTCAAAATTTAAGGTTTGATTTTACTTTTCTATTTATTAAAGTCACTCTTCATCTAATAATTTATTTTATTTTAATGATTAAAATTTTAATAAATGTTAATATGAATTTAAATTAAATTTATATTTAATAACATATACCGCAACTAAACATCATAAAAATTATCAGTCAGTTGTTTTTTACAAGATGTAACTCATATTTCTACTGCAAACTTACCGTATAAATTTACAGTTACCACCACATATATTTTTTTACTGCAAGTTACATCAAATTACAACAGCTACTGCAACTCAACTTTGATACTACATGTTACCAGTCGGAACCAATATATTGAATAAGATCTTAAATAAAATGCTCCTATATATGCTCTGTACTACAATTGATGTGAAATTAAAATAAAGTGGTTTGTGAGTTTTTTATTTTTTGGGTTACCTGAAAAGGTCTGTCCAGCTAAGGAAACAGTGAAGAATCTCTATCTCTCCTTGAACCTTGTTGTTCCATACAACGGGTAAATCTATTCGTTGCACCGCCGTGAGAGTTTCTCGACAATTCACAATCAAAGATTCAAGATTCAAAATTCTTCACATAATCTCAAAGCAGAAATGAAAACAATTCAGTGATATGTATTATAAAAGGATTGTGAAATATATATAATATTATGTTAAGTTCATGACTAATGCTTACCTGCATTCGTTTACTACTTCTCTCTGTCTCTATTCTCTTCATTGTCATCAATCTCATTACATAATCCTTGTTTCACACTCTTCAAACTGATCGATCTCACTGCCGATATCACTGTCTCCACAGTCTTCAAACTTATCGATCTCACTGTCTTCGCACTCTTCACTGTATTAAGTCTCATGCACCCATCACTAACTGTATTGTCTGCATCGGCTTCACAAACATAATGAAGAGTGTTTGGATTACCAATTCGGTTCTCAGGTGATGAACAGTCCTCCAAGAAGCGTATACCACATCCTCTTAATCTGACCGTAGAGTCCTTCCTATTAGTCAATTGAAAATGTATATCCACGTGATCGTAGTTCAGTTGAGCTAGAGAAGCATTGCCTTCGTTTAGAGGAAGCAAGCACTCTAATATAAAAAAAAGCAAAAACCATTATCAACTCTATAATACCCGTATGGTCGATAAGGGGAATCAAAGTGGTTCCCAAATCTATCTCTGAACCGACAAGATACGTGGATGCCAAAATATGAAAATTGACCAAAAGATTTGCTATCAAACCAGGCGATAGCCTTAAATCTGAAGAACGGTTGAGAGAGAGAGTTGTGAGGTAGAGGGATATTGGCCAGAGAGGTTCCAGTAGTACGGTGATTGAAATATCTAACCAATTCTTGGTGTGACATCGTCCAGAGCATGTATTCAGTTGATTGTCGCAGAAGAAGAGCGTCTCCACGTCGTGGACGAGTGTTTGAATAACCAAGTCGGTTCTTGGGTGATGAACAGTCCTCTAAGAGGCGTATATCCCATCCTCTTATGTTGAACATAAATTTCAAACCTGGATGTCCTGCACTTATATGAATCTCCATATCCACGTAATCATAGTTCAGTTGAAGTAGAGGAGCATTATCTTTGTCTAGAGGAACACCACAATCAAATATTAACAGCTGATGACTATCCTTCCGAGTTACCATGAAGCTACTTGGCTTAACAATGGAATCAAACCTGTTCCCATATTTGCCTTTGAACTGACAGTTTACATCTATATATACTCCATTGGGCGCATTTACCACCTCACAAACCCTAAATCTGAAGAACGGGTGAGAGAGAGGGACATGAAGTAGAGGGATATTGGTCAAAGAGTCTTCAGTAGTACAGTGAGTGAAATATGATGGCACTTTTTCTCCTGGCAATACAATGTAGTCGAAACTCATTGATTGTTGCTTAAGGAGAGCTTCTTTATCCAAATTGAAGCAATCACTGAAATCAAACTCAGGCATTGAGAGATAACCATCTGAAAGAGAAGAGGAGGCCTTCTCAAGAACTGTGTCAATATTGTCTGCTTCCATCTCCACCTCGCTTGAATTGCCACTCAAATAAACTCTAGTCAATGCCCAACAATTTGAAAAGTCGACTTTCTTAAGATGTTTGAGTTTAGAAATGTGTAGGGATACACATTTTAGCCTCCTGCAATCTCTCATTCTTAGGTAACCGAGTTTAGAGAAGTTCTTGATCTGCCAACGAACCTCTTCAATCCCTGTTTTTTCTAGAGTGAGCCTTGAGACGTTGATTAAGATTTTAGGAAAGCTCCTCAACCGTGAGCATCCATAGAGATTAAGGGAATTGAGAGATTTGAGGTTGATTCCTGTGGGAAGAGTCTCCAGTTTTCTGCAGTTCATAATCTTCAACTCTTTCAGTTGATTGAGATTCTGAAACGAGGAAGGAATTGCCAGGAAGGGCGTAAGCCGCTGAACCAAATAATAAACAATTTACTAATTTAGAGATGTTGAACAAAATCACTTTACTTTTTACGGTTTATCGTCATAAATTAGTGTGATTTAAAATGTTATTACCTTTAAATTTAGAAAATAAATCTTAAAAAAAAAAATCGTGTTACAAAGTAAAAAAATATATATCATTTTTAAGTAGTAGATTTTAAGCTAAATTAATTTCCATTAAGAATATTTCTCTTTTACATTTAGGCATTCTTTGGTTGTTGGTTACATATCAACTATATGTTCACATACTATATAGAAGAATAGATGATATCTTGATAACCATAATGGTACATATAACATGCATGAGTACAAAATTAGACCTAGACACAATGAGTTTTTTTATAAAAGTGTTAGTAAAAGAGGTCGGAGAAAACGTTAATGAAGGCTACATCACAAAACTCCCCCACACCGGTGTTAATATGCTTCTAAACTCTTTCACAATCAACTCTCATCCATGCCTTCATTAACATTCAACACCTTCTCACATTCAAAGAACAATTCCATGAAGAGTCTATGCCATTAGTGGCTTCCCTGTTCTCCTCAGAAACCAACATTTGAAGCTTCCAAACCCCAAGAAAACAAGGAAGTCAAGTTTTTATTCAGCTACATCACAAAAGGTCTGGATAAGGCGACAAATGTGAATGGAAAATCAAAGCATAAACGGAAGTTCACCTGGAAGGAAAACCACAGACAACAAACTCACCGACGATCAAACAGATGATTTAAATAGTGCTTTATCAACTCGGGCTATAGAGACACCCCAAACATAAGGAAGAAATGGTACATTGAGTGAACCACATCATCAACACCACAAAAAATGTCTTCACACGGTCTTAGAAACGAAAACAGTTTCAAGAAGGATGAAGCTAAATTACAAAGAACATTCAACTCAGATGAAAAAATCAAAACAAGGCCTCTAATCAGCTTCAATCCAGGAAGAAAAAAGCACAATAACAACTGGAGATTTTAAAACCACAGAACAAACATCGACCACATTTTTACACGACACAATTCAAGAGTAGAAAAAACTTCATAAGAAAGGCCACCAACGAATACCTCCTCCTACTGCAAGGTCACCAGCAGTAACAAAAATACACAAATCGATTGCGATATTCAGAAATATTCATTAATTAACAACTAATGGGTCAAATATTAATTGGTTCAAAGTACACTAGCATTTAGCAGAAAACCCCAAAAGAGACAGCTAATGATGAGAGGACAGCACTAACGTCTATTTAAAACATACATACTCTATAGAATGGTGAATCCACGAAAAAATACAAGGAAAAGAAACTGAATATTTAAAATTACCACCAAAATATTCCTTACAAATATATAAAAATCACAATCTCAGTTTATAGTTTAGTTTAAGAGCTTAAAATTTTAGAGTGGAGACATGTTGAATCAGTTACGTAATTCAATTGTCTTGACCCATCCTACTTATTCATCTGGGTTTACATAGAAACGTGTGCAACAAGCTACCAAAACAGAGTGTGTTTAATTACTCTACAAGAAACAGATTACTTTCTATGTTCTGTTACACCAAAAACCATAACAGAATTAAATTATAACTACAGTCCACAGACATAGTAGAACTAAAGAATATAATTGTCAGATAGGAGAAGGGTTCCAGTAGTTCGGTGAGTGAAATATGAAGGCGCTTCTTCACCCGAAAAGAGAATGAAATTGAAGAAAATGGATTGTTGCTGAATTAGATCTTCTTGGTCGAAGTTGATACGATTGATCGAATTACGAATGCAAATCATGTTTTGTTATGCGTTTTCGTGAATCAAACTGTGACGCTCTGTGTTACTGTTTGAGATGGAAGTAGAATAAGATGGTTTATGAGCTTTTTACTAATGTAAGATAAACAAAGAGAAAAAAACTCAGATTAAACTAAAGATATATATATATATATATATATATTGATAAAGTTGATTAAACTAAATATGCAAAGCCAGTTAGTAGATTTATAACAGAATATGAGAAAAATGACTTAGATTTCAAACTTACTTGAATATCCTCTTTTTTATGTTTTTGAACGGATGATTTGATCTGTAATGGTGAAGGGTTTTGAAAAAGGAGACACAAAAATGAAAAGATTATTGAAAAATGAAAGGAACTAAATTTCTTGGTTGATGTATTTATTTATAGAATAATAGAACGAAGAAAATCTTATTACAAATGTTATCTGGGTTTATATTAATTTAGTGGTAAATCAGCTGAACTCATGCTTTAGGGCTTTATTGGTTCACCGCAACCACCCGCAAACGCTGCGTTTGCGGGCGGTTGCGGTTGTAAGCGTTTTATGCCAATCAAGTAAATCGTAACATACCGCTCCGAACCGCTTGAAATCTCTCTATTTCAAAAGTACCTTCCAGCTAGCGTTTGCGGCTCCGAGCAGTTGCGGTTTGATTAAAAAATAATTGTTTTTTAATTTTTAATTTATAATAATAATAAAATTTTACAAAAAAATCAAAACAATTTTTTTCATAAAATAGAAATTTATTATAATAAATTCTTTATATATCTACTAACTAAACTAAAATATATTTATAAGTATAAAAATATTTTCTAAATAAAAAAAAATGTTTCAAACCTCTTAAAATAAATAATTTTAATTAGTTATTATAAATTTTTTTAAAAACTTCACTTTTAAATTTTGATTATGGTCATACAAAATTTTTTATATAAAAATTATATATTTAAATATGTTAAACAGCATCTACAACCGCTGTCAACCAGTAAGTAATTTTCTGCAAACGCACCCGTTTCTATTTATTAAACCAGTCATACAAACAGCTTAATAACGTTTATAACCGCAACTGTCCGCTTCCGCAAACTCCCGCACCCGCAAACGCAACCGCTACGTTTAAACCAGTCGAGCCCTTAGTCGTTAATGGATGCGTTTGTGCTGTGTGTGGTTTTGTTAACTAAACCAAGAAAACAAACCAAATCAAACCAAGTGAATTATTGTAAGTGTATTGAGTTATCAAAAGTGGGTGGTGGTGTTGACGTAATAATACGTCTTTGACGTCTCTGAATAAATTAATTGATTGGCTCTTTTAGGTGAAAAGAGAGAAGCAGCCTGGACATAGATTCTCTAGATGATAATAAAGAGAGAGAGAGAAAAAAATCAGATTGAAGTGCTAAGGTCCTAAGGAGAAGAAAAGAAAGAAGAAGGAAGAGGATGAAGAACAAAGAGGCAGTTCGGTTTTGTGAGGCTGATTCCTGTCGGACTTGAGGGATTTAGACCTCAAGTAAGGTGTCTCTGGAAAAATCACGTTTCCAAGAGTCCATAGCAACTGACGAAGTTTCAATCCGGGTTATATTCAAGAAGTTATGTGCATTTCTTTCGGGCCAAGAAACTGTAAAATCTGTCTAAACCCAGAAACCCTAAGAGGCAGTTCCGAGATGGCATTTTCAAGGCAATGTTTGGAGATTGAAACGTAGTCCGATTTGGCCGAACCTTTGTGGATTTCTTTACGGCACTATTAGCTACAGATTCAATGGTGGGATCGTGATTCAAGCGGTTATTTGTTGTTTTATTTGTGTGTTTCTTAGGCATATTTGTATCAAATGGTGACATATTCTAATGTTTTGGTTTGGCAATCAAGGTTGGATTTAGCTGAAGCACTAGTGCAGAAGCATTTATGAGGCATGGATCTATGTCTCGGTTGATGGAGAACCAATCTTGGAATCCGTGTTCAAACTGTAGCATCTCCACCAAGTTAAGGCTAATGTGAAGACGAGTTCGTAATTTTTTATATATTAATATATTTATATTATTACTTAGTTTAAGGTTAAGCCGAATATACCTGCGAGTTACGTATATTATAAGTAATTGTATTTGTTTGATGAGTGTATTAATACTTATAAAATTATAATTTTTTTATAAAGAAAAAGAATTAGTATTTTAGAGCTAGAAATTAAAAATGAGAATTTTAATGCGTGTTGCGTGGTTCGGTGAAATGCATGTTTTTACGATAGAATAAGTGGTTGTGCATAGAAATGCGGATGAGCCGATGAGTTATCTGCAAGAAAAGATCCTTGTAGTTGTGTATTGGCTTATAGACGCGGGATTGCGGGTAAGCTAGGATTGGCTGGTGAGCCAACGAGTAGTTTAGAGAAGACGTGTTTGGGCACTACATATCTGGTATGCACGAGAGAAATATATGCAGGGAGTGCACGAAGGATAGCGTGTGTTGACACAGGATATCTGAGCCGTGTATTGGCGGTTATGAGCCGCGTTCTCGCAGAATTGTTTGTTGGGTGTGTGTCGTGGACACGTGATTGTTTGTTTATTTTAGGTTTAGACTTTGTAATGCTCATGATATGTTTATGTATGAAGAAATCGTGATCCCTAAGGCTTACCCCACTGAGTAATCCCCCATTACTCACCCCACTCTTGTTTTCCATGCAGGTAATCAAGGATGAGTAGTTTCGGAGTTGAAAAGTTGATGTCAGACAAGGAGATCGATTTCGGCTATTTTATTCATCAGTTATTGAATTTATTGGATAATTGATTTATTTCCATTTTAATTTTAATTGACGATAATGGAAGTCGATCAGTTAAGATATGTATGAAGTATCATGGTTAAGTTTGGTTAAATATGAAGTTTCTTGCGTTACAAGTTATTTATGAGATGTCATGTTTTGGAAGTAAAAACCGGGTGTCACACAGATACAGCTTTTGTAAACATTGCTGCTACAAACTTAGTAGACCTCATATGTTATGAATATAATTAGTGATTTCATATCCTTTGCAAGATGAAGTTACAAAAACCACATTTCATTACAATATCTAACTTGACCACCCGCAACCCTAGCAATTGTATAAGCACACAAAGAATCAAATAGAAACTGAAGGTATCGTATGAAATCACCAATTAAAACTAACTCTTTGGTCGGTGGCAAAGTCTATCGAATAGATTCCTAATTAAGATGTTTTTATGCCCTATAATAAGATGGTTTATGAGATTTGTGGGTTACCTGAAAATCTCTCTAGTTTGGGAAACACTGAAGACTCTCTGCATGTCCTCCATTGATTTTGAGTGGAGGCAGGGGAAGTCAGAGGTTTCTTGAGTGAATAAATCCAGTGCTCTATATAAAATAGTTTTAGATTAATCCTGAAAATGAATGGCAAGCTATAGTATTATATATGTTCGGTTCATGCTTAATGCTTAACCCGCATTCGCTTCCTTCTTTTCTCTGTCTTTACATTATTGTCTCGAGACTGTGTTGGATTTGAAGTGGTCAAAGCTGGAATAAGTCAGTCTGAGTTTGCAGGTCGTGAAACGTGGAGTTATGTACTTGAACAAGTCATGAGTTAGTGTCAATTGTGTTTTCCTCTTTCTTAGGAGTTTGTTGTTTCGTGTTTTCTCTGTTCAAAGTCTCCTTTGTTTATAAGGAGCAAGTTGTTTTCTTTTCAATTATCAATCAGAAAGCTTTGATCATTCTTTGTTTACAAACGTTTTTAAGAATTGGTATCAGAGCTCTCATCACTAATGAGACCTGAGTTGTTGAGGGCAGAGAGAGAACGAGAAAGAAAGAAAATGAGAGAGTCAGATGGGATATAGCAGTAACAGTGCAAAAGGGTTCGTAGTTCCAGCTATTCCAAGGTTTGATGGTCATTACGATCATTGGGTACGACTGATGGAGAATTTCATCCATTCGAAAGAGTATTGGGATCTCCTAGAGAATGGGATCAGTAGGTTCGAAGGGTTCGTTCCTACAGAGGCGCAGCAAAAGCTGAAGGATTTGAAACTCAAGAATTTTCTCTATCAATCCATCGATAGAGATATCCTTGACACGATTCTTAACACCGACACGAGCAAGCAGATATGGGACAGCATGAAAAAAAAATTTGAAGGATCAACGAAGGTGAAGCGTGCACAACTTCAGGCGTTGCGCAAAGAATATGAGATCCTTCAAATGCAAGATGGAGAGAACGTGAACAGCTATTTTGCAAGGACTCTTGCAATAGCAAAGAAGAAGAGGGCATACAGAGATGCATTGAACGAGAACATAATTTTGGAGAAAATTTTGTGATCTCTCACGATGAAGTTCAATTACGTGGTGTGCTCAATCGAAGAATCAAATAATCTAGACAAGCTAACCCTAGATGAGCTCCAAAGCAGTCTTCTGGTTCATGAACAACAGATGGGAGGAGGAGTCACAAAAGAAGAACAAGTCCTTAAAGTCTCATATGAAGGAAGAGGAAGAGGAAGAGGAAGAGGAGGTTTCCGAGGACGGGGCCGTGGAAGAAGCAATAATAGAGCCACAATTGAATGCTTTAAGTGTCGCAAGCTAGGATACTATCAATCCGAGTGTCCTACTTGGAACAGCACTGCAAATCACGCTGAACTAAATGAGAAAGAAAAACTATTGTTGATGGCGTTTGTAGAAAAAGTGGGTTCAGAAAGAGATTGTGTATGGTTCTTAGACTCTGGATGCTCAAATCATATGACAGGAGACAAGAGATGGTTCACTAATCTAGATGAAAGGGCGATGCATACTGTGAGATTAGGAAACAATTCCAGAATGAGGGTCCAAGGTCAAGGAAGCATAAAGGTGATTTTGGAAGAAAAAAACCTCATAATACCAGATGTGTACTATGTTCCAGACTTAACCACAAACCCCTTAAGTCTCGGACAGCTGCAAGAGAGGAAGATGTCAATACTTATAAAAGATAGAAGCTGCAAAGTGTTTCACGATTAGTGGGGACTGATCATGAACACATCCATGACAACAAACCAAATGTTTGTTATTTTGGCTGAGATCTCAGAAACATCGTGTCTACAGGTATCAAGTAATGATCCAAACCTATGGCATAAACGATTTGGGCATCTGAATCAACAAAACTTGAAAAATCTATCAACTAAGCAAATGGTGGTCGAACTTCCTCAAATTGAGATTGACAAAGAAACAGAGGTCTGCGAGGTGTGCACTAAAGGAAAGCAACACAGATAACCTTTACCTAAGCAAGCAACAGAGAAACTGCAGCTTGTACACACCGACCTATGCGGAACTATTCAGCCAACCACAATTGGAGAGAAGAGGTATATTCTCTATTTCACTGATGATTTTAGCAGAAAATCATGGATTTACTTGCTGTCCGCAAAAAGTGAAACATTCACATTCTTCAAGACTTTCAAGCTTATGGTTGAGAATGAAGCAAGAGTAAAGATAGAATGTCTAAGAAGTGATCGAGGAGGAGAGTTTACGTCTAAAGAGTTTAATGATTTATGTGCATATAACGGGATTAAGAGGCAAGTCACTGCAGCGTTTATACCTCATCAAAACGGAGTTACTGAACGTAAAAATCGAACCATAATGAATATGGTGAGATGTTTACTTATTGAAAAGGGAGTGCCTAAGAAATTCTGGGGAGAAGCTGCGAGCTGGACAACTCATGTTCTGAATCGGTCTCCTACTGCTGTAGTAAAGGAGAAGACTCCACAAGAATGTTGGACCGATATCAAACCAAGTGTGGAGCACTTCAGAGTGTTTGGGTGTGTTGGGTATGCCCATGTTCCAAGTCAAAAATGAGTGAAACTTGATGATAGAGGCCAGAAGTGCATGTTTCTTGGTGTAAGTGACGGTTTAAAAGCTTACAAAATGTATGATCCTGTTGAGAACAAAGTTATTGTGAGCAGAGACGTGATATTTGATGAAAATCAAGGCTGGAAATGGAAAAGAAGTGAAGCAGAAGATATGAACGATGTGTTGGTGTTTGAGGAAGAAGACCAAGTTACAGAAAATCAAACCCCAAATGAAGCTGAAGATAATGTTGAAAACCAGTGCATCACATCACCACCGCCATCTCCACACGCTACAATAAGTGGAACCAAGAATCAGAGTGCCACCGAGATACTTGGAAGACTATATTAGAGGAGAAAGTTCCACCGATGAAGAAGAAGAAGAGGTAAAATATTTCGCCCTATACACCTCTCTTGATGATCCAGTTACCTATTGGGAAGCAGCCGAAGAACAAAAATGGAAAGAAGCAATGGATGCCGATATTGATTCAATTCAAAGAAACAGCACATGGGAACTGGTTGAGCTACCTGAGGGGATGAAAAATATTGGAGTTAAGTGTGTGTTCAAGACTTTGTTGAACGAGAAAGGTGAAGTCGACAAATTCAAGGCGAGACTTGTCGCTAAAAGTTATTCACAAAAACATGGAGTTGATTACGATGAATTCTTTGCAGTAGTGGCACGGTGGGATACTATTAGGATGCTACTTGCTGAAGCAGCAAGAAGGAAATGGAGTGTGCTCCAGCTAGACGTCAAAAGCGCATTTCTTCACAGAGTCTTAAAGGAGACGGTGTTCGTGGAGCAATTAGAAGGCTACGTGAGAAATGGTGAGGAGCATAAAGTGTACAAATTAAAAAAGGCACTTTATGGTCTAAAGCAGGCTCCAAGGGCTTGGTACAGCAAGATCGAATAATATTTTCTAAGGGAAGCTTTCAACAAGTGTGAAATTGAACATACTCTGTTCATAAAGAGTGAAACCGGAGGAAGAGTGCTTATAGTGAGCATGTACGTTGATGATCTTATCTTTACATGAAATGATGAGAAGTTGTGTGAGGAGTTTAAGGCATCTATGAAAAGGGAGTTTGAGATGACAGACTTGGGGAAGATGTGTTATTTTCTAGGCGTAGAAGTGGAGCAAAGTGAGAATGGGATATTTCTTTGTCAACAGAAATATGCTGCTGAGTTGCTGTCACGGTTTGGGATGGAAGAATATAATCCAGTGAATAATCCAATCGTTCCTGGAACAAAGCTATCAAAGGAGATGGAGGGAGAAGATGCTGACCCATCTCTATACAAACAATTAATCGGCAGCCTTATGTATCTCACTGCCACAAGACCTGACATCATGTTTGTGGTATGTTTTCTAAGTCGATTCATGGTGAAACCTAAGGCCGCACATCTTCTAGCTATTAAGCTAGTTTTGAGGTACATTAAGGGAACTTTAAGCATGGGGCTGATGTACACAAATGACGGGGAAGGCATCATGAAGGCATACACAGACAGCGACTTTTCCGGTGACATAGATAGTGGGAGGAGCACATCGGGGTATGTTTTTCTAATGAGTAATGCAGCAGTAGCATGGAGTTCAAAGAAGCAGCCAGTTGTGTGTCTTTCTACAACAGAGGCAGAATATATTGCTGCATCGTTTTGTGCTACACAGTGTCTTTGGATGAAGAGGATACTGGGAAGTTTCAATTAGGCAGAGGAGAAGTGTGTAACTATTCTATGTGGTAAAAGTTCTACGATTAAACTCTCGAAGAATCCGGTCTTACATGGCAGAACCAATCACATCAAGGTCAGGTTTCACTTTCTCCGTAATTTAGTGAAAGAAGAAGAAGTCAATTTGATTCATTGTGGAACTAAGGATCAAGTGGCTGATATCATGACTAAGCCATTGAAACTAGATACATTTGTTAAGTTGAGAGGGTTACTTGGAGTGCAGGAGAATTCGAAGAAGCAAACTGAAATGCGTTAGCAGCATTCAGTTTAGGGGAAGGTATGTTGGATTTGAAGTGGTCAAAACTGGAATAAGTCAATTCGAGTTTGCAGGTCGTGAGACGTGGAGTTATGTACTTGAATAAGTCATGAGTTAGTGTCAGTTGTGTTTTCCTCTTTCTTAGGAGTTTGTTGTTTCGTGTTTCCTCTGTTCAAAGTCTCCTTTGTTTATAAGGAGCAAGTTGTTTTCTTTTCCATTATCAATCAGAAAGCTTTGATCATTCTTTGTTTACAAACGTTTTTAAGAGACTGTTCATTTTGTTCAGTCTCACTAACAATTTTTTTGTCAAGATTCAGTCTCACTAACAATTCCTTGAAGAGGCATATATCCTATATTGTCTTCATATGCTTCAAAAATATGTGGAAGAGTGTTTGGATTTACCAATTCGGTTCTCAGGTGACGAACAGTCTTCGAAGAAGCCTATACCGCATCATATTAACTCACCATGTTCAGTCTCAAAATGACAGTTCTATAAGAAAACCCCTTATCGACAATATGGTATATAGTTGGAAGTCTCCATCTCCTATATCTTCAAAGTGCAAACATAGGGGTAAGACGCCATCAACAGAATTACTTTTCCACCACCTCTGCAGAAGAAATAATCAAGTGTTACTTTATCTATCTGGAACAGTTATAATAAATCCAAAAACTTTATAAACACAACCAGAATAAAAATAGAAACTTAGGGCCGCATATGAAATCACCAGTTGAACCCACTCTTTGACCAGTGGCATAATCTATTCAATTTGTTCGTAATAAAGATGTTCCTACGCTCTGTATCATAATTGATGTGCAACAAAAATAAGATGGTTTATGAGATTTTTGGATTACTGGAAAAACTAGTCATTTCATTGCCATGAAGGTTTCTCTAAGATTCACAATCAAAGATTAAAAGTTTCTTCACATAATCTGCTAAAACAAATCTATATAATAAAAGATCCTGAAAAAGTAATGAGATATTAGTATTTGATGCTTAAAGCTTACCTGCAAATTGGGTTTCTGTTCATGCTTAATGTTTTACTCTCATTCCAAGAAGCTTATACCCCATCCTCTTAAACTGGCCCTAGAGTCCCTTATATTGCTCAATTGAAAATGTATATCCACGTGATCGTAGTTCAGTTGAGCTAGAGAAGCATTGCCTTCGTTTAGAGGGAACAAGCACTCTAATATATCAAAGTTGATCCTTCCATTCTCAAAATTGTAGAACTTATGTGGTCGATAAGGAGAAACAACGTGGTTCACAAATCTACCTCTTAACCGACAAGATACGTGGATGACAAAATTTGAACCTTGACCAGGATATTTGCAATCAAACACGGCCAAAACATTAAATCTGAAGAACGGTTGTGAGAGAGAGGTGTGAGGTAGAGGGATATTGGTGAGAGAGGTTTCAGTAGTATGGTGGGTGAAATATAAAGAAAATTCTTCACCTGACATCCTCGTGAACATGGAATCAGTTGATTGTCGCAGAAGGAGAGCGTCTGCATGCCGTGGACTAGTGTTTGGAAAACCAAGTCGGTTCAGCAGTGATGAACAATCCTCTAAGAGTCGTATACCCCATCCTCTTATGCTGAACAGAAGAGGTCCTGCACTTAACTGAATCTTCATATCCACGTGATCATAGTTCAGTTGAGGTAGAGGAGCATTATCTTTTTCTAGAGGGATACTACAATCAAATATTAACAGCTGATGACTACCATTCCGAGTTATCATGAAGTTACTTGGCTTAACAATGGAATCAAAGCTGTTACCATATTTGCCTTTGAACTGACAGTTTACATCGATATCTACTCCATCGGGCGCATTTACCACCGCACAAACCCTAAACCTGAAGAATGGTTGAGAGAGAGAGACGTCAAGTAGAGGGATATTGGTCAAAGAGTCTTCAGTAGTACGGTGAGTGAAATATGATGGCACTTCTTCCCCAGGCAATATCATGTAGTTGAAAATAATTGATTGTTGCTGAATGAGAGTATCTTTATCCAATTTGAAGCAGCCCATGAAATCGAGCGTGGCTTTTGGGACATAATCATCTGAAAGAGAAGATGATGCCTTCTCGGGAACTTTGTCCACTTCCATCGCAAGCTTGCGTGAATAGCCACTCAAATAAACTCTTGTCAATGCCCCACAATCTGAAAAATCAACTATCTTCAGTTTAGAAATGTGTAGGAATACACATTTTAGCCTCCTGCAACCTCTCATACGTAGGAGAATGAGGTTAGAAAATTTCTCGATCCACCAAGGAACCTCTTTAATCCCTGTTCCGCTTAGATATAAACATGAGATGTTGGTTGAGATTTCAGGAAATCTCCTCAACCTTGAGCATCCTTTGAGATGAAGGTCATCGAGAGATTTGAGATTGATTCCTGTGGGAAGAGTCTCCAGATTTCTACAGTAACCAATCGTCAACCTCTTAAGTTGATTGAGATTCTGAAATGAGGAAGGAAACTCCACCAAATTTGGCATATACCAGAGCTCCAACTTAGTCAAAGTGGGAGACAACATCGCCATGAAGGGCGTAAGCGGCTGAACCAAATAAATAATTTAGAGATGTTAAATAAAATCACCGATAATACTTTTTACTTTTACTATTTATCATTCCCAAATTACTGTGATTTAAAGCGTACTACCTTAATACTATTATTTTTCAATCTCATCTGCAATAGATTTTAATCTAAATCAATTTTTATTAAGAAAGATTTTTACATTTTGGCGTTCTTTGGTTTTTGCTTACATAAATCAACTATATATGATATCTTGATAAACCATAACGGTACACCACGTGTACAAAATTAGACCTAGCGACAATGATATTTTTTATAAAAGTGTTTTGTAAATGAGATTGGAGAAACCGTTAAGGCTTTGATTGGTAATTTGCATAATGGCATAATTGCTTTTTCTAATGGTATTTTACCAATCACAAAAAATTGCATAATGATATACAATTAGGCAAAAAAGAAAGATTTGTTTTTTGCCTACAAAAATACAAGTAAAAGTTCATTATGCAAATAAGCATAATGAACTTTTACTTATATTTTTTTAGAGAAAGCTATATATTTTATTTCAATATATATGCATAATATATATTTAAGTATTTCATATGCTTAAAATTAAATATTGAAAATAAATTAAAAATACAACTATTTACAATAAAAACTATGTTACTTTTTTGATCTTTCAAATAACTTTTAGTATATGTTACAACTTTATATTTTTTATATAATAAATAGTGAAACAATTTTTTGCACCCATATTAAAAATTAACAACTGAAAAAATAATTATTTATAATAAAATATTATTTTATAATATAAAAATAGCTAAAATTTAATTTAATAGTTATAAGTGTATATTTTAAATTTAAGATTACATTCTGCCATTCTGCAAAATTTATCCAATCGCATAAAATTTTCAGTCTGCAATATTTTATTATGCAGCTTTTGATTCTGTAATTATGCTATTAAGCAATTATACATTGTTTACCAATCAGAGCCTAAGTATAGAACTGCATACCTTCAGCCCCTCCCATTGTTTCCCAGAACTGTAGGGTTTTGATATGACAAGCTCAATGAGATTCTCGAGACCTAAGTTATAAGGGAATCCTTCAATCTTTGTTCCATATAGTTTGAGAACTGAGATGTTGGTTGAGAATTCAGGAAAATTCCTCAACTCTCTGCATCCATCGAAATTGAGGTAGTCGAGAGATTTGAGGCTGAAACCAGTCGGAAGAGTCTCCAGACTGTGGCAGTATGCCATGTTCAACTTCAACAATTTATTGAGATTTCGTATAGAAGAAGGAAGCTCTACCAAACTCGAGCAAAGCTCAAAGTCAAGTTCCTCAAGATTAGGAGCCTTTGAAAGATCTGGAACTTCTTTCAAATTGTGAGATTCCCGCAGATCCAATATCTTAAGACATGAAAGCGACTGTACACCACAAAAATAAATACAGATCTCTGTAGAAATTACACATCACGTGACTTGATTGTCAATCAAAAACTAAAATAACCATTATGACCATCCTCATTAATAACATCAGAATAATTCTCAAAACTTACCACAACTCCTTCCCACAGCTTCTCTAGCTTGCTTTCCCTCATTTCGAGCTTGACAATGTTTTTTGGACAAAAATTAGAAGGCATACGGATCATTGGATATTTGAGCCAACACAATAGTTTGAGCCCAAGGGGTAAATAGTCGAAGCTTTCATGTAAGTGCAATGTGCCTTCTTTTCGAGATTTCTTCGAATTAATTTCTAAGAAACCAAGATTATGCATCCCTTTGAAGGCACTCTCATGTACATGCAACTCATCAATCTCACTTGTATCCAATGATATACCTAAAACCCTTACAGTACCCTGAAAAAAATATAACATTAATGAAAAAGAGACACACCCATAGAATTCATCGTTAATCAAATGACATTCTCTTAACCCCATTTACTAAGTTAATTAAAAAGGGACCACAAAAAAAATAAAAAATAAAATTACTTACAGTGCCTTCACTGAGTACATAACAAATATCCTTTGAATCAACCAGAAATTCCCGTTTTCCAGGCTTGTTAATGGACTCCGTGCGAACAATTTTTCTACCCATTTTTTCTAACAAACTGTGCATCTCTACATGACCTTGCCTGACCTGAATGAGAGACTTATCAGCCAGGTTTTGCAGTGCAATACTAACACCCAAGTTACTATCTGCTAGAAACAACTCCATGTTTGTGACTGCCACATGATTGAAAAGACATGCGATATGACGAAATATCGCTTTATCTTCTTCATTACCTAACCCATCATAGCTGACTCTTAGTACTTTCTCAATTTTATCATCTAGACCATTCTGAAGCCTTGGCAACATATCCATCCAATACTTCTTATCCCTGCCCCGCAAAGACGAACCCAAAACTTTAAGACCCAAAGGAAGACAACCCACATGTCTTGCAACTAAAACAACAAGCTTCTCAAAACCTTCAGGTGGAGCATTTTTCCTAAAAGCAGACTGACATAACATTTCAAGAGCGCGCTCTCCAGTTGGGAGACTAACTTCATAAATATGAACAATCCCATGAGCCCTTAAGAAATGCTTATCATTTGTAACCACAATGATTCTACTCCCACTTCCAAACCATTGAGTTTGACCCACCAAGGAATCTAAGACCATTTGATCATCCAAATCATCAATGATGATAAGAACTTTCTGGTGTTGTAGCCTCTCTCCCATTGAACCTAGATGACCTATCTTTATGTCCTTTATCCCCATAATTTCACATAGGAATTGGTCTTGTAAATGCAATTTCATGTTGTAGTCGTCGGGATTGGCTCTACTATAAATTTCTTTACTCTTAGATACGAAAGACCTGTCTAAGAATTTGCTAACTTGGAAATGCTGAGGAAGTTGGTTAAACAAAGCTCTTGCGATGGTAGTCTTACCAATCCCTGAGGAACCCCATATACCAATTATCCTCACTTCCTCAGATTCCAATTGCAACAATTCACTCATCTTTGCCATATGATCTTCGATGCCAACAAAGTTCTCAAAATCCTTGGATGAAGTTGAAACCAGTTTACCCAAAACATCATCGGCGATTTTTTCAATCATTTTTGCTTCGTTTTTATCCCTAATAAGGAGAAAGATAACTTAGCAGATATGAAACAACGATTTATTCAAGATGTATCTAAGCACATAATAATGAATTATAAAAAAACTATACCAGTTCGCAAAATCAAATCCGACCATATTAGCTACATCAGTCAACGCTTTCTTCCATTGATCTTTCACTTCCTTTGTTTTGTCCTTGCAAGTTTCTTCAAAGATCCTTCCAAAGTCTCCGGTTTGGTTCCTCACATGAGAAGGATCCACACCGTAGAAAACTGGTATGACGATTTTACCCTTGCAATTTACGATCTCTAGCAACTCGTTAAGACACCAGCTTGAAGAAGCATAGTTTTTGGAGAAAACGACCACCGCAATTCTGGAACTCCTAATCGCTTTTTCAAGCACGGGCCAAAGGGAGTGGCTTTTCTCGACCTCGTAGTCTTTGAAAGTATTGATCAATTTCCGATCAAACTCCTTGAAAACGTGGCTGAGGAAATTTTTGCGGATGTCTTCTCCTCTGAAGCTCACGAAAACATCATATACCCAATTGAGAGAAGAAGATGAAGGAGCCATAGAGAGAGAAAGAGAGCTACAAACAACAAAAAATTGGCGATTGAGACTGTAAGAAGAAAGTAAGAGGAGAGGTAGTGAGCGTCTTGGTGATTTTCATAAATTATTATCATAGCAGCAATTTCAACATTGTTTCTCGGATATTTCTCTTACTAAATTGACTTACTCACGGCCACACAAGTCTTATCTTTTTTTGGCTAAAGTCTTCACTTTCACTATGTTTCTCAGACTTTTCAGACGCAACTTGGCGGATGATTCCTACTTTTTTTTTCTTCCTACATTTTTTTTCAAATTATTTCTTCCTATTTTTCTATGTAAATTCTAAGCTTAGGAACTTGCTCGTGTACTAATGAGGAAAGACAGTATTAAAGCAAAGAAAATCACAATTTCATTTTATATCTTAATTTAAGAAACGTATACAACAAGCTACCAAAACCGACATTGTGTTGAATTACTCTGTTTCTTTTGACTGGTGTGCAGTAATACCAAAACAAATTTTGTCGAATCTTTGTGGAGTTAAACCTACAAGAAACAGATTACTTACATAAGTACAGCAATCAGAAGTTAGAAAAGCAGAGGATTCATGATTAACAGAATCGATAAGGAAAGTTACAGAGACCGAAGGGACGAACATCGACTTTAATAGTCTGAAACACTTGACACAATCTACATACGCTCTTAGTTTCTTGTCTTCAACATCAACATCATGATAGTCCGAATTCTTAACTTTGACCAATGAAAAATGTGAACTTTTGTGATATTCTTCAACTGGAAAATATCCATTTCCCATTGGAGGACTAATTCCATCCGGAGACGCAAATATATTTCCTCCAAAGCGTATCAAATTAGCTCCTTTATTTAAATGTTGAAATAACTCTTTGTACCAGTATCCAATTACTTGGTCAGCTATTTTTAGTGCCCAGTTTCCACTAAAGCCATCCTAATAAATATTGAAACAGACAGAAAATAAACTATAAAAACAAAATCTCTGAAATTTATTAGAATATATATGATTTGAGTAAGAACCATTGGAAGAAATTATATTTAAAAACTTCAGGAAATTCTAAAGAGGATGGATTCGAGTACTTTGAAGCATAAACAAAAATTTGAAACTAAGATCTTTATTAAAAAAAATTCCCAACATTCTTATCAAATAAAAATTGTTTATCTTAGATAAAGTAGAGAAAAGTTTATCTGAAAAACTTGCGGTCTGAAAAAAACGGTTTCTTTGCCACCATAAACTGAGGCTTGAGTAAAATGCACTCCAAGCCAGGGATCTCGAGCAACAATAACAAAGCCAGGACATTCTGTATTATAGCATCCAGTTTTTTTATAGCCATCGTCCTAATAAAAAATTAAAATAAATAAAAGGTAGAATGTTATGCAAGAAGAAAGGATAATGGCTAAACAATGGTCCAATTTCATTATCATAATTACGAACTATTTATTGGTTTGCCATGTATAAAAAATAAAATAAGAAAATAATTAATTTCTTACGGTCCAATATATTGTAATTCGCGTCAAACTGTCACCATACAATCTTGGATGCACATGTATACAATTTCAAAATTCATTAAAATGTGGGTTTGAAAATGTATTTATTTTGTTTTGTTTTGACAACCAATGGATCTCGGCAAACCGAAAAAGATCTCTAAAACATGTAAAACACCAAATATTTTAGTAATCATATGCAATGGCACACCATAATTAAAATCATAGTGTGGATACTCAAGTTTTGGTTCTCCATTATCGTAAGAAGAGTTTTCTTAACCCATTGGACCATCATAAATTAGTTATTTATGGATAAATATTATATAATTTTAAATTATTTTTATTGAATATATATATATATTCATAAATATAATTATATATATATATATATTTATCTAAATTTTTTTATATGAAATTATTATATATAATGTAATTTTAAGTTCCTTGTTTAAATTTGCATGACTTTGTATGAAGTACACGTTTTTTTTATAAGTTTGATAACAACTTACCGCCCAACCAAATTGTATGCTATTGAGTTGATCACGAGGTCCATTCTCTAACTAAATTTGATTTTTACTGTACTAATTATTTTGTACAGTTAAATTATGAATGCTTATTGCAGCGACTGCTCCTCGGTAGATGCTCCCATCCAAAATGGTCTCCACTGTTGCAAACTGTATATCACATGAATAAAGAAAACTTTTAACAAATTTTGCATGTATTAGAGTCATAAGTCATAATACTAGATCTTCAACTGTTTACCAAAACAAAAAGAGTCATAACAATAGAAAGATGGAAAAAGACGTGACTCTATATAATCATTTTTTGCTATAAATAATATAAAAGGGATTTTTTTGAAAAATATCCTATTTATGTTTCATAATTTAGAAAATACCTCTTTCATTTAAATTATTAATAATATATATATATATATATATAATACGAAAATTATGTCCTCATTTGATGTGCAAGTCATTAATTTTAAAAAAATAAAAACGAATTAGAAAAAAAATATATATTAAAATATATTTTATCGTCAAAGAAAATTATCGATTTTTAATTGATTTTTTCTAAAAACATTATTCACACTTTTAAAGTTATTTTAGTAAAAAAATATTAGTTAAAAAATTAGATGAAATAACTCAACAAGGAGAAATATTATTATATTCAAATAAAATAAATTAATATACAAATTTATAGAATTGATATATAAATCAACGGATTAATTAAGAAATTTTCTTAAAGTTTTTTTCCAAACAAAATAAATATTTTCCAAATGAGATCTTTGTTTTCTGCATAAAATAAAATATATTTTTATCTTCAAAAAATATTATGGAGTTTTGTTTTTAATTTATTTTTCTAAAACTTATTTCAGCTTTTTAAGGTTATTTTAGTAAAAGGAAATAAAAAGTACTATTCAAATTATAAAACTTAAATAGGGAATATTTCCAAAATTTCTCAATATGAAAATTTATATGGGATGATTTAGATATTTTCCAAAAACTAAAAGGAAATAAAAATGTACTATTCAGAAAAAAAATAGATATAGATATTTCAATAAAACCATGAAAAAGAAAAAAAATTACATGTTGGCCGGGATACTCGGCCGTGTCGAGATGAATGCTCTCAGTTCCGTTTCTTTTTCTTGAAAGTGGTACTGTTCCTTTTGGACAACTTTGATCATTTGTTTTATATTGATCATTTCTTTTGAAACTTTCATCTGAACTGAATTTTTCCTATAACATAACACAAAAATAGCAAGATTAAGATTAAGATTAAAAATAGAATTACATAATTAAATATGCTCAGCTATATTAAAGTATTCTCTAGAAAAGACATTGTTTTCCACAATTGTTGATTGAAAAGGGCAACCACCATACCTGAATCTTGTGGTGTTTCAAGATTGGATGTTGGAAAGCCGGTTGTTTAATATATCAACACAATCAAATTTCTGTAAAATCGACCACAAAATTTTTCTTAAGAAATTGAAAACATAAAATTTGAAAAAATGGAATAACAAAATAGAAGTTATTAGAAACTCACATCAACGTTTTCTTCAGCCACTACCGTTAAAAACATATAAGAAAAAAGACAGAACACTAGATGTAAACACAATGTTAATTTTTTTTACATTTCTCCATTGATAGTTTATCATTCTATATACTAATTTGAGTCAACGACTAATAAATTTATTGCTAGTCTTATCATTGCCAATTTGAGTCAAAATATTAGAAGAAAAAAAAACTAGAGTTTATGCCAGTTTGAGTCAAAGACTAGTAAATTTATTGTTATAACTAGCAATAAATTTATTGTTATTAGAAGAAAAGTGTCAAACCAAATATTTAGTTGTTAAACTTAAAAATATTAGGACCTATACCAATTTGAGTCAACGGCTAATAAATTTATTACTAGTCATATCCATTCACCTCTTATAAACCTAACAAAAGTGTAAAATACTAAAATAGTAGGGTCTATATCATTTTGGCTTTTGAGTCAATGAATAATAAATTTAGAGATTTATTGCTAGTCATATCACTTCATCTCATAGTATTCTTTTAGATGAAGTGATTTTTTGTAAAACTAGTAACAAAATAGATTTTTTCTCATGCTAAGGGTGAAATTTAATATGGGACAATAGTATTCAATCAGGATCTTATTTTTTTGGGTTAAAATTCAATCAGGATCTAAACTTCGCTTTTCATATAAAGATTTTTTTTCTTTGAATATTGGTATCCAAAGTAAACACAATTTAATATGACTAGGATTGAATTGGTGCATATGTTGTTAAATTTTTCATAATTTGTTTTCTTTTAAAATTACAAATGTTGTTGTTCATTATTTTATTATGACTAGGATTGAATCGGTGCATATGACTAGGATTGAATCGGTTCATTATTTTACAAATGAACGTTCTCAGTACGAGTGGCTCTCATGATTATCTCACTTCTCATTGCAGTAACCCTAACCTCAACACCGTAGTAACCATCTTATGCAAGCTCTCTAGTGAGAACCTCATTCACTTCATCATATAATACAGGGCCGACGATCTATTTCCACACGGGAACTATCATATACGATCAGTTCCACACAGAGTTAAGGCCTTGTTCTATATCCATCCAAAACCAAAGTTGCAATGCTTAATACCCACAATTTGAAAGTTCAAAATTTTAATCCACAAAAATGTCGGTTTTAGTTGGATTTAGTCGGTTTACTATTTACCAAACTATTTTTAACCATTTATTTCAAAAATAATTGTGTAAATAAAAAATATACAACTTAAGAATCCAATTCTAACAAAAAAAAAAACAAAACCAAAACTTCCAAAATTAACTTTATACCCCCACAAGCTCTTTCTTCTCCTCTCTTCCTGCGATCTGAGTTTCGACCATCATTTACCTAGAGACTTACAACAATCAGCTAACTTAGCATATTTCCCAAGCCAATTCAACACTTTACCTCCGTCTTCAAACGTTGCAGGGTACCTATTCTCAGGAGCAAGCCTATAACTAACGGCCAATACAATTACATCGCATACTTTAGCTATTCTCCATCTGCTACAAACTACAAATTCTCAACACAGTCACTCCGCTAATACCTAAATGATTTAGATTTATTTACAAACAAAGTTTTTTATTAAACTAAATTTCTGCCCTAAAAGTAGGACAAGGAGGGTTTTCAGCGATTTCAATTTGCCATCTACTTATACAGCTGATATGGAATGTGGACACACATTCCATAACAGCCCTTTCCTCTATTTCTATATCTTCTAAACAAATTACGCAAATTACAGTTCTACACTTCGCTTAATAAAAAATTTAAGTAAGAAATACACTATCAAACCTACAAAAAAAACAGCTATTACTAAGACCGTGATCAAACTTGAAAGTTTATGATCAGACAATGAATAACATGCACCATCAGCCATTGAAGGAGATTATGAAGAAGAAAAAGAAGAAGAAGATTCAGAAGAAGAAGATTTAGAATCGGAAGAAGATTTAGAATCAGAAGAAGATTTAGAATGAGAATATTAGTGAGAAATGAATGAAAACGAAAATAAATAAAAGATGAGAAATGGAAACAATCCATCAAAACGAAATGAAACCTAAATGAGGAAAACTAGTATAAAGAGGATGTGTAGTTGAGCGGTCACTTTTATGACACTAACTCAGGAGTTAAGTTTGAAAAGTTTTACTATCTCTAACAGTTAGAGTCAAACAGTCCAAGGTTAAAGCTAAGGTGATCAAAAGTACTATACATTCATTAGGAGGCTTATGTAACGTGTTCAAATGCAATTCCGCAAACCAATCCGTAAACTATTCATTGAAATGATAAAATCACTTACGTTTGAAATTAAAAAATGAAACATATACCTGTGCTTGTAGCTTTGCAATTTCATTGTTCAGGCTAGAAATCATTTCTCTGGATGACTTCTGCAGGATTAAATGTGTATGATGAGTAAACCATGACCTCCTTATTCTAACTCTTAAAACCCCTAATGTTAAAATGGGTATCAAGCTTTTCTAGTGTAAGATAGAGTTAGCTCCACAGCCACCAAGGATTCTTCATCATGCTGAAGTTCTCGAACTTTCATTTCTAGCATCGCCTGATTGAAATCATGCAATTTTTACTAATATTATACAATGAGAATGCAACTGCTATCTTCCAATGGATGAAGACATACCTCTTTCTGAGTGAAGGTAGATCTTTCATCTAGCAATTGTCTCATCTTGACTTCAATACTAGACTGCCAAATATATATAAATGTTAGAACTACACATAACATCTCCCTGCATATGAAATGTAATGTAACATCTAATAGCAATCTGATATGTCCTGAAAACATGACTTTCTCTCACATTAACCAAGGGTAATTTCTTAGTCTATTAACTTATGAGAGTGGTAATATTTCTGCCTCTTTACTGGACCAATTTTTTTAAAACTCAATAAGTTTTTAAACAATTCTCTTTTTAGGTGAGAAATAATTCATTTTTTTATCAAATGGAATTCAAACGAAAGCTTTATTTTCTATTGTGAAGAATCCATATTTGATTCACGTTGCTTATGGGAGTTAATGTTCTGTTTTAGTTTTATGTTTTGTTGTACATGAATGTTGAAGACAAATCCATATTTAGAGTAATCATGAAAAAGTTTATATTTTAATTTTTGTATGTTTCAAATGGTTATATTTTTGATTTTTTAAAATAATAATAATAATTATTATTATTATTTAGAAAATTCTTTTTTATTTATTACAAATAAATTACTTGTAAATTAAATAAGGGTAAATTTTTCATATCATAAATGTATAAATATTGATTTAAAATAAACAAATGCAGAATGTATTTTTCAAATAAAAAACATAAATAGGGTAGTTTGCAAAAAATCCATAAAATTTAACGACGATGTTGTTATAGTGACAAATGCTTTTGAAATATGGACCGACGTCGTTTTAAAATTTCATATCTTTTCTTCTTCGTCAAGCTCTGTTTCTGAATTCTCGATTTTGTTTTTCCAAATTCTCGTGTTTCTTCTTCCATGTATGTCAAAATCCGTGATCCTCACGTCCCAATACAACTAAAAACCCTAAAAAATTCTACAATCCTTTTATGTTGATTCGATTTAGATGTAATCATCTCTCGGAGAATGGTTCGTGGACTGATGAAATTCCCAGGAATCTCAACAAAGCTACTAAACATAAGCATTGATTCACTCTACAAATTTCGAAACTTGGAGAAAGCAGAATCTTTAATCATAGACGGAATCAGATTAGGTATTCTTCCTAATGTCATCACTTACAACACTTTAATCAAAGGTTACTCTCGTTTCATCGGAATCGACGAAGCTTATGCTGTAACTCTCCGTATGAGAGAAGCTGGAATCAAACTTAGCGTCGCTACATATAATTCATTGATCTCTGGAGCTTCAAGAAACTTGATGTTGAATCGTGTACTCCAACTGTTCGACGAAATGCTTCAGTCAGGTTTATCTCCAAATATGTGGAGTTATAATACTTTAATGTCTTGTTACTTCAAATTAGGAAAACATGGAGAAGCGTTTCGGATTCTTCATCAAGATATTCATTTAGCTGGGCTTTGTCCTGGTGTTGATACTTACAATATTCTTCTTGGTGCGCTTTTTAAAAGCGGTCATACGGATAATGTGATTGAGCTTTATAAGGATTTGAAGAGTCTTGTTAAACCCGAGCTTATGACGTATAACATTCTTATCAATGGTCTTTGTAAATCAAGACAAGTTAATTCCGCGATTTGGATGTTGCGAGAGCTCAAGAAATCGGGGTATACTTCGAATGCGGTTACTTACACTACAATGCTTAAGCTTTATTTCAAGACTAAGAGGTTTGAGAAAGGTCTTCGACTGTTTTGGAAAATGAAGGACGAAGGGTATACGTTTGATGGGTATGCAAATTGCGCAGTTGTTAGTGCTCTGATTAAAACAGGAAAAGCAGAGGAGGCGTATGAATGTATGAAAGAGCTTGTGAGAAGCAGTACACGGAGTTTGATCGAAAAGGATTGAAACCTGATGATTACAAGCACACGATCATAGATCATGGTTTGTTAAGTATAGGTCATACCGGTGGAGGAGAGAAGCATTTAGAATGTATGGGAGAGATGGGAATGAAGCCGAGTGTTGTTACTTGTAACTGTTTGATTGATGGGTTGTGTAAAGCGGGTCATGTAGATCATGCGATGAGGTTGTTTGAGTCAATGGAGGTTAGAGATGAGTTTACTTATACTTATGTTGTGCATAATCTATGCAAAGATGTGCGGCTCGTATATGCTTTGAAGCTGCTCTTATCGTGTTACAATAAAGAAATGAAGATTCCGTCATCCGCAAGACGAGCAGTGTTGTCTGGTTTACGGATGATGGTTTCCTATCAAGCAACAAGGAAGACACATCAAAAAATCAAAGCTGCTATTGAATGCAATACACTAATGTATCCTTAAGACATTGGAAGTATCTTAGAGAAGAATTATTGATTTATACATGAAGCCTAGTAAGGGCCATTTTAATACTAGATCCTAGTTGAGATTTGAGCTTCTGAGCTGACTCAGGGGATAGTATAAACTTCTGTTAATTTTTGTTTTCTTCATATTAACATGTGGAGAAAAGTATATGTAAAGCAGCCTAACTGTCAATCATAAGAAAAAATTATTGTTTTCTGTAGCCCTGCGAGTACCTGCGAGTTCGGTTTTTCGGTTCGGTTCGGCTCGGTTATTTTGGTTTTTCGGTTTTTTGGAATTTGAAAATCTTACCGAAAGAAACCAAAATTAATAACGGTTCAGATCGGTTCAGAATCCAGTTATTTTTGGTTATTGAAATCTTTCCGAATTGAACCGATTTTTTTAAAAACAGGTTATTTCCGGTTATTTTTGGTTATTTTCGATTATTTTTGGTTTTTACTTGCAATTGTAGAAATACATCATCAAACATTCAAATTACACAAAAATCATCATATCATCATCTAGCCAATACTTAAGTTTAGATATCAAAAGTCCAATACATAGCAAGACACAAAATACTGAGGGTAGAGTTTGTATCAGTCTTAGTCTTACTTTAGAAACAGAGATAGACTGTAACAAACTCTACTATAGTTTCAGTGAAAGACAAAAAGATAGAGAGATGGATGGGAACAAGCCTGTCTAGTGGTTATTGCATCAAGCTCTCTCCAGTTCACACTTGTTGTTGTTGACTCTGGAGCAGCATAAAAAGACAGAATTTAGATAAATATAAAGAAAAGAAATTCAGAAAACATAAAATCACATAAGTTGTTTACCTGTTGGTAGTGTCGGATTACCTACACAAGATAAAAGACAATCAAAAGACATAACAGAACAATCAACAAAACAAAATTGACAAAAACAGAGAAGTCATTAGTTGTTTACCTGTTGGTAGTGTCCGAGTACCTACACAAAATTAAAGACAGTCAAACGACAGAACAAAACAATCAACAAATTAAATTGACAAAAACTGATAGAAACAAAACAAAATTAACAAATCCTTACTTTTTCTCATGAAAATCCAGCTCTTCTAACATCTGAACCAAGTTTGCAAGCTTCTCTGCATGAATGGTATTTCTTAGCCACTGTTGTGTGCAAACGAGTGCTTCAATCATGGCTGGTGTCAGACAACTCCTGCACGGACCAAAATCCTACCACTAGTACTGAATGCTGACTCTGAAGCAACAGATGAAACAACAGATGGCAATTGCTAAGTGCTCTATCATCTTCCCTCCGAATAAAATGTTGCCACACAACAGTTTTCTCAACTTGCCTTTTCTTTGGTTTCGGTAGAAGCTCAGAACTTGATCTCTTTGTCGTCGTTCTTTTCCTGCCTATAGAAGCTTCTCCAACTTCTTCGTTGTCAACTTCAGATGTCATCTACAAGACAAGACAAAACAGAGAAACTTAATATCAGAAGTCAAAACAATCGACAAAATTATACAAGTTAAACAAACTTGATTAAAAACATAATTAAACAAGGAATGTCTCAAATTAATTACACAAAGTTGATAAAAACCAGAGTTAAACAAGCAATGTCTGAAACAAACACAAACTTTGATCAGATATAAAACACAACAACAATTAATTAATTTTCTGCATTTGTAAAAAAATAAAAATAAAAACAAATAGCACCAACTATAAAAAAACATAGTAATGTTTAATCTTTTGAAAAAAAACAGAACATGCACATTACAGACTTTGGTTCTTTTAAAAACCAACTTAAGTTGAAAGTTTCAAATTAAAACCAAACCAAACATGTTAGTTTCAATTTGCCGGTCACTACAACAATAAAACCACATTTCACTTGTTAATGGTTTGATTATAGACTAACAATAGCAATCCAAAGTCTGATTTTTTTTCCCACAAGAAACTCCATTTAAAGTAATGCTACCATCAAACAATAAAATCCAGGCAAAAGGTTAACAATGAGGCCGAATAGAAATTTGACAAAGATGAATTACATCCAAAGTCTGATTATCAAAGTATATAGATGACCAAATTCAAGAGAAACAAAAACACAAAGTGCAAACTCTAAATATGAAATTGAAAATTAAACTCAAACCCTAAGACTCAAAGCTCTTTCACAAACTAAAAATTGAAGAAATAATCGTAACAAATCAACAATTATAGGTTGGATAGACATGGATAAACAAAATCTATACCAAAACCCTAACCCCCAAATTGAAAATTTTAAGAAATATGATAGAGAATAATTGAATAACTAACCTTATGTTATAGAAATTGGAGAAACAAGACGAAGATGAGCCAGAGAGAAGACGGAGTGATGCCGGAGAGATGTACAGGAAAGAGCAATGGTGAGAAATGAGATGCGGGTGAGAGAGAGAAGAAAAATGAAAGGTTAGGGTTAACCTAATCCACTTATCCTTATATACCTAGGTTTAATTATGGTTCGGTTTACCGATCGGTTACCTCTAAACCGAACCGAACCGAGGCAATAACCGATTTTAATTTAAATCTCTTCCGATCGGTTTCTTGGCAATAACCGATCAAAAACCGATTGCCCTCCAAACCGGTTCGGACAATCCGGTTCGGTTTTTAATCCCAGGGCTAGTTTTCTGTATAGAGTGGATTAGTAAATAAAACATTTTCTTACTTATTTAAGTACATAAGTTTGTTTTTTAACAGTTTTCAATCTATACTTGATGTTGGAGTTTTTTAACAGTTTCCAAACAGAGTACAAGCCTTGATGTCTCCGAAATGCCAATTGAATACTACCAAATATCAATATATAAACAAAAGTATACAACCAGATCATCAGTAATTCAAAAGTATATGCCAACACAAGCGAAATTTTGAAATAAATAGTGTTTTATGCCATGATCGAACAAGCTTTGAGGCAGAAACTATGGAAGATCATCCAATATACTATTAATTTTTTTTTTGTTTTATGACTGATTGGCTTATGGTAATATCTTATTTAATACCTAACTACGAAAATCATATGGCCTTATCTTTTCTAAAGGAATCTATGGTTGATTTTGCAACGCTATATTTGTGAGTTTTTCCTATTTTGGGTTATCAGAAAAGCTAAGGAAATAGTGAAGAGTCTTTGGATTACCAATTCGGTTCTTAATCTGCAAGCACAAATGAAAACAATCTGTATGATAAAAGGACTCTTGAGATATATATAATATTATGCCTAAGTTGATGACTAATGCTTACCTGCATTCGTTTACTACTTCTCTCTATCTCTACTCTCTTCACTTTCATCAATCTCATTGCATAATCCTTGTTTCACATTCTGCAAACTGATCGATCTCACTGCCGATATCACTGTCTCCACAGTCTTCAAACTTATCGATCTCACTGCCTTTATCACTGTCTTCACATTCTTCACTGTATTTAGTTTCATGCATCCATCACTAACTGTATTGTCTGCATCGGCCTCACACACATGATGAGGAGTGGTTGGATTATCAATTCGCTTCTCAAGTGATGAACAGTCCTCCAAGAAGCGTATACCACATCTTCTTAATCTGGCCGTAGAGTCACTCCTATTACTCAAATGAAAATGTATACCAAAACAGATTTTTTCTAATCTTTGTGGAATAAAAACCTACGAGAAACAGATTACATAAGTACAGCAATAAGAAGTTAGAAAACAAAATGAAGAGAAGAAGAAGAAAGTGTAGAATCTGAATTAATCATCTTAAAACAGAACCTAAGTTGTTAAAAGATAAATTCAGATGGGAAAACAAAGAACGTAGAGCAAAATGACAATTCTATGAATAAATAATTAAAAGAAGAGGATGACATTCAGTTCTTATATTTCTATGATTTGGTTAGAGATATAGATAAATGATGACTTAGTTACACTAAGAGAATGATAGTTACACCAAGAGAATGATCCTTTAGAGGATATGAATATTTGGAAAGAGATATAACCTGTTGGGGTTTTGCATATATAGTAGAACCTCTATAAATTAATACTCGATAAATTAATAAAATTTACTGGTTCTAAGTCGGGCCGGTATAAAAATGAACAAAATTTGATAAGATAATAAGATAATAATATTTTTAGAATCTCTAAGTAAATATATGGTCTCATTAATAACATATATTAATAATCATGTAAATTTTCATATATTTATATATATAAAGATAATATAATTTTGTTTTTATGAATTTATGTTAGAACTCATAAATAACTTTTCTTATATAAGAAAATATTATGTTGTATTTTAAAATATCTTATTGTTATAATGTAAATACATTTTCATAAAATAAAATAAACTTTTCTATAAATTTTTAAATTATAAATATGCATAATTTTTATTTCAATAGTTGTATAGACTGTTTAAATACAACAATTAAGGTTACTAATCATAAATTTAAATTTATGTTAATTTTTTATATAAGTGAATTCATCTATAATCTTTGTTATTTATTGTCAAAATAATTTAATTTTCTTTTAAATTTTAAACTTTCAAATCTAAAACTATTAAAATTTATAACATCCAATACATTAATTTTATTTAGATAAAAAAAATTTAATTTATTTATTTTTAATTTTTGACAAAAATCTCTATAAATTAATAAAATATTATGGTCCCAACATTATTAATTTATAAAGGTTTTACGGTATATGGATTAGATCTTTGTGGTCATGGTAATGATATGGTTTCTTTGCTGCCTCTCGGCTGTTTTTTCCCATCAGGAATAAACAAAGATGAATATGAATATGCTACCGAGAATTCACTGTTCTTATTTTATAGAAAAAAATGAACAATTCTTAGGTGAACCCTTATATTCACCTCCCATCTCATAGCCAATAGCCAATCAAACTGCCACATATTCTCGTATTAAAAAAATGAATAAACATTAAAAATAAATAAATTTAACAATTAAAACAAATTTGGAAGGAAAAAACTCATTAATTTGGAAACAGAGCTAACGCCGTTTACATCATCTTCGACAGAGATGTCGGTGAGGGAAAAACAAAATTCAAGCTCTATGGATTTGTGAAAAGCTTTTACCTTGATAAGTTAGTACTGAGACATCTTATTTTGGTCTTGCCTTCTTAATTGTGTTCTTATTTAGTATCATCATCTTTATATGTGTTCTGAAATTACTTTTAGCTTTGTTTGATCTGATTGAAAAATTTTTTTTTTCGTCGATTTGACATGACGAGCTTTGGAAGAACTCAGAAATGATTTTCAAAGTTGGACTGGAAACAAGACACCAAAGGTACTCACGCTATATATCTTGCTCTGTCTGTTAGTTTTCTCTATACAAAAGTGATTACGAATCTGTCTTTTGGTTTTAACACCATGGCCATTGGTTAAGAGACAACAGGTCTAATCCCAATGCAAATAAAGAGTTAAACAATACTTCCCAGTTCTCATTTATCTGGTTCAAATATCAGCAGAGAGGTTGACATTCGTAACACAAAGAGGTATGTTTCTTAAGGCACTTTATCTCGTTGGTCATATTCTAGATGATTATATTAGTTTACTTGTCATCAGTTTAAGTTCTATGTATGTTTTTGATGTTACCATTATGGTTCGCTTTAGTGGAATTTTGTTGCAGGGACTTGGGAAACTAAGGGACTTATTAGTGACGAGAGGCATAATCAAAGTTATCTGAAATCAAATAAATTGAATATGAATATTGTTCTGTTTTATGGTTTGTCAGTTCATCAGGTGGTTCAGGAGATCGTCAGTCATATGGGGCTCACATTTCTAATGCAGCAGCAGATATATACTAGATCCAGGCAGACTAGAAATGTTCATGTGCGTCATTCTATAAGAAAAGAACTCTCTGAGGGAATGCATGCAATTCTTGAGATTATTGTGCCATCAAGCAATTCTCTTCTTGGTGTCTATTCATCTTCTACAGATCCAGTACATGTACCATCTGATTCTAGATCATTAGCTGTTGGAGCTATCAGACGTAAAACTGCTCTGCAATAGCTGTGACAAGTAGAACTATTTAAAAAAATATATGATGAGCCACGAAAACTATGTTTATACATATACCTATGCCAGCGTTTTGTTGCTATTTCTGGCATCCTTTATACTACTCATCATGTTGTTTATTTGTGATGAGCAATTTCAATCTCTAAAATTTGCAACTTGATGAGTCTAAAGCTGATAAACGCTGTGAGAAAGTAAGAAATTGATGAGAACTAATTTTGCATTGGATAAGATGGAAGTAAAATAATATCACAGATTCACAGCTCTCCATAGCTTCTTTCAGCCTTGAAAATGCTACAATGAATGTTAAAGCAATAAGAAACAAAAGACAAAACAAGTTTCTTGTAACTATGCTGAGGTAATCGCATATAAACCAAACATCTTTTATCCAAAAACCCAAAAAATTCAATAAAAATGTGAGTTTATATTGAAAAATAATAAAACTTCACGATGAACCACCATAGTTCTTGTCAAAGTCCTACAAAATAAAAGATTTTAATTTTTTTAAAGTTGACAGATAACTTAATTATAAATAGCTGACATAATGAAATATTACCTGAAACATTTGTGAGAAAAATGACGCATCATGTAAAATCGGATTTGGTGGTATCAACAGATAACTCAGTTTCGGGTGTAGGAGTTGAGTCCTGAAATGATAACTTTTTTTTCGCTATAGCATTACTTGCTGATTTAGATGTACCACGTTTTTTTGTTTCAAGAACACTCAAATATCGATCATGAGGTCCGACTGTTTTGTTCTTTGGTCTTCCAACAGTAGCTTTTCTTTTAATTCCACGTGCATTTAGAACTTCCTCGTCTTCTTCTTTTCCTTCCACATATTCAACATTTGAAGTTGGGAGCATCCATGCATTAGCTTTCACAAGTTTCTTTTTATTTTAAGCTTATTTTAAGCAACTGACATGCAGCTTCATTTGCACATATCGTCAATTCTACATGTTCAGCAGCAACAGATGCAATCTCACGGAAATTGTGACATAAATGGCTATAACGCTTCCAATCGATTGTGTTACTGTTTCATTAGGTGTCTCTGAACGATAAGAAGATATGCTTCGTGATTTTGCCTCTTTACTCCATCGAGTCAAGATGTAGCTAGATGGAATTCTTCTAACATCCTTCTTATCTAACACTTCCAATACATGGCGACAGAAGATCCCAGCAAAAGAATACTTCATGCAACTACACTGTATAACTTGCTTTGTAGCATCATAATTAACCAAATGCTCTCGCGGTCCACCATGATAAGATACTTTGTATTCATACACCATCTCAAACTTGCTGGCTTTTCTGGCAACATAATCACTGATAACTGTGTATTACTTCTGGAACAACCTAAAAACTTCGGGTGTATACACTTCCTCTGCATGTTGCAACATCTCTACAGTGGCAGATAATACCAACAAGGAATGCATCTTTTTGAAGTCAGCAATTAATTCGTTATATCGTCGATCATCCAACACTCTCTCATAGTGTTCAAAGGACAACAAATCATAGCTGCGCTTCAAGTATCTTTTAAAAATATTATTCATACTTTCACTACGATGTGTGCTCACTATATCTGCTGTAATAGTATGACGTCTGTTGGGGTCGGTTTTCACCCGTTCAACATTAACGTCCGAAGACAAGATGATCAAAGAAATGGTCCTCCAGACTCTCGATGAAGGAGGAGCAACAGCACCTGAGTCTTCCCTGCTGCAGAACATGTGGCGCTTAAGTCTAAAGCGCATAATGGACCGGAAGGAGCCGACCACGCGGCTCGGACGCGTCGGCCGATCACGTGCTTTCGGCACCACGAGATGCGACCACGTGCTCGCAGACGGCGACCACGGCCGAAACCAGGCTACCACGGCCGCCGGCCAGCGACCACGGCCTCTCCAAGGCTGTTGACCACACCCTCAGTCCACTACAGTCTTCGGCCCAAAGACGCGAAGATAGCCCGGTCCAGACACGAAGCCCACATTGATGCAACCGACGCAAGCGAAGCAATTCCGCAAGACTTAGGAATGTTCAGCCGCCTTAGAGATAGTATATATAGTCGATGTAAAAACCCTTGTAAAGGATCCGCAATCACATACACAATCTTATACTCAAACTTTTACATAGCAATAACAAAAGCTCTTACTCATCTCTTGCGATCTTAGCTAACCCTAGAAATCTCTTCCTCTTCACGAACCCTTACAAATCTAATTGTGTTAGTTCCGACTCCCACAATTTGGCGCCGTCTGTGGGGAACTAGAGAATTTCTGACACAAGAAAGCTAGGTTTCGCAACACCACCAAGATGTCCGGTAACAACAAGACGAAAGAACGGCGATCCTCGTCTCACAGAAGCAGCGAGGAAAAGGAAAACTCCGTGGAAAGTGCCGCGCCTCACGACAACAACCCAGCGGATATCACGGAGATCAAGCAAATACTTGATGTGCTCACGAAGAAAGCACAGGATCAGAAGACAGACTCGCAGAAGATCTCGTGTCCGTCCAACGCGCCTCAACTTCACCACGCCCCGAGTCATTCGAAGGATTCGACATGAGAAGCTGCCACCTCGAACCGATCGTATTGACCCAGAAGATCTGCCTCCACCACCGCCTCATCAGGAATCTGATGAAACTCCCGAGCGAGCAGTGGAAGAATCGGACGAAGATCAACCCCCTCGGAGACGCATCCGAACTAAGGCATGCTCATAACACCATCACCGATGGAGAAGAAGCTCCAACCATGGCAAAGCCTTACAGGAGGGAGCGAAGCGAAAGGCTCCATAAGGCTCCCCAAAGCGAAGAGGTCGCAGCGTTAAAAGCCCAGGTTAGACCATTTCGTTTCGACCTAAGGACTACTAAGCTACAGATGTACCGAAGACGAGGAAGGCTCCTGGTCGCCTACGTCCTAGAGAAGGCACGAAAACACCCTTTCGCTGAAAGCATCTCAAGGACCAAAATCTCGATCCAGAAGAATCAGGCTTCCAAGCTACTGAAGGAACCTCCGACCCAGCTGATCATCTAATGGAGTTCGAGGTAGCCCTAGGGAGGGCAAATTTCAAAAGAAGCCGAGAAGGACGCCGGCTATCGCAAACTGTTCAGAGAAAGCCTCGAGGGGCCTGCCCTCCAGTGGTTCTACAAACCGGAGAGGAATTCGATCCACAACTTCCACCAACTTTCCGAGATGTTCAGTACAACACTACAACATCTTCGCTGAGCGAAAGATTTACTGACGCAGAGCTATGGACCAACAAGAAGGAGAGAGCGAAAGCTATGAGCTTTCTGACGAGGTTCAAAAATACTCATCAAAGGTAGATGGAATAAGCAATACATCTGCACCTTTGGAAGCCTTAAGAGGAGCAGTTAAATGCCTCTTCTCCGCTTTTGGCATGAACTCACCATCAATCCTCCGACAACGGTTCAAGACGCCCTTCACCGTGCAGCTGATTTTGCCCGAGTGAAGAAGAGCTCCGTGCCAAGAGAGAAAAGAACTAAGCGGTGGGCGAACCTTCTCGATTTCAGCCTGCCGCACCAAAGAAAGGCAATCCCGCCGTCCATTCGAAGGGGGAGCAGGAGGAGCTCACAATTACCAACTCGAAACACCCGGATACGGTAGTGGCCGAGGCCGCGGTCGTGGTCGCGGCAGAGGAAACTTCACATGGGTTAGAGACCCGAAGGAGTACGACGAAAAGCTATACTGTGAATTCCACAAGACAACGGGGCATTCAACTGCGAGGTGCCGCAAGTTAGGACGACAGCTGGCTGCTAAGCTGGCAGAGGGCACTCTCAAAGGTAACATCAGCCTGGCGGACTTCAAACCAGAAGAAAAAGCTCAAGATGTCACCGAGGTTCAGACCGAAAATCCTCGGTGACAACGTCGTGGAGACAACCCCGAGAGCGGAGACCCGCAAGGCACTATCAACGTGATCATGGGAGGGTCGCAGTACTACGCTGACAATGTAACTGCGATCGAGGCTTACCAGAGACGCACCGAGGCCTGTGCCAACATCTCCGCACCCCCGAGGGCAAAGCGTGCCAGCGACCCCGTCACTTTTGGCGAAGAGGATGCCGAAGGCATTGACCATCCACATAACGATCCTTTGGTAATCAACCTGACTATCTTCGACTTCGACGTTGCTCGAGTCCTCATCGATACTGGAAGCTCAGTGGACGTTATCTTCAAGGATACGCTCGAAAAAATGAAGATCGACCTCTCACTCGTCAGAGGGCAACCAAAGCCTATAACAAGCTTCTCTGGCGAGACAACTTTGACAATGGGAACTATTCGCCTGCTAGTCCAAGCTGGAGGCGTCAAGAAGATGGTGAACTTCACGGTGTCTGATCATCCCGCCATTTACAACGCAATTATGGGAACGCCATGGCTCAATCAAATGCGAGCCGTACCATCAACTTACCACCTGTGCTTAAAATTCCCGGCCGGTGACGGCGTACAAACAATCTACGGCAATCAAAGAGATTCCCGCATGTGTTTCTTGGCAGCGCACAAGCTGCGCAATCGCGAGGAGAACGATGACTCAAACCCAATGACTCATGAAGAAAGGGAAGACAGCCCGACCTCACAGGGGCCGCGGAAGAAAGCAAAAAACAATCCCAATCCGGTGAAAGACCTTGTTAACCTCTTATAGCAATTACAGATCACAGACGGTCGTGCAGAAGAAGAGCGACCTACCTGCGAACCCGTGATCTCCGTGTGTATCGACGAGCAGCACCCAGAGAGATGTGTCGAAGTCGGAGCTGCCCTTAACGAAATACTCAAAACAAAGCTAGTGGCTTTCCTTCAGAAGAACGTCAACGCCTTTGCCTGGAACGCCGAAGATATGCCCGGGATAGATATCAACATCACCAGCCACGAACTCAATGTTGATCCGACATTTAAACCCATCAAACAGAAAAGAAGGAAATTGGGTCCTGAACGGGCAAAGGCTGTTAACGACGAAGTCGAGAGGCTCCTGCGAGTTGGGTCGATAACCGAGGTCAAGTATCCCGACTGGCTCGCCAACCCAGTAGTGGTCAAAAAGAAGAATGGGAAGTGGCGCGTCTGCGTCGACTTCACGGATCTTAACAAAGCCTGCCCGAAAGACAGACTTCCCTTACCTCACATTGACCGGTGGAAGCAACAGCAGGCAACAAGCTCCTTAGCTTCATGGACGCTTTCTCTGGCTACAACCAGATCCTGATGCACCCCGAAGATCGTGAGAAGACAGCTTTCATTACAGACCGGGGCATCTACTGCTACAAGGTAATGCCCTTTGGCCTGAAAAACGCAGGAGCAACGTATCAAAGGCTAGTGAACAAGATGTTCCAGAACCAGTTAGGAAAGATTATGGAGGTTTACATTGATGACATGCTCGTCAAGTCACTCAAAGAAGAAGACCACATCACCCATCTGGAAGAGTTCTTCAACCAGCTAAACCTCCACAACATGAAGTTGAATCCAACGAAGTGTAGATTTGCTGTGACTTCTGGTGAGTTCCTTGGGTACCTAGTCACTTGTCGAGGCATCGAAGCCAACCCGAAGCAGATCGATGCACTGATCCAGATGTCCTCTCCAAAGAACAAACACGAGGTACAGAGGTTAACTAGGAGAGTGGCTGCACTCAATCGGTTTATTTCACGCTCCACTGACAAGTGTCTTCCCTTCTACAACACTCTACGAGGAAACAAACAATTCGAATGGTCAGAAAAATGCGAAAACACCTTCAAACAGCTCAAGGAATACCTGGCAACGCCACCTATCCTTGCTAAGCCAGTGACTGGAGAACCTCTCTTCCTCTACATTGCTGTTTCAGAGACAGCAATCGGCCATTCCTTGGGGAGGAAAGAAGCGAGCAGAGCCTATCTTCTATGTGAGTAAAACACTCACGACGCCGAGACAAGATACCCTCAATCGAAAAAGCTGGCGCTCTCCGTCCTCATGGCATCGAGAAAGCTAAGACCTTACTTTCAATCTCATTCAATTATTGTCCTTAGTACTTTTCCGCCACTGATCGTTTTACATAGCCAAGTCAATCCGGGTTAGCCAAGTGGGTGTGGAGCTCATCGAATCTCGACATAGAATACAAGGCGAACTTGCAACAAGTCACAAGTATAGCAGATTTCCTCATAGAGCTCCTCAAGACAAAAATCCCGAGGAGGTACGCCGAATCTGGCATTTATACGTGAGGGCTCGTCTTCAAAGAATGGTTCCGAATTGGAATACGATTAATGTCGCCAACCGAAGAGGCCCTTGAGCAATCATTTCGACTTGGATTTAAAGCCTCTAACAACGAAGCAGAATATGAGGCCCTCGTCACGGCATGAGGCTCGCCTAAGGACTGCAAATTGAACACATCCACGTTTTTCGACTCACACCGGTGACCAATTCAGCGGTGAGTACATCGCAAAGGATGATCGCATGGAGGCTTATCTCAAGATAGTAAAAAACCTTGCCTCGTCATTCCGAGAATTTGCCCTTACAAAGATTCCCAGAGCTGAAAACATAGACGCAGACGATTGGCCAACCTAGCTTCCGCCACTACTACGCCGAAGACCCGCCCTAAACGGATCATTCCAATCGAGTTCATTGAATTCCCAAAGATTCAACAGGATGTGTCGCCGCCATCTTAACACGCTCTCAAGCAGAACGCAAGCAGGCGCCCTCGAGCGACTAACGAAACGAAATGATGAAGCACCAAATCCCAGACGCTAATACGCACGATTTGACCAGCCAAGCAGTTCCAATGGATGCGGATACTTGGAGAAGCAGAATACGGCCGTGACAATTCATGGATCGACGAGCTACACGAATACATTCCCGATGGTAAATTGCCCAAGAGCAAATGGGCAGCCAGTTACTTAGAAGCAAGACGTTATGTTCTACTTGATGGAAACCTCTTCAGATGGGGTTTCTTCGGTCCTATGCTCACCGTGGAAGGACAAGAAGCAGAATAATGGAAGAAGTCCACAGCGGTCTCTGCGGCAATCACGCAGGAGGCAAAGCACTTGCGATCAAAATCAAGAGACATGGTCACTGCTGGCCTACTGTAGTAAGCGATTGCATGACATCCTCAGCCAAGTGTGAGAAGTGCCAGAGACACGCTCCGAAGATCCATCAACCAACCACGATACTCTCCTCTGTCACATCGCCTTACCCGTTCATGAGATGGGCCATGGACATTGTTGGACCACTGCACCCGTCAAAACAGAAGCGATTCTTACTCGTGCTAACAGATTACTTCTCAAAGTGGGTAGAAGCTGAAGCCTACGCAAACATCAAAGACGTGCAAGTGGAAAGCTTTGTCTGGAAAAACATTATATGTCGTCACGGAGTTCTGTACGAGATCGTTACAGATAACGGTTTGCAGTTCATATCCAACCGGTTCGAGACATTCTGTGCGAAATGGAACATCCGTCTTAGCAAATCCACGCCTCGCTACCCCCAAGGTAACGGTCAAGCAGAAGTTATCAACAAGATGATCCTTGATGGCCTTAAAAAGCGCTTAGAGGCAAAAAAGGGCCGTTGGGTCGACGAATTAGAAGGAGTTTTGTGGTCCCACCGCACCACTCCTCGACGAGCAACAGGCGAAACTCCTTTCGCCCTTGTCTATGGAACCGAATGCGTCATTCCATCCGAAATCTGTTCGCCCGGGGTACGATGCCAACTCTTACCTATCAACGAACAAATCAAAAGGTCAATGCTTATTGACGCATTGGATTTCCTCGATGAGCGACGCGACCAAGCACTCATTCGGATTACCAACTACCAGAGCGCAGCCTCAAGGTATTACAACTCCAGAGTCCGAGAGAGACGTTTCTGCACAGGCGACTTAGTTCTGCGTGAGGTGTTCCAGAACACAGCAGAGCCAAACGCAGGCAAGCTCGGCACCAATTGGGAAGGCCCATACAAAGTCACAACAGTCATTCGTCCCGGAGTTTATGAGCTCGCCACCACGACAGGCACTCCCATCCTTAACTCTTGGAATGCCAAGCACTTGAAGAAGTACTATCACTAGTCTTCTCACAAAAGGAAAATGAACTACGAGGTGACTTGATCCCTGCAAAGGGTACGTAGGCAGCTTGTCTTCGGACGGGTTCAGTTGCCCCCCTCCGTCAAAAGGGGGGGATTACCATTTCACAAAGCCTCGTCTCCGGATGAGCTCCACTGATCTCCTCCGCCTTAGGAGGGGAGTAAGTGTTTCCATAAGCCTAGTCTTCGAACAAGCTCAATCTCTCTAGACAATATTCAGTTCCCTCCTTCGTCTAAAAGGAGGGGAGGGCACCAGATTCTACTCTTTGACTACACTATCACCAGAAACTTCAAACACTTGGCACAAACCTCATCACGAGAACAGCTATGTCCATCATGGACCACTCAAAGCTTCAACCAAGAAAAGTCATTCAGCATTCATCATTGCTGGCCACAGTGATGATGCGGAATACTAACACAATGACATCCAAAGATCGGATCCAAAGCGCTTATATAAGTATCAGTGTTCAAGATCTTTGGGACGAACCCAGCTAATCACTCGAAACCCAACAAGCATCGTTGGTAAAAGAATGCCAATGATTTGTTCGGCATGTACCCTGAACAGTCATTCAGAAAACCCAGGTTCCACGCTGGTAAAACTTATGGTGTGTATGTTCTGGGACAGACGTGTCTAGAGAACAGCACCATTCTGCAAAGCCCAACAGCAACTTTGGCAGATAAAGAGCGTGAGCGCGTGTGCGTTTTCTCTACTAAACAAAGCCTCATTCATGAACAAACAAAGCCTCATTCATGAGCAAACAAAGCCTCGTTTATGAGCAAACGAAGCCTCATTCATGAGCAAACAAAGCCCCATTCGTGAGCAAAAAATAAACCAACAACGGTATTGGCAAACGCATGGCAACAACACTGCCTAAAAATATTCCTAAGCATAGGGAAACATCTGAAGCAAGTACATTGTGCAAAAAACCATCACGGTTTATCATAAGAAACAAAAACTATGATCACAGTCATCCCGCACAACATCCAAAAGAGCAGCAAGGATACAAACCATCCAATACTGCAACCCAGAATCATCAAATCCGATACAAAAGCAAAAAGACTAAAAATAAACTAAGAAAGGTGGTCACTCGTCAGCCTCCTCATCCTCATCAAACTACCTCATCGTCAGATCTCCAAGGCTTGCCTCACACCAGAGACAAGCTCGCTAAACACGTCGCGAGCATCGTAAATCGGGATCTTCCTCTCAACCAAAAGCGCCTCCGCAGCATCCAACGTCGGCCCATCAGACTGGCGAAGACGATCTATGAACTCCACATTCGCATCAATCTCATCAAAGTCGAGCATGTTGTCTTTCGCTATCCCTCCAATCCTATCAAGCAGTCCGACGGCCTGCCTGACTCGGCCAGCAGAGCTGCGAGCCTCCTCGTCTCTCGCCTCAGCAACGGCCTCTGCGACCTTGGCATCCCTGCTGACCTCAGCGTCCAATAGCTTACCCCTAAGCACAGCAATCTCCTCCTTGTCTTTCGCACGCCTCAAAGACGCTCTCGACAGCTTGCTACTCAACTCGTCCTCCCTCTTCTTCACAGAAGCAATATCATCCTCAAGGGCTAGGTTCCTCTCAGCAAGCTCGACGTTAGTCTCTTTGACCTCGCGAAGCTCCTCGTCACGAGAGCGAGAATCCTCTTCAAAGCAAAAAGCCAGCTGGTCTAGCTGAGCGGAAAGCTGCATACAGAAAAGAGCAAAGAGGATCATATTAAAATCAAGAGAAGTTTTAAGTAACAATAACAAGCACGAAGAAAATCCAAACCTCGGAAACATTGGCCTTCGCTGAAAAGCCCTCCCACTGGAACCAAGAGTCGGAGGGGACGATACATTGAAAAGCAGGAGAAGAACCCGCTTCTCGCCGCTTCGGAGGTGCTCCATTTGGAGTATTTCGCCTTGCCCTCTCGACGTTAGGGCTCTCTTCCGTGGACTGCTACCTGACGCATCACAATCTCATCGGGGTAAGGTCAAGAGAGAACGACGCATCGAACAGCAGGAGTCTTGGGCGGGGTCGACGGGCCCTGTTATGCGAAAGCACGGCTCGCTGGAACCGCGAAGATTCGACGATGCCGCTTTCGCTCTCGCTGCTGATGGGCGGAAACCCTAGGAGCACCCGTCCAAGAACCTTCCCCGGGAAGATCCCGGTGGAAAGCGCTTACCGGGATCCTCTGACGAGTAAAAGACTTTACCCAGTCGCTGTCCTCGGAAGCAAGAACGCCATGGATGGCCACTGCGTCGCTCCGGCCGACCGTCTGAAATGCTGACTTCACTGCAAAAAGAAACAATCTGGAAATTATTACACAAAACATGGACGCGATACAAAAAAAATATCTCTCGAGATGAAATTACCTCTCTTCTCCCAGCTCGTCCTAACAAGGGAGATATGATCCGCCTCAACGGTCCTCTCTGAAATCTCAACGAAGAAGAATCGATCCTCGAAGTGGTCGTCCTTGTCCGGGAACCCGTCGATGAGCGGCGCCTCGAAGTCGGAGAAACCAAATACCTAAGCTTCAAGACGGCCACGAGGCCTAAAGTCTAAAAGGCAGGAGAGCTGCTCGGTGCTAATCTCTGCGTTGCACTCCCTGCTGAGCACGTAGATACCAATGATATGCCTTAACCCCCTGGGGTTGATCTGAGCAAGGGAAATGCCATTCGCCTCTAGGAAACGAAGAAGGAAGCCGGGTATCGGAAACCACAGCAAGCAGTGCTCAACGAAATTCTCGTACAAAGTGAAGTGTCCCGGAGGCGGAGCATCGGCTCGCTGAGTGCAATCGGGAACAACTAGCCTGATCTCGTCCGAAATCTCACACCTCTCCCGCAAAAGCTGCAGCGACTCCTCCTCGGAAAGAGTGGATCCCAGAGGATCCGGACGCGCTTTCTTCTTCTTGACTACCGCAGGTTGATCAACCTCTGCAAAGGTTGCATCACCGCCATCCTCATCATCGGAAGTAGAAGAAAAGTTTGACGACAGGGTGGCGTCAGCTGCACCAGCTGAGAGCCCCGGATCCTCGTCATTGAGGGGGAAGGAGAGTTCAATTCCTCCGTTGCGAACCATCAAGTCTTCGTCCCCACTTCGGCTCCGAGAAGTGACCACGGGCTCGGTCCCGCTCACAGCAGCGACCACGGGCTCGGTGCCACTCGAACCCGTGAGCACGTGCTCGGTCTCGCTCGAGCCCGCGAGCTTGCGCTCGGCCCCTCTCGAAGCCGCGACCACGAGGTCGGCTCGGATGGGTGACGCGACCACGGGGTCGGATCGATCGCACGGCGCGACCACGAGGTCGGCTCGGACGGATGGCGCGACCGCGGGGTCGGGTCGGTCGGAGGGCGCGCCCCCGGGGTCGGCTTGGACGGGCGGCGCGACCACGGGGTCGGCTTGGACGGGCGGCGTGACGTCGGGGCTATCCCGAAGCAACGACGTGATAGCATCCTCGAATGTGGTTTGCTCCATAACAACAAGTCTATCTACACAAAAGTCAACAAGATGGATCTAGGGTCAAGAATTTTCAACAATCAATCAAGAGTTCTATTTCTTCTCCAAAAGCATTTAAAATCAAGATCACAAGGGTTGTTCTAAGGCTCAACACAAGGATTGCTCCATCAACCATCAAAGCTTAGAAATCAACAAGCTACCAAGGATTCAAGGATTCTCCTAAGCAATCAACAACACAACATAGAAAACATTGATTCTCCATGAAAGAAATTCTAGATCTAAGAAAAGCTATGGGGAATTGGAGGAAAAACTTTTGCAAAGGGAATCCACAAAGGAAACTCACCAAAGAAGAGAGGTGAGAAGAGATGGTGCGGGCTCACGGTCGGCGGCGGCGAGGCTCCGTTCGGCGGCGGCGAGGCTTCGGTCGGTGGCGTGAAGGACCGGCGGCGGCGCTAGGAAATAAATGGAGAGAAATGAGCAAAACCCTAGCAAGCAAGTGGAGAAGAAAGGAAAAAAAAAAAAAAAAAAAAACCCTCATCTCTTTAGCGGTTCCCGGTTCCAGTCAAAAACGCTCTTGCCTCCAGAAATCACCTGGCTACCGCTCGGAAACGTCGTTGACACTAGAAATCGCGACGCGGAGTCTTAAAACCTCCATAAGGAATGCGAAGTCTTAAAACCTTCGGGAAAAATAATAATAATCAAATTCATCATCTCTGCAGAAAATGCAGCAGCTTCAGCGAATACAGCAAGAAGTCTTAAAATCTTCAAAACGCTTACGGAGTCTTAAAACCTCCTGCATAAAGTTATTCTCTACCACTGCAAGACAGGATAGGCAAACACCTTGACTTCAAACGGTAACGCTGATATCCAATACATCCTTAACTCGGCACTATTATCTCTAACACTACCGAGCTGGGGGGCTAACTGTTGGGGTCGGTTTTCACCCGCTCAACATTAACGTCCGAAGACAAGATGATCAAAGAAATGGTCTTCCAGACTCTCGATGAAGGAGGAGCAACAGCACCTGAGTCTTCAGTGCGAACATGTGGCGATTAAGTCTAGAAAAGCGCATAATGGACGGGAAGGAGCCGACCACGTGCTCGGACGCGTCGGGCCGATCACGTGCTTTCGGCACCACGAGATGCGACCACGTGCTCGCGGACGGCGACGGCCCGCGGCCACACGGCCCGGCCAGGCGACCACGGCCTCTCCAAGGCTGTTGACCACACCCTCGGTCCAATACAGTCTTCGGCCCAATGACGAGAAGATAGCCCGGTCCAGACACGAAGCCCACATTGATGCAACCGACTCAAGCGAAGCAATTCCGCGAAGACTTAGGAATGTTCAGCCGCCTTAGAGATAGTATATATAGTCGATGTAAAAACCCTTGTAAAGGATCCGCAATCACATACACAATCTTATACTCAAACTTTTACATAGCAATAACAAAAGCTCTTACTCATCTCTTGCGATCTTAGCTAACCCTAGAAATCTCTTCCTCTTCACGAACCCTTACAAATCTAATTGTGTTAGTTCCGACTCCCACAACGTCCATTGCCCATTTTTCTCTCACCTCAAACACATTCTTCAACCATTTATTCTCTGTCAAATTATGCTTCTTGAGCATATTACTCCATGCCAATAACCAATCTTCTTCTTCCTCATGGTCATATACACACTTTCCAAAGTCTATGGCAAACTGTCATGGCCCATGAAATACATGACTCAACTTCTTTGTAGCATTTTCGTAAATATATCAAACACAACCTATGTTTTGTTTCAGGGAACACCTTCACTATTGCATTCGCCATTGCTACAGACTGGTCAGTAAGAATTGTTTTTGGTTGTTTTCTAGACATTACTCCAAGAAAAGTCTCAAAAAGCCACTTAAAAGACTATGTGGTTTCATCATATAAGAGAGCAGCACCAAACACAACAGTTTGCTTATGATGATTAACCCCGACAAATGGAGCAAATGGTCTATCATATTCATTGGTCTTATCAGTTGTATCAAAACAAACGACATCTCTAAAAAGATTGTAATCACTTATAGACCGATCATCTGCCCATAAGATATTAGTAATCATACCTTCTTTCTTTCTTTGAAAGTATTCTAAAACTGCTCCAGCATCTCCCTTTTCCAGTTTTGCCATTCGCTTTCGGTCTATGTAATTCCGATAGTCTTTCTCCATAAATCCCAGATTTTCTCGCTCCCCCCCCAACTTCTCTACTCATCATTTCAACGGTTGCTTTTGCTAAAATTCCTGACATATCGGCATCATCAGCATGCTGTTTTTGGGAGATAGAAAATGCCCGGTTGCCCTTCAGCAAATGCTTCATAGGTGTCCTCACTAAATCATGTATATGCTTCGATTCAAAAGACACAATCTTATATTTTCTGTTACTCTGAAGGTAGCAAGTCATATGGGCTTTACAATCACACCTTGTGATTGGGTGTGAATAAGATTTCTTGAGGACATAAGATTCTTTCCTAAGCCCCTCTTTTGAGCATACATAAACAATTCTTACTATCTTTTTTTTTCTTCGTCCTCCGTTGTTTCCTCACGTTGAAACCATGATTGCCTCCATAGTTTATATAAGCTCTATGCGCATTCTCATCAGAACTAAACTCCATTCCAATACAAATTTCATCTTTCTTCTCATTTTCATTGTTTGCTATTAAACCAGCAACATCTTCATTGTGAGCATAATACTTTGTGTTGGTTATGTCGTCTTCTTCTTCGAATTCACTGAGTGAATCATCTTCTTCCTCGACTAAAAATATCTAATGAATTTTGACTTAACAAACTGGATTCACATTTAATTTGACTATCCTCCATTGTAATCTGCATAAACTATTTTAATATTAATAAATTGTGAGAGCAAGTAGATGTTTTCTAAGATCAAGTAAGATGGAATAAAAGACTCTAAACCCTAAAAAAATCAGAAACGTTGTTACTCACTTCAACTAATGATGGAGACTTGGCCGTCAATTCTGACTGAGAATCATCATCTCCGGTAGGGTTTTCAAACATATTGCGCCTGCGTCTGGCTCAAGTCTGAGTCCTCTGTCGAAGAAGATGTAAACGTCGTTAGATTTGTTTCCAAATTAATGATTTTTTTCCTTCCAAATTTGTTTTAATTGTTAAATTTATTTATATTTAATGTTTATTCATTTTTTTAATGTGAGAATATGTGGCACTTTTATTGGCTATGAGATGGGGAGGTGAATATAAGGGTGAACCCCCAGGGGTGAATATAAGGGTGAACCCCCAGGGGTGAATATTAGGGTGAACCCCCAGGGGTGAATATAAGGGTGAACCCAAGAATTGTTCAAAAAAAATACAACAAAAGCATCGTATAAAGATAAAACGAACTTAAGGAAATGACTCAATACAATACCAACGACATAGTTTACAAACATTCACGGATCAAACTCAAAACCGGAAAAAAAATCTTCAACGTTTTCTAAGGACCAATAATCTTGACGAGCCACTCCGGTTTGTGGGAAGCAATTAGCTGTGCTATTGCCAATCCAAGTAACACTCCAGGCCCATACGATATTGCCACTGCTTTCCAGTTTAACACTTTTTCATCTTCTCCGCCTTCTTCTTTATGTTGTAATGATGGTGGTGGGGCGTTAGTTCTGTAGCAACTTTCTTCGAGCGGAAAACCACAAAGCCCTGCATTTCCTTCAAAGGATGACTTAGGTTGTCCTATAATCTGTGTTCCTTGTGGTATCTCTCCCTTGAGTTGGTTGTGAGACACGTTTATGTACGCCAAGAATGAAAGGCTTCCAAGTCCATTAGGAATAGTCCCTGAGAGTTGATTACTTGATAGGTCTAGTGACTCAAGCTTTCGCAGATTGGAAAAAGACGTCGGAATATGGCCTGTGAAGGCGTTGTTCGATAAGTTGAGTGCAATCAGTGCCTTCAAGAGACCGATGGATTCAGGAATCTGTCCTTCAAGTCTATTCCCAGAAAAATCGATGGTAGCGTAGGAAGTAAGGAGCTTCTCCTCCATAGGAAATAAACCTTTGTGTGGCAAATCTATAGAATCCCTATAGGTGAGGTAATATGTATCGTAAATAACCTTTTTATAAACCATATATAGACCCACATTTTCATTCATCGTGAGTGATGATGCTTTCCAATTCACAAAAAAATTTGGAGGCAAGCTTCCGGTGAATTTATTACCAGCTATCTCAAGTATCCGCAGCTCAGGAAAGCCTTGAAGACCCTGATTCGAAGAAGATACATGACCATAGAATTTGTTTGAGCTGAGGATAAGGACTTGCAAATTCGGTAAAGCCTTAAGTGAGAATGGATATCTATCTTTGATTCCGTTGTAGTCCACACTTAGGAACTGTAGAGATGAGCAATTTAGCAGAGACCTTGGAAGCTTTCCAGTTAATCTATTGTAGCCAACGTCGAGTGTCCGTAGAGGTGCATCAACATAAAATTTGTCTGGAATACTTCCTTCAAATTTATTCTTCCGGAGATTCAAAAAGAAGAAGTTACTCAGGCATGGAGGAATTGGACCGGTGAAGTTGTTGTAGCTTAGATCAAGGACAGTAAGCAAGCTTCTGTTGCAGAATGAAAGAGGTAGGCCACCTCTGAACCTATTGCTACTTGCAAGAAAGAAGTTGATAGAGTGTGGTAGATGCGGAAGTGCTCCTTCAAAACTGTTTGAATGCATAACTAAGGTCTGCACTGACGAATTCACCAAAACTTCTGATGAACCTTCGAAGCCATATAACAAGTTACCATCAATAAAAACTGAGTTCAGGCGAGGAAGACTCCATATCCACTCAGGGACTTTCCCACCGATAATATTTTTGGATAAGCTAATATGCACCAAATTCTGAAGGGTCTTTAAGATGTTTGGGAAATCACTTATGTTGCATTGCTTCAAACGCAACGCTTCCAGGGTCAATGGAATGTATGAATCCGAACTTAAACTAGCCTGAGATATCCTAACACCAGAAAGATCGAGGAGCAACAAAGATTTGAGAGAGGAGAAGAGACTTATGTCAATTGGGTAGCTTGTTTTTAGGAAAGAAAGGTCAAGCTCTTTGAGGTTGATGAGCTTTGAGATAGGTTCTAGGATCTTTTCTTCAAAATGGTTGTTACCTAGGTACAAACGCTTTAGCCTTGAAGACGAAGAGGAGTTAGGAACTTCAATAGAACCGTTGAGATTGTTTCTCCAAAGCTCAAGATATGATAAGAAAGGCATAGTGAATAAAGAAGAAGGGATGGTTCCAGAGAAGTGGTTATTAAAAAGTATTAGAGTGGAAAGCTTGGTTAGGTTTTGTACAAGTGGTAAACTACCAGTGAGCTCGTTTGTGTCAAGGTACAACTCAGTTAACAAGGTTAGGTTACTAAATGTGGGAGGAACTTGACCGAAGAAGCCATTAGAGGAAAGATCCAAGACCTCTAGTTTGTTGAGATTGCCAAATTCATACGGGAGTGAAGAGGAGGTAAAATTGTTTTCAGCGAGATCAAGATAAGTGAGGTGGTGCAACTCAAAGAGGCTATGATTGGAATTCAGAGTTCCAGAGAAATGATTTTGAGAAAGTCGTAAAATTGTGAGCTTACTTAGATTCCGCACAAGTTGGAAACTACCAGTGAGCTTATTTACGGAAAGGTCTAAAATGGAAAGCAAACTTAGATTACCAAATGAGGAAGGAATTAGACCAATGAAGCCATTAGAGAAAATAGATAAAACCTCTAATTTGTTGAGCTTTCCGAACTCGGAAGGGAGTGACGAGGATGTGAAGTTGTTCTGATTTAGATCAAGGTAGCGGAGCTGATGAAACTGGAAGAGGCTACTGTTGGGCTTCAGAGTTCCACTTAGGCAGGCTCGGAGCTGAAGCTTTGTGATCGCACCCGTCGAGTTATCACACCATATTCCATTGAAGTCGTCACTGTGGTTGCAACGATGGGTATCAAACTCGTTCTTGAACTGTGTAAAAGCTTGAATCTGGTGGGGACGACAAGGAACTAGACCATCAACAGGATATTTCAGAATAAAGATGCTTGACACGGAGATACAACAGAGTAAGAGAACCAAGAGAAAATGCAAACGCAAACACGATTCTGACATGGTCGTCATTAAATCTTTTTAAGAAGAATGATTTTGGTTTGAGAAAAGTGAGAGAGTTAAATCATGATAAGATGTGGTTTTGCATAGTTGACTTAAAAGAAGTGAAAGTCTTTGTATTCGGGCTTGGAGAAAAGAATGCCACTCAAGTCATGAATTGTAGATCATTTTACTTGGAAATCACATCACTTTGAAATTTCTCACTTACAGACTTACAGTATATGTTTTGTTAAGTTTTGTATAATTACATAAATCAAAAATTGCATAAATCAAGTTTTGTATAAATTACGTAATGCAATTAGTGGTAAATATAGCATAAAATAAAATAAAAATAACAACGACAAGAATACACAGCAAATTAATAAGTGAGGCATTACTTATTGTAGATAGTTTATTGGAACTTCATTTTCTCTTTCAATTTTCTTGTTATGGTACATTTAAGAATTTGGGGTCATACAGTGAAATGACATTAATTGTGTTTGTGGATTGAGAAGACTTTTGCGTTGACGATTAATGTTTACGCACCAACTTTCTTTTCTTTTTTTTGTTTGTCGTCAGCACCAACTTTCTTTAGGGGTGTCAATTTCGGATATCGGAATGGGAATAACGAGAACGGATAATCTTGATATTAATAATAATTTTCAAAGTATTCAAGATACGGAAACGGGTCGAGAAATTCGAATAACATAATATGTTCGGAATTTTTGGATAGTTCAAATTAGGATCCAAACTCTTAGTAATTAGGTATTTAGGTAGTGGAAATTTTAGATTTTTTTGGATATTTATTAGATAATTTTCATTTTTTATAAAAATAACTAGATACCAAACGGATAATTAATTTAAACAAATTAGATACCAAACGGATAATTCGGATAACCTGTTCTCATACCCTTTTGCTTTTTTTACCCGTTTAGAGAAAATAAGTAGTCCATGAACGGAAAATTATTTAAACGTGAATGAGAATGAGACGATAAATTAAAGACGAGTACAGGATAAGACGTGTTGCGCCAAAGTGTTATATTTTCAATTATTACTAATTAAATTATTAATTTTGTTTGGATGTAGAGAAAAATATAATCGTTAGTAGAAGGATTGGTTTAAGTTATGTAGGTGATTTAAGTAGCTTTCTCTTTCTAAATTTAAAACATATTTTATCACTATGAAATTTTAAATAGAAATTAAGATGTGTACTAGTGCCCACGATAAATAGTTTTAGAGGGTGTATTAGATAAATGATTTGGAGATATTTGAATTTTAACGAGATTTGAAGTGATTTGTTTGAATTTTGATGAATTAGGAATTTTGTTATTAAATTATCTAAAATCTCACCTAAAACAATGAAATTTGGATCTTTATATTTTTAACTAAGTAATCCCCTGAAATCTCAACTGAAACTTTTAGGGAGTGTATTAGACTGAGTATTTAGAGAGATTTGAGTTTAAATAACAAATTATGTGTTATTAAAACATGAATTTTAGAATATCTTTAAAATCTAGTGTTATTGGATTAATGATTTTAAATTATACATTTGAATTCACTGTTATTAGAAACATGATTAGAATTTGATTTAAAAATTTCATGTGAGATTTGAGGAGATTTCTTAGTTAAAAATAGAAAGACCAAAATCATAGAATTTTAGGTGAGATTTTAGAAAATTTAATAACAAAATTCTTAATTCACCAAAATTTAACAAAATCATTGCAAAACTCATTAAAACTCAAAATTCATATTTTAATAACACATGATTTGTCATTTTAACCAATATCTCTTCAAATACTTAGTTCAATATACCCCCTTAAAACATCATAACTCTTGATAATCGGGTGCTCCTTGTTGACACCCATGAGTAACATTTTTTAAAAAATTAGTTTGTTATTGTATTAATTAGTTATATTATAGTTTTTTTTATGTTGATAGTGTGTAGTACATATTAATTGTTACTAGAGTGATGGAATTAAATAGTGTATGTCAATTGTTAATCCAATATTAAAAACTATTGTTGTGTTTTAGGCCTTGATTAAGTGTTTTAGGTGCCTAAATAACTTTAAATGTTCCAAATAATTGACACTATTGGGTAAAGTTACCACATATTTAAAATTTTTATTTATTAATTTTGTTGTTATATTGTGCATTTTGAAATTGGTGGTCATGAGTTACATATGTTAATATATGAGAATAAAATGTTCTAAGATAATACAAATGAAATATGTTTATATCTTAAAGCTTAAATAGTAAAAATGAGATGTGTTTAGTAACGGACATATAAAATTGGAATAGTGGTGCTGAAAGCGAAAAAAATATCACTTATATGATTTTATGAACAGCTAAAAGAATTCTTATTGTAATTTAATTGTAGTTACAAACAATACAATAAATAAGCAAATTCTAATTGTACTATATGAGACAAAATGTTTAATTGTAACATGACCGTTCTCAGCAATATTTAAAAGACAATTGTTACACTGAGTCATCGTCAAAAAGACATACACACAAGACCACAAACATAACAGGGAATACGAAAATCAAACCCGTACCAAATGTTTAGCCTTTCTAGCTTGACCCTTAGCTTGATGTTCAACTTCTTCTTCAGCTGGCTTATGCGCAATAAGATACTTAAATGTGCTGATAAAACTGGACTCTGGTACACAAACCCAAACGATATTTAACATTTTCCCAATCAAAATCAAAATCACGGTTTTCAAGAATGTTTTTTTACTGAAGCCAAAACAAATATGAAGAAAATGATTATTCTTGTTATCGTTGGATGCATGATCATTGTTGGATTCGTGAAACTCATATGATGTATGATTTGACTTACGAAGATTGTATTAGCATGAATGATTTTCTTGTTTAAGGTATGGCTGATTTATTGTAAAAGTTATGGCTGATTTAAGGTTTTATTCTTTAAGGTATGGATGATTTATTGTACAAGTTATGGCTGATTTAAGATTTTATTATTTAAGGTATGGCTGATTTATTGTACAAGTTATGGCTGATTTATTGTACGATTTGACTTACGAAGATTGTATTAGCATGAAAGATTGTGTTGGTCATTTTTATGTTTGAAACAATGTGATTCAATAAGAGGTTTATGAATACCAAAATCGAAACATCATTAAGACCAGATATAATCCTTGTCTTGGCAAATACAAATATTCATGAAGACAAAACTAGAAACGTTCTGTAAGACCAACAATAAATATTTCATGAGATTGATAAAGATAAACATTCATTATGACCAACAATAAATCTAAATATTTCATGAGATTGATAAAGAAAAAGGGCAATGAAGATAGATTGTTCATCAGACATATTCCCCTTTCGGAAAGGGCAACAATAAATCTAAATATTTCATGAGATTGATAAAGAGAAAGGGCAATGAAGATAGATTATTCATTAGGCATATTCCCCTTTCGGAAAAACTGTCTGAAGACATATAGTTCTACATAATTCTCATGACCCCGAGAGAAAATTAGCCTGACGATAAATATGGATGGTTGTACGATTATGTAAGTCAAGGTTATAGCCAATTTAATCATGGCCAATTTAGGAGTCAGTCATGGCCGATTTAGGAGTCAGTCATGGCCGATTTATGATTCAGTCATGGCTGATTTATTATTCTAGATATGGCTGATTTACTACTGTTACGGCTGATTTATTAATATTTTTTTTTACTTACAGCACATGGCTTCGTATTTTTAACTGCTACGAAAACTAGACGGAGTTCAACAAAATTGAATGAATTTAAATTAATTTATTCATATAAAATAAACTTATGTAAATAACTCATAATTGTGTAATTCATAATTTATTTCTTATGTAGAATGAAATATATATATATATACTGTATATATATATATATATATATATATATATATTAAGCTGATTTTGAACAATGATTATATATAGATATTCGTACTTCGTCTGGTTATAGTTGAACTCCGTGTGGTTACAGTTTAACTCCATATGGTTTAATTAATTAATTAATTAAACATTATATTTTACCATCTGGAATTCAACTATAACCAGACGGAGTTCAACAAAGTTGAATGTATTTAAATTAATTTATTTATATGAAAATAAACTTATGTAAATTTTATCTTCTTCCCTTTGAACCCTAATAAAGCCCCAAACTTTCTCTTTCCATCGAAGAACCCTAAATCCCCAAATTCAAAAATTGAGTGTAATCTTTTTTTGTTATTTGAAATTTCTCGATTACAGTTTCTAAAAATTCTAGTTGAAATTAAAAATGGATTTCGTTGATTCATAACGATTTCAATTTTCTGGATATTTGTATAGGTTGAATATCAAATTTTAGAATAGAAAACACCTAATTTCGGAGCTGATTCATCGCTGATATGGATAAATCTGCCACCAAAAGAAAAAATAAATCAGCCACTATTAAACAATAAGTATGCCGTCACTGAAATACTATACAAGTAATTATAATAGTTTCTAAAAGTCGGTCAGTAAAACATATAAGTCAGGTAAGAGTAAATAAGTCAGCCGCAACATCGAGTAAATCAGTTGTCAAATGCATACAATTACAATAATTAATGTTTTGTTACTTAATCTGCCGTAGTTTACCTGACTTTTCAATAAATCGGCCTTTTAATGGCAGATTTACAATAAGTTAGCCACAATTAGTGCGCATAAGTCAGCCGCTTGAAAATAAATCAGCCAAATAAGTCAGCTGGACTATCGATAAATCAGTCACCAACCTAAAAATCAGCCATGTAATAGCAATAAGTCAGCCCAGAATTTCATAACTCAGTCGTGTCGTGTATAGATAAATCAGCCGATTTCTTATAAATCAGCCAACTGGACAATAAATCAGCCGATATCTCATATATCAGCCTTGTCGTGTATATATAAATTAGCTGATATCCTATAAATCAGCTAAAATTTACTAAGTCGGCCGTGACTTCCGGCAGATTAAGACATAAGTCAGCCGACATGCTTATAACTCAGTCGTTCACTTAAATCGGTCACTCTACTAATAAGTCAGCCGTAAATAAGAATTAAAAAATAACGGCAGATTTTCATAATACGCTTAAACAATTCTTATGCTACCTAGGCTTTTTCGCTGATGTGGAAATAAACAGTAATGACATTTTTGTAATAACGTTTTTGTTATCAAATGCTTAGAAAAACAGTTTAGATATGAAAAACATAACAATAATAATATAAAAAATTGACGCATTCTAGTCGTTTTACCTAACATTTGGTATCTTTGAGTAAACCTCCATAGATTTTATCAATTGACTTCCAAATTTTGTGCATGCATCTCAATCATCCTTAATTCAAAGTTAAGTCACTCGAACGGCTAATTACAATATTATTTTCTTTAATCCTTTGTCTGGTTATTAATATTTATTCAACGAGAAAATTTGGAAAATAAGTTACGCCGTTAATAAACCTCGACGGCATCGTTTACACAAAAATTTAGTGACCGACCTCGTTTTTGGTGACAAATGCTTTTGAAAAAAAATCGAGTATTCAAGCTCTGTTTCTGAATACTCGATTTTTTTTCTTTTCCAGATTCTCATGTTTCTTCTTCCATATATGTCAAAATCCGTGATCCTCACGTTTCAATACAACTAAAAAACCCCTAAAAAATTCTACAATCCTTTTATGTTTATTCCTGGATTTAGTAAAAATCGCATGGAGAATGGTTGGTGGACTGATGAAATTCCCAGGAATCTCAACGAAGCTACTAAACATAAGCATTGATTCTCTCTGCAAATTTCGAAACTTGGAGAAAGCAGAATCATTACTCATAGACGGAATCAGATTAGGTGTTCTTCCTAATGTTATCACTTACAACACTTTAATCAAAGGTTACTCTCGTTTCATCGGAATCGACGAAGCTTATGCTGTAACTCGCCGTATGAGAGAAGCTGGAATCAAACCTAACGTCGCTACATATAATTCATTGATCTCTGGAGCTTCAAGAAACTTGATGTTGAATCGTGTACTCCAACTGTTCGACGAAATGCTTCAGTCAGGTTTATCTCCTGATATGTGGAGTTATAATACTTTAATGTCTTGTTACTTCAAATTAGGTAAACATGGAGAAGCGTTTCGGATTCTTCATCAAGATATTCATTTAGCTGGGCTTTGTCCTGGTGTTGATACTTACAATATTCTACTTGATGCGCTTTGTAAAAGTGGTCATACGGATAATGCGATTGAGCTTTTTAAGGATTTGAAGAGTCGCGTTAAACCCGAGCTTATGACGTATAACATTCTTATCAATGGTCTTTGTAAATCAAGAAGAGTTAATTCCGCGATTTGGATGTTGCGGGAGCTAAAGAAATCGGGATACACTCCGAATGCGGTTACATACACTACAATGCTTAAGTTGCATTTCAAGACTAAGAGGTTTGAGAAAGGTCGTAGACTGTTTTGGAAAATGAAGGAGGAAGGATATACGTTTGACGGGTATGCGAATTGCGCGGTTGTTAGTGCTTTGATTAAAACAGGAAAAGCAGAGCAGGCGTATGAATGTATGAAAGAGCTTGTGAGAAGCGGTACACGGAGTCAAGACATTGTTTCATACAATACATTGTTGAATCTTTATTTTAAAGATGGGAACTTGGATGCAGTAGATGATTTATTAGATGAGATTGATCGAAAAGGATTGAAACCTGATGATTACACGCACACGATCATAGTTCATGGTTTGTTAAGTGTAGGTTATACGGCTGGAGCTGAGAAGCATTTAGCATGTATGGGAGAGATGGGAATGAAGCCGAGTGTCGTTACTTGTAACTGTTTGATTGATGGGTTGTGTAAAGCGGGCCATGTAGATCGTGCGATGAGGTTGTTTGAGTCAATGGAGGTTAGAGATGAGTTTACTTATACTTCTGTTGTGCATAATCTATGCAAAGATAAGCGGCTCGTATGTGCTTCGAAGCTGCTCTTGTCGTGTTACAATAAAGGAATGAAGATTCCGTCATCCGCGAGACGAGCAGTGTTTTCTGGTCTACGGATGACAGTTTCTTACCAGGCAGCTAGGAAGACGCATCACAAAATCAAAGCTGCTATCGAATGCAATGCACTAATGTATCCTTAAGACATTGAAAGTGTCTTAGAGAAATGTTATTGAGTTTTATATACATAAGCCTAAGGGCCATTTTAATACTAGATTCTAGTTGATATTCGAAAAGTCTTATCGTAATTCGTAAGAGATGTAGTATAAATTAACTTTGAGGGTACATTTGTAATCTAGTATCAAGCTTTGTTAGAGAAATAATGAGTTGTAATGATGAATCTTAGAGAATATTAGCCAAGCTTTCTTCAACATTATGTATGACTGACTTGAGATCAGTTAATATTTGTCAGTATTGAGCAACAAGCTCTTTGAAATATAGCTAAATTTGGTGTTCAATTTAGTCATTTGATTAGAGTTTTTTCAACGGTCCAAAGTAACTTCAGACAAATGACCAAAGAAGCCACTTTTGGAACCACTGGTCCCAAAACGAAGCCCATGTTACTCATGTGCTGCTTCTGAACACAGTAAAAAGGCTAATCTTTGAAGTTTGAACTTTTTTACTATTTGGGTTTCTTTTGTTTTTAACCGAAAACAGTAAGAATCTCTTGTTTGCAGAGGACTAAAAGATAAGACTGAGTTTACTCTCTTAACGTGGACAAATCTGACAAGAACAGTACTCTGCTCTTCGTCCTCTTTGTTGTTTTTGTCTCTCTTTTTCTTGGACTTTGTAAATCGATTACACTCTTCTCTTAATTAATCTCTCTATAGTGATGCATAAGTACAAAGATGTATTGCATGTTAGAGATGATGATTTTCAGAGATTTTTACAGACATGAACACGTGTTTGTTTGTTGATGTAATGAATCAGATTAGTGTAGACACGTTTTACGTGTTATAAAACATTCACAGGAATCTTTCGGATAAATTCTTGTAATAAGATAGATAGAGACGTTGGGACTTGTAAGCAAACCGGTCATTGTTGCTTGTCAAAGAAAGCAAGTGATTACAGTTTTAATAGTTTTTCACTAACAATTAGGTGTGTATACACTTAGCTACTGTGAAATTTACATTTCGGCTATAATTAAAAGTCAAATTGATCCAAACCGATTTTTTAAAACCAATATTGAACCAAATTTTTATAAATAAATATTATGTTAAATAAACCGGTTTTAACCTTAATAGAAATCGAAATTAGTGCTATCAAACAGAATTATATTTTAATCCGAACCACATCAAAATTTATTACAAATTAAATTTTCTTTTCGTATCCTTTCTTTATAATTTTTTTCTATTATTGTTCTTATGTTCTATTTTTTATGTTGTAATTTTCCACCTGCACCATTTTTATATAGAATGCCCTTTTTCCAAAAAAAAATAAAAAATTCAATAGTATTACTTTTAACTAAAATTTGTTTTTAATATATTTACTTTTAACTAAATATATACAAAAAAAAACATCTCAATATATTTTATATTATATAATATTAATCAAAAGTAATATACTTTAAGATGAATGGTTACAAAGAATAAATTGAATCATAACCAAACCAGAAATTGGATCAAAATTTAGTGTAAGCGAACCAAACCAAACCAAGCCGTATGTAAACCAAAAATCATCAAAACATTAATGTCTTCCACTAGATTAGATATATTCAAAATTTTCAGTTCAATATATCAAACTTGTAATTAATCAAAATTAATAATATATTTTATTTTAATTAATTTTTCATACAAAATTAAATGCATCCGAACCAAACTCGATCTGATAAAAAAAATCAAACCGAAGTAAAGTACAATAAAATTTGGTTATATTTTTTCAAATCTGAAAACTCAAAATACAAAAAAAAATACAAAAATTCCAAGCGAACCCGAAAATAAATGAGTGCCCATACCGTACCTAAAAACACAGTTGGTGGATTTTCGTTTGCTATTATCAAATTCATGAAAGTTATCATTTCTTCTTTAGGATATTGGAGCAATGGTCATTGTTTATTGTTTAAACGAATAAACAAAATTTTAAGTAGTTTTTTGTCTAATTTCTGGTCGTTAATTTGGTTTTGGACACTTTATCAATTCTAGAACTTTGCATGGTGGGTTTGTTTCTGTTACCAAAAATATTTGATAGATTTTATGTCCGGAGCTGTTGTCTAATTCGTGAAAGTTAACGTTTTTTGTTTTTATTTTTGAGAGATCTGACAATTTGTATCAGAAGAAAACAGAAAATGCCGATAGTTAAAACTTAAAAGTAATTTAAAATAAAATAAAATAAATAACATTTTTAAATCACGGGTTGTGTTTTTTACCTTCTTCTGGTCCTTCTAATGTGCAAACAAATCTGACTGATGAAAAGGAGACAGTCCTTTTTTAATTATAAGCATACAATTGCAATTAATTATTACTCACTTTTCCCAATATCATACAAAGCAAAAATCTTATGGATATGTTATATTTGCAAACAAAAATATATTTAAGAGTCAATTAAATTAAAAATATATATATATATAGCAAAAATATTTAAAGGTGAAGTTTTGCTTTCTTCCAGCAATCATTTGTCTCTCTATATATATGTGTATGTCATTGTTCGGTCCTCATGATCCATCATGCCAAATACCGAACCGGTTTGGTCCCATTAGTTTTTTTCTTCTTCTTCAATCCAATATTTGGAATTTGACTTTAACAAAAAAAAATATGATATATTTGGAATTTGGTCTCCCTTTAGATGATTGAGTTTCTCGAATATCAATCACTCCACATATTTTATTTTTTTGCACTTGCGTTGATCAAATTTAAAAAGAAAAGACAAAATTTTCTGAAAATATGGAATACAAACAGTTAAAAAAAAAAGGGTAAAATCTCAAAAGTACCCCATTTTATGTTTTCTTTCTGAAGTTTTACTATCTTCGAATGTTAAATTTTATGATTTTTTTAAGGTATTTCTAAATATTTGGTTTCTGTTTTTCGTTTCTAATTTCTAAAGAAATTTCAGTTTTGCAACTAACTATAACTATGTATAATTAATAGGGTTGCTTTTGAGGGCAATTTTTTTTGTAAAGAGTTCTTTAAAATTTGAAAAAATGTAAAAAGTTTAGAGGCTTTTTAGGCTAGTAAAAAGGGTAATTAAGTGAAAAAGAAGGGATGGTCCATAATTTCGAGAAAAGAACAAGACCTTAGACTCTCTGACCATCTCACGTGCCACCAGCACGATCCATTTCTGTTCTCTCTATTTCTATTCTTCCTTCTAATCCAAAACCTTTTGTGATCTATGCAAATACATATATATATATATATGTACACATAAATTTTATACACTATGGTTTGTGTCAATTTGTTTTTACATATACACGAGTAGATCGTATCAAAAACTTATATATTTCTTTGGACCGAAGAGCAGAACAAAGATTCATTTCATAACTTGCATCAACATATATATATGATTTATGAATTTCATTTTCAAATTCTTAGAAAACAATAATGAGTATTTGAAGTATGTATATGATGGAAATATCTCTTAAATCATATGATGTTTTATATCTCTTCCGATTAGAATTTAGGTTTTAGATAATACGTGGAAACGTAAAAATGATTATATGTTTATGCACGTCACTTTTATCAATAGTCTAGTTTTTACAAAACATATGGAAACAATGTCACTAATTAAGCAAATTTCATAAGTAAGTATTTTTCAGAATTACACTTCTATGATAGTACCGATCACAATCAAATAATGTCTCACATGCATGTGCACACTCAAAATTACCAGAGCTTCAACATTTGTCATTTTTTTCTTTTAATCATTTCCATTTATTTTTCCTAAAATGTCGTTTTCACCCACAAAAAGTTTTAACTTTATATCAAAAAAAATAATAATAAATAAAGCATTGGAACGTTGCTATATAAATCAATGATACTTAGTAATTCAATAAGGAATCAACGTCGTGAAGAACAATGACACTAGAAGCTCTATCATCAAACGGTCTCTTAAACTTTTTGCTCACCGAAACTCTTTCACCAACCCCATTCAAGTCTCTTCTTGATCTCGAGCCATCACCGGAAAATGACGTCATCATCTCCAAGAACACAATTCCCACGAGTTCTCATCAAGAACCGCCGTCGCGATCACTACCACCGGCTAGCCGAGGAAAGAAGCGTAGGAGGAGGAAGCCTAGGGTTTGCAAAAACGAAGAAGAAGCTGAGAATCAACGAATTACTCACATTGCCGTCGAAAGAAACCGAAGAAGACAAATGAATCAACATCTCTCTGTCTTACGATCTCTCATGCCTCAACCTTTTGCTCAAAAGGTTCAAATTTTTTTGGATAATTCTTGAATAAAGGTTTACAATCTCGACTAGTGTTTCAATCTATATGGAGAACTATTTTGTAAAAAAGCCTAAAAAATTTCATCGTTGGTTTCAACTTTTATGAAAAAAAATATATATATTAAAAGGTTTATAAGCATTATGATTTGAGTTTCAATTTTTATGGAATATTCTTTAGTAGGATTTTGATTTTGAATTCAATTTTTATGGCCAATTCTTTACAAATGTTGAGTTCTTTTTTTGTAGATATCTATTTATCAAAATAAAAAATGTTTAATTTTGTGGGGGTTTTTTTTATTTGTTTTCTTATACGTTATTATTTTTTCATGAAAGGGTGATCAAGCTTCAATAGTTGGTGGGGCCATAGATTTCATCAAAGAACTTGAACATCAATTATTATCTCTTGAAGCTCAAAAGCTTCAATTAAACCAAACGGTTACTTCTTCTACAAGTCAAGACTCAAATGGTGAACCGGGGAATCCCCATCAACCATCTTCCCTATCGCTATCACAGTTCTTTCTTCACTCCTACGATCCAAACCAAGAGACTAGGAATGGCTCAACAAGCTCGGTGAAAACCGCTATGGAAGATCTTGAGGTGACTCTAATCGAAACCCATGCTAACATCAGAATCTTGTCAAGAAGAGCTTTCCAATGGAGGACGGTTGCCACCACCGGACCACCGCAGCTTTCAAAGCTGGTGGCTGCTCTACAATCTCTTTCCCTCTCGGTTCTTCACCTTAGTGTCACAACATTGGACACTTTTGCAATTTACTCCATCAGTACTAAGGTAATATAATACAACCCTATCATCTTAACCATACTAAACCGGATTATTTCAAAATCATACTTAGGCATTCGTAATACAATTCGCTTAAAACATCATAAATGTCCAAATACAATTTAAGGTTATTATTATTTATTTTTTATTTTTTTTGTCGTCAACAATTTAAGGATTATATATTACGAATTTAGCTAGACGGTAGATTATATGCGGTCCAAGGGACAGAGCATATAAAAGGAATGTCTATGAGAACTCTTTAACTAGATTTGGTCCAACATTAATTACCATACTTGGTGGAGTCAAATTTTAATTATTTTTTCATCCATTTCTTGAAAATGAGTTCAATTATTGCCACATGAATCATAATTATTTAAAATTTTCTTTCAAAATTCATATAAATTTTTGTTGGGCTATAATTGTAAATTGTTATCATTGTTTTTGCGATTTTAAAAGGTGGAAGAGAGTTGCCAGCTAAGTTCAGGAGATGACATTGCAGGAGCAGTTCACAACATGCTCAGTATCATTGAAGAGGAGCCTTTTTGTTGCTCATCAATGTCAAAATTACCCTTCAATTTTCCTTTGAATCACACAAGTGCCACTTATTCTCTTTGAGAAATCTCTTTTTCTTTTTTTGTTCCTTATTTTATTTTTTTATTTCATTTGCTCACATAGCTGTTGGAATATTGATTTCATAATCAAAATATTGATTTCATAATCAAAATATTGATTTCATAATCAATTAAGAGAATGGAGAATCAGAGTAAGAGATAAAAATGATCTTTTCTTCTTTTAAAGAAGACAATAACGAAATATAAATTTGTATTGAAGTGAAACTTGTTGTTTTACATCACGAGAATACTAATTTAAATAGTCTCCAACAGACACAAATGAAAAGACACAACACAACATAATCTAAATATCACACCTTTTTAACATAATTAACTTAACCTAGACATAAACTCAATTATCACCAACACTCCTCCTTAATTGATTTTAGGTCTTACGCTAAGCTTCCTTCTTAATTCGACACAATTTTAGGCTTCAAACGAGTAGAAATAATATCTTCAATGTCTCCTTTTCTTTTGTTTTGATAACTCGTCATAAACACTAATCAGATGTGAAATCCTTCATCTTCGTCTTCATCTTCAAGATCCATATGTGCCCGCTCAAACTTGTTTGAACGACACTCTCTTGCAAAATGCTTAACATTTCTGCAGTTGTAGCATCCTTTCTTTTCCTTTGAGGCATTGATGTGATCCTTCTTTGGTCTCCTCTAGAAATCCGATTCTATATGGTTTGCTTTTTTACAAAATCCACTCTATTTTTTTGCCTTTGTTGTCACGCCAATTACTCTTCATGTCTCATGGTTGTACAACGATTTTTTCTTCTCGTGTTAGAACATGAAACGTTTCTTTGGTCATGCTTTCATTACGAGACAAGACACTCTTCTCATGTGCCTTCAGATTTTCTCTACGTGATCTTCGTCATGTCTCCTTTGGTTGTTCTTACAACCTTCTCCACTCCCGTTCTCTTAAGTAAGCTTTCTTCTCATTCTCTTTTGGTGTTCTCTTGATCACCAAATTTTTTGAGTGAACTTCTTCACGTCTTCTTCGGTTATCTTTGCAACCGACTTCTGCTCCTTTTTTCTTAGGTAAGCAGCCTCCTTCTTTGTTTGGTGTCTTCCTTTGATCACCATCACGTCTTCGTGACGTCTTGTGCGTGAATCTTCTCCACGTCTTCTCGAACAAAATTTCAGAATTCTCCTTCCACAACTTCAACTCCACATCCGTTTTCTCCATTGCCTTTTGAGAAGATTTCATATCTCCTTCATGGCTTTTGGAGCCTTCTTCTTGAAGGTATGCTTGTGAATATGTTTGTAAAAGTTGATGGTGCTCTCTCTTGTCACCACCTCTTCTCTTTCTTCTCTTTCTTCTTTTTCTATTTCTTCTTTTTTTTCTTTTTCTGTTTTTCACCGTTGATTTGTTGTTTCTATCTTTTTTTTCTTTTTGCAGCGGAATTCTTCTTATTTTTGTTTTACTTGGACAGGCTTCAAGATCAAAATAACTCTAATACATTGGAATATTGATTTCATAATCAATTAAGAGAATGGAAAAAACAGAGTAAGAGATAAAAATGATATCTTCTCCTTTTAAAGAAGATAATAACAAAATATAAATTTGTATTGAACTGAAACTTGTTGTTTTATATCACCAGAATACTAGTTTAAATAGTATCCAACATACACAAGTGAAAAGACACAACACAACTTAATCTAAACATCACACATTTTTAACATAATTAACTTAACCTAGACATAAACTCAATTATCACCAACAATAGCATATCTTTAATCTTTTTTTCTTTCAGAATAAAGAAATATTTTTTCTTAGGTTCTTTCTGACTTTGTAAATGCTAAATATGAATTATAATGGCATGTAATATTAGTTATTTTACTCTTCTTTTTTTTTTCATTTTATGATGGTATCTTATAAAACTATCATACTTTTTAGGATTTGAATTATTTTATAAAAATTAAATTAGATAATATAAAAATAATTCAAATGAATTTTTCATTAGACTTGATGATTTGGAGGAGAGAAATCCTAAGAAACGAAAGACGAAGTTGATGCAGGAAGAGGGACATGGACAAGAAAAGGAGATGGACGAGGAGAGTCTGGAATTTGGTAAATGTCAGATTGACACATTGTACAAACCCTGAGTTTACATAAAAGAGTTTGTAAAAGTGAGAATTGAAGGTTGTAAAAGTGATTCTATGGATCATTTGTTACATGTTAGCCATTGATGAACACAATTTGTAGAGAGAAATGAAGGGTGGTCATTTTAATTTGTTCGGCTAGGTGTCATTTACATAATTAAATACCGTCAAGCGAACATTATATTTATTTTGTTCAATATCAAGTGGTTTTAGGCTAAAAGAGCTCATATATATCAATATACACAATAAAATGGACTATACTTTCTTTCTTCCATTCTATAACGAAACCTCATTTTTCGTCTGATATTTACAAACTAATGGATATATATAGGATCCAATACCTTATGTTTTTATCTTTCTTTACTTTGTTCAATGCTTGTCATTTTCTATCCACTCGAAACCCAATGATATTTTAAACTCAGAAAGAAGTGGATCTTGACTTTTCTCATGTAATAAAGATTCTCCTCATTATCTCCTATTATTATTTGAACTATTCACAATACTTCTTTTATTTTGTCATGTTTCTTTTGGATTATATGTGAATTTGGTCAACATGTTCACATTTTCCTCATATCTGGTTCGTTCTACGCAAGTAACGCAACTGATTAAAAGATTTTATCGGTTAATTTAGGTATTTTGTTGTTTATTTTAAATGGAAACGAATGTATTTTGTTTTTTGGATTGTATACATAATAAATATATATATATAAGAGATTAAGAGATGGATATAATTGTTGTTTAGTGTTTTATCAATATGTGTCTTTATATAATTTATAGAATGATTTTTGAGAATGGAATAATGTTATATTTGTTTGTTGAAACAATCAGCTAATGTGATAGTGGCACTACAAATAGATATATGGTTTTATTTTGTCAACAACATACAAAATGTTATAAAAAAAATACAAAATGCATGTTTTCAATATTTAATCATATAAACTGTTCATAATTTAATAAAAGCAAAAATGTAATCGACATGTTAAACAAGATTTAATAAAAAGAACCTACTTTTTATAAAGAAATGCTTCCCTTATTTAAAGTAATTTTCTTTTAATTTTATTAAACAGAAGATTATATATATTTTACTCACCTTAAATAAGTAATGATAAGAGCATAAGAAAACTATACACTTTGCGTATTATCATTTTGTGTGTCATCTACTCATATTCTCAAATTTTTCATATTATTAAAACCAAAATTATCTTGTACTCACCTCCTATTGATCAAAATTTTAAAACTATATACTAGTTTTTGACAACATATTTTCAAAACGGTAACAAATATATTTTTTTTTTTTTCTCTTTTACGAAAGATAAAGTCAAAAATACCTAATTTAAGAAATGATAGATATACCTTTTTTCTTCTTCCTTTTGAAATAGTTACTTACATTTTTACATAAAATCAATCTCTGCTTTCTCGCTTACCTTATATCCATCCATCAAACAAACAAATATATATATGTAACATTATTCACTTTTCACACATGTGAATCTTTTTTAACTTTTCTCTTTCTCTCACGCGTCTCTAAGTTATTTTTTTACCATTACCCTAAACCCCATTTCAAACCAAACATATTTCAAGAACACAAAAAGAGTTAAATCCTCTCTAAAAAGATGCCTCTAAGCAACAATGTAATCGGTTGCATTAACTTCATCTCCGTCCTTCTCTCCATTCCGGTCATCGGCGCCGGAATCTGGCTCGCCATTGGCACGGTAAACTCCTGCGTCAAGCTCCTTCAATGGCCAGTAATAATCCTTGGAATCTTAATCCTTCTTGTAGGTCTTGCTGGTTTCATTGGAGGGTTTTGGAGAATCACTTGGCTTCTAGTTATTTACTTAATTGCCATGCTTGTTCTTATCGTACTTTTAGCTGTTCTTGTTGGATTTATTTACATGGTTACCATAAGAGGCTCAGGTCATCCAGAACCAAGTAGAGCTTATCTTGAGTATAGTCTTCAAGATTTCTCTGGTTGGTTACGTCGAAGAGTTCAAAGATCTTATAAATGGGAACGGATCCGTACTTGTTTGAGTACTACTACTATTTGCCCTGAATTAAATCAGAGATTCACTTTGGCCCTAGATTTCTTCAATGCTCATCTTAGTCCTCTTCAAGTAAGTATATTTTGACCCTTTTTATTCAAAACCATTTTTTATTTTTATTTTTTTGAAACCTGGTAGAAATTAAAAAAAAAATCATGGGTTTAAGAGTTTTTTGTTGGTTTTTGGTTCTTAATTCTTGCTGCAATCTATGCACTTTGGGTTAAAATAAAAATATCATCATTTTGTTTTAAAAAATTTTCTTGGTTCATTGTAGTTAATTAGTTTTTGAACCTCATGTTTGTTTTTGTGTTCATGAATTAAGAAAATTAGGGTGTAAATTGAGTATAAAAAAAGTTTGGGGTAAAAGTCTGAATTGCCATGAAAAGAACAGGGTTGGTAATGACAGATAAAATTGGTACTTTGCTTGTCTAAAAAGGCTGAAAAAAAATAGATCCTTTTGATTAAAGCTGAAATTCATATGAAGATATTATCACATTTCTCTTTTGTTTATGAAAATTCAAATTCAGGGTGTAATTTGAATGTTAAAAAGTACAGGGTGAAATCGAATGGCTAGGAAAAGAACAGGTAGATAGGTAATGAAATTATTAAATAGAAATGATCCTTAGCTTATAGTCTTGTCGGAACAAAAACTGGAAAAGTTTTAACCTTTTAATAAAAAAACATTAAACTCCCCAACTTTTCTAGATTCTTCCACTATGTGCACTAAATCAGTCACGCGGAATCACTTTTTAACCCCACATTTATCTTTTATTAAAATCTAACCCCATTTCTTTAATTTCAGTCTGGTTGCTGCAAGCCCCCAACAAAATGTGGTTTCACATTTGTAAACCCTACTTATTGGATAAGTCCCATTGATATGTCTGCTGATATGGATTGTCTACAATGGAGCAATGATCAAAACACTTTGTGTTACAGTTGTGATTCTTGTAAAGCCGGTTTGCTTGCAAATATTAAGGTAGATTGGTTAAAAGCAGATATATTTCTCCTCTTGGCGCTTATAGGATTGATAATCGTTTACATTATCGGCTGCTGCGCGTTCCGAAATGCGGAAACTGAGGACATTTTCAGGAAGTACAAGCAGGGTTATACATGATCGAGATCAGAAGTTTAGCGGCAAAACTGAGAGGAATTTTTAAAATTATTGGGTTTCTGTATTTTACTTTCTTTACGTTTTGGCCCCTGTAATCTTTTTTATGATGTCCACTGGAAGAATATTTTGTATCTCTCTTTGGTTTTTGTTTGTGAAACTTTTCATGTCTAATTAACATCATCAAAACCATAATTATCTGTTATTGTTATGCAATCTATCAAAAGTTCAAAAACCAAATTTACAATAAGAGCATAGCCAAAAAACCAAACTTTCTATTACTTAAAAGCCCTCAATATTTTGTCTTATTCCCAATTTTAACCCCCTAAAAATACCAGATATCACTCACTGTCTAGTCTCAATGCATCACTTGATCACACTAAAACTATACAAGAAGATATTTGTATATATACACTTACTAGTTATTTGACTAATACATATCACTCTCTATCTTAAAGGCCCTTTCTTTGGTGTCTTGTATTAAGCTATATAGCCTCTTTTTTTGGAGTATGTCTCTGTATATATTTAAGTAACACAAGCTTGTTTGATGATTCTTCTCTTCTTGATCCAATCTCATCACCTGAATGGAGCTCGGTGAGGGATTCCTTTTCTCCTTTTCCGCTTAAGACCAGAAGTAGGAAGTTGAGGTGGTGATGGGCTTGAACTCTGGAGATTTGAACTGTTATTCTCAATTCCACTTAAACCTGAACTATTGCTCGAATCCTCTGTTTCAATCTGTGTATGCTTCACTCTCTTCTTGAAGCTTTTAGATGTTCCTACAACCTTTTATCAGAAGAAAGACTCATAGCTCAGAATGATAGAAATGTGCAAGAAAAAAAAGATCAAATTCAAAGTTTCAATCTTTTCTTCTGTGATTAAGCCGAAGTAACCTAAAAACAATGGAAACTTTTGGTAATAGATGCTTAAAATGTGAATGGTTAATTGGTGTGTGTGATTTAGGTAATGTACCTTGCAGCCAATAGAGCAGAAGCGGAAGCAATCATCTTGTAGGCTACGATAACAGACCTCGCAGGTATTAGTAACTCCTTTACCAGGCTTAGGAGGAGGTCTCTCATTCAAAAACACAACCTTTGCACTATTGATCACAAAAGTCTGAATGCTTGATATGTCTAAGTACTTCTGAATCTCATTGACTCTTATCACATCATGATAAGATGATCTCCTTATCTGCATCAAACCAAGAACATACAACAACAACATTCAAAAACCTAAATTTCACCAATACAAGAACTTTGGATTGCGAAAAATGTAACACACCTGAATGGTTTGATGACCATTGTGATGAGCAAGACAGAATGAACAAAGCGAGTTATTAGTACAGTCTAAGCAATACATATTGCATTCACTTTTCGATGAGTGTCCATGGTGAAACTGGCATTGACCAAAGAAGTGTTCTTTCAGTAAAGGTTTCAGCCATGAAGGCCATTGATTCTCTTCTTCCTCCAATTCACCAGCTTCCTACAAACACCATTAACAAACATCACCCATTAAGCCATTATCCCAAAGCACTAAACACCATTGAAGAAGTCTTGACTCCAATTTCATTAGCCATTATCCCAAAAAAACTCAAAACACAGTTAGCTTTATTTACCAGAAACACCATTGACTTCTTCTACATAAGAAAAGTCTCATCCTTTATATTAATAGACTTAAAGAAGACTCTTGACACCATTTTATATAATCTTTTAAAATCATTGCAACTAGAGATAATAAAGGAATCACCAAATTAGTTAGAATATGATTCAGTTAAGTTGGCAGAAAAGAAAAAAAAAAAACAAAAGCAATTTGAATGGCGATAAGTACGGAATCGAATATTAAGCCATGAATCTAGTTCAAAGAAGATCTTATTATTAAACTCAAGATTCGTCTTCTCCATTTTTCTGTAATTTAAAACCCTAATCTACCAACTACATTATCATGACACAGAAAATAAGAAATCAATAATGACGAAAAGATTCAAATTTCCAACGAACATTGTTTGAATTCTTCAAAGCAAAATCAAAAAAGCATTGATCTTTACACAAAACAGAGCATTTTAATTTGACATCTGAAACAAAAATAAGTAAAAAACACAAAACTTTTTCTTGTTTTCCATTACAAAATCCCAATTCAATCAAAACCTAAATCTTAGAATCGAGAATTAAACAGTAGAAATCGAGCAAAAAAAACAAAAACTCGATTCGTATGAACACAATGAGCAATGTGGTAATCTAAGAAAAGGGTTAATTGTTAAAACATACCATGATTCTTCTGTTCCTGGGTTTGATTTCTTGGTTTGGATTCTCGTGATCTCCAATCGCCATTATATGAAATGCAGCAAAAGATTGAACCTTTTTTTGAGTCAGCGTTCAATACTTTTAGAAAAAAGGGTTTAAGAAACCGAGAGAGAGAGATGGGTTTCTTGCAGAGAAGGGTTTAGAGAGTTTAGTAGAGAGAAGACGAAGCGAAAAGCAACGAGAAAGAGTCCTTCTTATCCTCACAATATGTCGACTAATTAACTCCCGAACCTAATTCCCAACCTAAATTCCCGAACCTAAGAAGCGTTGGGTTCAAGGAACCATCCTTACCTTGGATTTTTTCTATTTGATTTATTTCCTTATATTATTAAAATATCTCTTTCTGTCCTTCTTAAGTCTTATCTCTCACCCAATTATATAACTTTTTCTCCTCCAAATATATTAATAAATATCGTCAAATTTTATTCCTTTTTTGGTGTTTAAGAAAAATATATTATATATAGTCATCACATTCATTGGTTGTTATGTTAGAGTTTGATAACTATTTCCATTGTATAAAAGTTCTGATATTTTATTATATTTTTTTTGGAAAAAGTTGATGTTTATTGTGTTGAGAAAGGTTTGCTCCATTATTGCAATTTGACATCTCATATCTATCCTTAATTCCATTATATGTTGTTTCTTTGTTCCTTCATCAGGTGCTTTTTCTATTTTTTGAATTGGGTTTTCCAACTCATAAGATAATTACCGTAAAATTCGTTAATGATGGTATACCAATTATTCATATTTCTCGATTGGAAATGTACTCTAGTATAACCCAAGAAGTGAGGATCGAATGACATATAGTACGAATAAATTATTGAAAGTTGATTAGGACTTATGACCATATATGGATCTCGGTCCAGAACTTCATAATTATCAAAAACAAAACAATAAGTATCAATGTTTTTACGTTTTGAAAATATTATTTTATGATTCATAATATTGATCAAATTTTCATTTTTATGTTGCCATAAATATTTTTGTTAAAATTTGATGCACTAAGTAATTAATCTATAAAACTAAATTTTAGCATTATAGATTAGTTTTTTGCATAGTAATAATATTTGTATGAAAACGGCAAATGTTATATGATTTTTGTAAACTACTTTAGTTTTTATATAATTTAATTTCACGCTTGGCACGGACAACACCTGTCTATATATATATTAATTAATATAATATATGATAAAATAAAATCATTATAGATGTCAAAATTACATGTTAGTATATTTTTAGTTAATTACAGTTTTACCTTAATTGTTTATACATTATTATTATATTATTGGTTGATTATATTTTTATCTTAATTATTCTATAATCCAATCTCATTATAATAAATCAATTATCCAATAATCTACCCGATTACACAATGTGACAATGAGACAAAGCTAGCTTTAAAAAAATAAATAAGCAAATTGCTATTACATCATACATCAATTGTGTTTTTATACATGAAAAATGTTTTTGTTTTCAATTATAGCTTTAATCACATGTATGAGTTGGAAAGAGTGTAAACTGCACTTTATAATTAACCTATTATTACTTGATTTATAGTTTTATACACAATGAAAAAACAAGTCACTCCTTCTCTTTTTAAATAAGTGTCATTTTAGAAGTTTTTACATATATTAAAAAATTATTAAAATTCATGTTTTACCCCTCATTAATATAATCTATCAATTTTTGATTGATCAATATTCAATACATTAATTCATGAATCATGAGGGATAAATTGTAACTATTATCAAATATCTATCTTAAAAACCAAAAATAACACTTAATTTTTAAAAAATAAAAATTCTAAAAGGATACTTAATTTAAAATGGATGGAGTATAATTAAATAAAAAAGATGGATGATGCAAATCAGAGACCGATGCCGTAAGCATTGTAGAGCTACAAAGAGAGATAATCTTTTTAATTTGTAGAATTTAACCTAATCCATAAATATTGTTCATTATCTTAATAAAATATGAAAATCAGGAGGAGATTGATGCAAAAATCTAGGTTTAAAGATGAGTGACTACACAATGTCCTTTTGTGTTTTAGTGTTTTGATTTTGGTTGATGTTTCAATTTAATTCGTTAATTTGGAAATTATATTGCAAAGTCAATACTAACTATCCCAACATGCATCATCTGAAAGGGAGGTTCGGTTTAAACTAATGCCGTCCTTGATGGAAATGGAATACATCTTTTTTTAATAAATAATTTTGTAGGTGGACATTTTATATTATTGATAAAACAAACTAATGTTGTCGGTTGCAACTATAAAAAACCAAACTGAAAACATTGTTTAATAAAATGGAAATATATTCTGTTTCAGGTTATGTTAACCAAACTGAAAACATTGATCAACCAAAACAAAACTAGTATATATGTTAAATTCGGATAAAACAACGTGGTACGATCTATTTTGCCAAAAAAAAACAAAAAACAAAAACTTGGTACGATCCAAACAACAAAAATTGATTTGAAATCGAAGCAAGTATTGGTTTGGTTAAATTAATTTAACAGTTGTTTTTTGGTCAAAAATTAATTTAACAGTTTAATAAGATGAAATAATAATAAAAAATCCAAATTGAATCAAAGAAAATGAAAATCCAAATTGAAATTCAATTAATTTTCTTTATAACTTTAAGGTAAATGTATGGTTAATAATATGGATTAAAACCTTACTAAACTGATCTAACATCAAATCTCTTCTTTTTTAATCTCTATCATTCTCTTTGGTTATTGAAAAAAAAACAAGGAAAAAAAAACAAAATTGAACCATATGTAGTCAACATCCAAAGTGAGAAGTATGTTTATTCTCATTATATCAAGTTCTTTATTAATTGTTGGATAATTAGATTTCAGACAAATACATCTACTCTAATGGTTTGTATTAATTACTCGTAGTGCATGTTATTGAAAAACTAAATCACGTTAATTGCCTAGTTAATTTGTCATACATGAAACATGCACACATATAGACAAGTAAGCGTCTTATGAATCACGCCATAAACTTTGTCTTTAGGGCATCTCCAATCGGAGACGGCAAATGCTAAATTTGGCGTCGAGAAGCTCCAACCGGACAACATCGGCGATGGCAAACGGCATATTTACCGATTTGTGAACAGTCTGGCACCAAATTTAGCGTGCCACTATTCACAACAGGAAACGCAATATTTGGCGTCGGTTCGCACTCCAACCAGCGACGGCAAACGGCAAACGGGAAATAGAGGAGAGAGAGATTTGAAGTTTTTCGAATCGATTATTTGAAATCGATCGATTTCAAATCGATAACTTGAAATCGATTTGAAATTTGTGGGAGCAAATATGAAATCGAAATCGATATGAAATATAGAAAACGAAATGGAAATCGATATGAAATCTAGAAATCGAAATCGGAGAAGACGAAGTTGGTTGGAGAAGACGAAGTTGATCGGAGGAGATGATTGGGAAAAAAAGAGGTTGATCGGAAATTTATAAAACCGGTTTAGTAAGATTAACCAAAAAATTTAAACTAAACTGGTTTAGTAAGATTAACCAAAAAAATTAAACTAAACCGGTTTAGTAAAATTAACCAAAAAAAATAAACTAAACCGGTTTTATTTAATTAAGATTGTGAAAAACCGGTTTAATTAAGATTAAACCAGTTAAATAGAGATTAAACCAGTCAATTAAGATTAATTGAGATTAAATCAATGATAAAACCAAGATTAAACATAATTGAGATTAAACCGAGATGAACCTGTAGATAAACCGGTTAAGCATAAATGAGATTAAACCGAAATTTAACGGATATTAAGCATAACTTACATTAAACCGATATTTAACCGAGTTGGATAATAAATATTGAAAATGATTAATTATACATTAAACAGAGATTACACGGAGTTGGATAATACAAAAGGATTAATTATACATTAAACCGAGATTAAACTGAAAATGATTAATTATACATTAAACCAATATTCGAATAAGCATAATCTAAAACTTAGGAAAGTAACTTCCGGTTCCGCTTAGCAAATCATAGTACCTGGCCATATCTTGATCGTCACTTGGAGAAATTTCGTCTTCTCCTTGAGTTTGATCGTTTTGATAACGAGAAGCACGATATTGGCTGTTAGAACCTTCTCCGGGTTCTTCATGCTGGGTTGTTTGCACTCCTCTGCTCATAATGAGTGCCCATTGGTTTTGAATATACTCCCGACACGCTGGATCAGTTATAGAATTCAAATCCGCAAATAGTATTTTATTTTCTTCCTTCATTCTTTGAACCTTGACTTTTTTCCTCTGAATTTCATTTATTTTAGAGGTACTTTTAGCAATAGCTTTGATAAGCCTTTCATTTTGCTCCATCATTTTTTTAAATTGGTCATCACATTGTTGTTTTCGCTTAGCTTTTTTCACACCCATAGGTCTACGACTCTTACTAATATTACCTTCTTCGCCACTCGTATTAAGATCGAATGAATTCATACCAGGGGTTGGTGATGACTCATCTTGGAATGATGGCGATAAAAAATCATTTTCGCTTTCTTCTTGGGAGGCAGCAACTCGGGTAATCTGCTTATTTGCTAATTTCTCAATACCTCTAAGAATAGGCCAAACATGATCGAATTTGAAGTCTTTTTAGTAATTGGCTTCTTGGGTTAGTAACATCTTCGCCTGGTTTACCTGTTTTAATTTTTACAAAGAGAAAAATATAATTAAGATAACAAGTTCAATACATAAATAAAGATATAACAAATACAATTAATCCAATATATACTTACAATGTCTTCTTGAGAAGCACCGCTAGGATTTTTATTTTCAATCTGGTTTATGCATCCCCTTAACTTGAAGCATGCAGTAAGGATGGTTGACATTCGAGTTTGTAAAGATCTTCTTGGTCTTTCTTGAGTACAAGCAACCGTTGATTTATCGTACTCTGTCTTCACTCTTCGCCAAAATTGATCTCCAGATTGGTTGATTCCAATAATGGGGTTTTGAGAAACATCAAGATACACATGACATAAAAGTATATCTTCTTCAACCGAGTATGAAGCAGATCGTTTAGAAGTCATTTTAGAAGAGATATTGGTGGAAATGATAATGAAATGAAGATGTGTGATAACTCAAAAAGCGGCTGATGTGTTTTTATAGGGAAGTTAAGCTAAAGATTTAACGGTTAGATTATGTCCAAACAAATCGATGGCTAAGATTCAAAGATTCTTTCTAAACCAAAAAAACGGCTAGATCTTCATCAAAATAAATCAACGGTTTACGTTGAAAGATTCTTTTCGTAGAAACATCATGATGACCTGACGACTTGAATGAACGGTTAGATTTGGTCCAAACAAATCGATGGCTAAGATTCAAAGATTCTTTCTAAACCAAAAGAATGGCTAGATCTTCATCAAAATAAATCAACGGTTTACGTTGAAAGATTCTTTTCGCAGAAACATCATGATGACCTGACGACTTGAATGAACGGTTAGATTTGGTCCAAACAAATCGATGGCTAAGATTCAAAGATTCTTTCTAAACCAAAAGAACGGCTAGATCTTCATCAAAATAAATCAACGGTTTACGTTGAAATATTCTTTTCACAGAAACATCCTGATGACCTGACTACTTGAACGAACGGTTTGATTTGGTCCAAACAAATCGATGGCTACGATTCAAAGATTCTTTCTAAAACAAAAGAACGGCTAGATCTTCATCAAAATAAATCAACGGTTTACGTTGAAAGATTCGTTCCAAACAAACATCATTATTACAGCAGACATGAAGTGACTACTCGAACGAACGGTTAGATTTTGTGAACAAAATTTGATGGATATGATTCAAATATATTTTCTATATATCGTTACTTCTATGTTTATTGATTCATCAAACACCAATCATTTTTATCATGTCTTTCATCCCATATCATATTCTTACCGACATTATCCATCGTGTTGGTAGGGAGGGGTTTCGTGAACTTGGCCCTTTCATAGCAGCGGAACCAATGTTCAAAGCGATTATTTTCTCTGACGATGTGTTGTCCGTGGTAGACATTGACGAATTTATATTTGTCATGGGTCTTAGTGATGAAGGTTCTCCATACCACCCATTCCTACTTTGTTGCTTAGCAGCTAGAAACAATGCAGCCCAATATGTTATGGGGTTACGGTTATGTGTCTTGGCCGGTCCATCACAACAAGGGATTGATTTCCTAGGACAAGCTGCTCCCCACCTCCTCTATGCCCGTTTTGTAGTTGCAGCTTTTCTTTGTTTTGAAGGACAACGTGAAGATGGGATTCGTGTTTTTGACTCATTCCTATCGATGGTTCCAAACATTGAGCAAGCAGTTTACATTGGTAATCAAGTTTGTGAGCAGATCCAACAAATTAGTACTCCGGAAACTCGTTCTATTGGCTTTCCTACCTGGTTAGAAGTCCATTTTTGTCATATGTGGCATATTGAAGCAATTGACATATGCAAGCATTGCTTTGCTATGACATTTTACTTTAAAATTTTCGAGCTTGTTTAAGTTAAATTATGTGCCCTAATATTATAAATAAGTTAAGTGTCGTCATAATTAAGTTATGTTTAATAATTTGATTAAATAATATTTTATAATTTAGGTAATGAAGTGTGTGAACACATCAAACAAGTTGCTCCTGCAAACACTCGTTGGTTTGGATTTCTTGACTGGCCCGAGATCCCTTACTGTGAACTGTGGCATATTAAAGAGATTGCCATCTGCAAGCATTTTTTTGGAATGACATTTTGCTTTAAATTTCTCAACCTTCCTTAAGTGAAGTTATGTTTTGTAATATTAATAATAAGTTATGTGTCTTTTTCTTATAATTAAGTTCTGTGGTGTAATAAAGTACTTTGATATAAAATCGAATAAACTCATAATTATTATAGACAAGAACTGACAACTGCAACCAACGGCTAGATTTTGGTCAAAAAAATCAATGGTTCGTAATGAAAGATTCTTTTCCGGACATTATTACAACGGACATGATGTGACACTTCGAGCCAACGGCTAGATCTTGGGCAAATAAAGCAACGGTTAAGATTGAAATATTCCTTCTTCGAAGCCATTATTACAAGAACATGTTGAGACTATAAAATAGGATACCATGGATAACATAATGAATAATCCATCAACCTCTTGTCTTTCTAATATAAGATGAATTTCAACTACGTTTCTTCTTCTTCTTATTCTTCTTATTCTTCTTCTTCAGATAATGAGTATTTTGATGGTTTACAAAATCAGGTCGTTGCTCAAATTATGGCAAACACTGCGTTTCTCGTCTCTCAAAACCAATATAACTCAAAAGGTTCTCACCGTGGATATATTCCATGTCATATTGTTATCAATCGTGATCGGGAAAATTCTGCCCGCAACCTTTTCAATGATTATTTTACAGAGAATCCTTTGTTTCCTGAGACGATGTTTTGCCAAAGATTTCGGATGAGTCATCCGTTGGTTTCTGCGTATTCATGACGCAGTACAAAGACATGACAACTACTTTGTCCAACGAAGAGATGGTGTAGGCAGACTTGGATTGTCTCATTTGCAAAAACTAACTGCTGCTTTTCGAATGTTGGCGTACGGTTCACCGGCAGATGCAACCGATGAGTATATCAAAATAGGAGAGTCTACAGCTATCGAAAGTTTAAAGCGCTTTTGTCGTGCAGTTGTTGAGATATTCGGTAGCCGGTATCTACGAGCACCTGATGCAAACGATGTCGCACGGTTACTCCGCATTGGTGAAAGTTGAGGATTTCTAGGTATGTTGGGTAGTTTAGATTGTATGCATTGGAAGTAGAAAAACTGTCCAACAGCTTGGGGAGGACAATATGCTGGTCGTAGTGGATCTCCTACTATTATTTTAGAGGCGATTGCGGATTATGATCTTTGGATTTGGCATGCATATTTTGGGTTACCCGGGTCTAACAATGATATTAATGTGTTAGAAACGTCTCATCTTTCTTCTAATCTAGCTCAAGGAATTGCTCCACCCGTCAACTATGTTATTAATGGTAAAAGCTATTATATGGGTTATTATCTTGCTGACGGGATATATCCAAAATGAGTTACCCTTGTTTAAACAATTCATGACCCTTGTTCAAACAATTCATGACCCTCGTGGTCCCAAAAAAAAATTATTTGCAATGAGACAAGAATCATGTAGAAAAGATGTGGAAAGTGCATTTGGAGTTTTGTAATCAAGATTCGCAATTGTGGCCGGACCAGCTCGTCTTTGGTCAAAGACAGTGTTACATGATATAATGACAACTTGTATCATTATGCACAATATGATCATAGAAGATGAATGTGATCTTGACGCACCAGTTGAACAACAAACCAAATTCCCAACTCCGGAAGTTGAGATGACGGGTGATGATGATGCTCGGTTTCAAGCATTTTTAGCTCGTCACCGAAAAATCAAAAACCGAGAAGCGCATATCGAACTTTGAAATGCATTGATTGAACATTTATGGTCTGCGTATAGTCAATCAGAAAATTAATATGTTGTTTTTATATTTTTACTTCTCCATTGTAATCTTGATTTTAATTTTCATATGTAATCGTATTTCTAATTAAGTAATAAAAAATTAGTTTCTTAATTATTAATCATAATGTTTAATTATATTATAACTATTAAACCGAATCTTATATTTAATAATATAATAATAAAGGAATCTTAAGTTTAATAATATAATAATAAAGAATATTCTTTTTGGTGTGAGATTTGGTTTTGTGGGTTGGAGATGAAAAACACCAAAATACCAAATTTGGTGTGATTTAAAGACGCAGTCGGAATGCACTAGGTTAACAAGCGTTGAACCTAGAAGAAAATATCAAGCTCACAAGCGATGAACTTGAAGAAATTATGCTCTGGAATCCACCAGAAAAAGGTAAAGCTCGAAAACTCGAAGTCTTTGATTGATAATAATAATTGAATGTCTAAAACATATTGCCTAAGGTTCCTTATATAGGGAAAACCTAAGACGAAAAATAGATAATTCCTAGAAATAAAACAAGTAAATAAATCCTAATAGAAACAGGAAAAGGAAAAAGTAAAACATCTAGAAACCCTCTCCTGCATCAGTCTCCTCCACCTCCAAAGAACTCGACCCCGAGTTCTCATCTGGATAAAGAACACCATCAGCATGATACTCATAAATGTCAGCCACATTGAACGTATGAGAGATGTTCATGTCATCTGGAAGATCCACCACATAAGCATTGTCATTGATCTTCTGCAAAATCTTGAATGGACCATATTTGCGAGGCTGAAGCTTGCAATAAGTACCAACTGGAAACCTTTCTTTTCGTAAAAACACCATCACCTCGTCTCCTTCTTTGAAAACCTTGAGTCTTCTACGTTTGTCTGCTTCCTTTTTATTCTTTTGTCCAGTTGCTTCCAATTTAGCTCGGACCGCTTCTTTAGTTGCCACAATCTCCTTGGCCATTGCCTCAGCTGATGCACTAACTCCAGGAGCTTTAGGTAATGGAACCAAGTCGACTACATGCTTCGGAATAGAAGTATACACCAAAGAAAATGGTGATTTCCCTGTTGCTAAATGTACGGCACTGTTGTAAGCAAACTCGACCTGTGGTAAAGCTAAATCCCATTGTTTCGGTTTATCACCACAAACACTTCTGATCATATTTCCCAGTGTCCTGTTTGTCACCTCGGTTTGCCCATCACTATGCGAATGAGCTGTAGAGCTTCGTTTTAAACTCGTTCCAAACATTCTCCATAATGTAATCCAGAAATGACTGAGAAACTTAGTATCCCTGTCTGAAACTATTGATGTAGGAACACCATGGAGACGTACAACTTCACGAAAGAACAATTTGGCTATGTTGGTTGCGTCTGCGGTCTTCCTACACGCAATGAAATGCGTCATTTTGGAGAATCTGTCAACAACAACAAACACGAAATCCACACCCCGTTGTGTCCTCGGCAGTCCCAACACAAAATCCATGGATAAATCTTGCCAGATATCGTCAGGAACTGGCAATGGCATGTAAAGACCCGTATTCTAAGACTAACCTTTAGAAACTTGACAGATATAACACCTCCGAACAATAGCACCAACATTCCTTCTAAGGTACGGCCAATAATACCTTTCCTCCAAGCTTGCAATGGTCTTATCCCGTCCCAAATGACCACTAAGTCCTCCCCCATGCAACTCTCGGATCAACTTCTCCCTTAAAGAAGAACAGGGAATACATAACCGATCTCCTTTAAAGAGATAGCCTTCTCGGATGTGAAAATCGGCCGAAGGATGCTGTCCACTACACTTGTCCCATAGTTCCTTGAACTCATCATCTTGTTCATATAACTCCTTTAAAAACTCGAAACCCACAATCTCTTGCGCTAAAGTGGTTAGAAGAGAAGCCCTTCTACTTAGAGCATCTGCCACCTTGTTAAGAGTTCCAGATTTATGCTGAATAATGAAAGGAATTTTTTGAAGATAACTTACCCAACGAGCATGCATCTTATTTACCATCTTTTGGCTATGAAGAAACTTGAGTGCTTGATGGTCCGTGAAAAGAATGAACTCCCGTTGAACCAGATAGTGCTCCCATTGTCTTAAAGCTCGAAACACAGCATATAATTCTTGATCATAAGTACTTCACTTCTGACGTGCTTCACTTAGTTTTTCACTAAAGAAAGCTACTGGTCGCTTCTCTTGTGATAGTACTGCGCCTATTCCTACACCACTAGCATTGCATTCCACTTGGAATACTTTATCAAAATCCGGTAAGGCTAAAACTGGTGCAGTACAAAGCTTCTCTTTAATCAAAGCAAAGCTCTCATCTTGTTCTAGTCCCCATTGAAATTTTCCTTTCTTCAAACACTCAGTAATCGGTGCAGTAATGGTACTAAAGTTTCTAACAAATCTTCTGTAGAAAGTAGCCAGACCATGAAAGCAGACCTCGCCATTGATTTAGGGACAGGCTAATCCCTTATGGCACTTACTTTGGCTTCGTCAACTTGAATCCCTTCCTCACCAACGACAAATCCCAGAAATAACAGCTTATTGGTACTGAATGTACACTTCTTTAAGTTTACGTGCAACTGATTTTCCTGTAAGACTTGCAAAACCCGTTTTAGATGGTCCAAATGGCCACCTTTGGTTTTGCTGTAGATCAAAATATCATCGAAGTAAACCACCACAAAGGATCCAATGAAAGGACGAAGAATTTGGTTCATCAGCCTCATGAAAGTACTGGGAGCGTTTGACAAACCAAAAGGCATCACCATCCATTCGTACAATCCGTCTTTGCTTTTAAAAGCAGTCTTCCATTCATCTCCAGGCCTGATTCGAATTTGATGGTACCCACTTCGAAGATCTATTTTTGAAAACACCTTTGATCCGTTTAACTCATCAAGCATGTCTTCCAATCGAGGGATAGGAAACCGGTACTTAATTGTTATTTTGTTGATGGCTCTACTATCAACACACATTCGCCACTAGTTGCCCTTCTTCGGAACGAGAAGAACTGGTACAGCACAAGGGCTCATGCTCTCACGGATAAACCCTTTTCTCAACAAATCTTCAATCTGCTCCCTTAAAATTTCGTTCTCTTTAGGGCTCATTCGATAGTGGGGAAGATTTGGTAGACTAGAACCTGGAATAAGGTCAATGTGATGTTGGATATCCCGCATAGGGGGCAGGTCGTTAGGCAGTTCTTTAGCAACTAACTCCTTGAAGTCTTCCAGAATTTCCAAAACCTCATGAGGAATCGCTGTTTCCTCCGTTACTGCACTCATCAATCCCTTAACCACCAAAGGATAGAAACACCTTGCCTCTTTAACAGCTTTATCGAGCTCTTTGTCATCTTGCGTTATTACCAGGAAGCTTGACTTCTTTTCTTTTGTAGTGTTACCAAAATCTTGAACAGGAGCCATAGCAATTTTATGAGTTCCCCATGTAAACAGAATCACATTGTCTCGTCCTCGATATGTGATGTCGTTATCATACTGCCAGGGCCGCCCAAGAAGAATATGACAAACATCCATGTCAAGAACATCACAAGTTATCTCTTCTTTATAGTGTTTACCTATCGATAAGGGAACTTTGCAAGTCTCGCTAACCCTCACTTGTGATCCTTTTTTCACCCAACTAAGACCATACGGCCTTTCATGACGAGTCGTGGGTAGTTTCAAATATTCCACCAGTTTTTGAGAAATTAAATTCTCAGAACTTTCGTTATCAACAATCACATTGCACACTTTGTTTTGAATAGAACAATGTGTTCTAAACAAATTCTTGCGTTGCCCCTCCTCTTTAGGTGATAACAAGACTCGCTGAAGCACAATACTTATCCTTTCACCAGATTCCTCTTCAGCAAACTCAACCCCTTCATATTCTTCATTCTCTGCGAAATCGTCTTCCTCCTCTTCTAATAAGGCGACCGTTCTTCGACTGAGGCAAACATTCGATTTGTGACCCTGTCTTTGGCAACGAAAACACTTGTCCATAGTCGGTCTAGCATAAGAGTTATTCTGTTTTGGAGCCAGCGTTTTACTCTGTTGAGCGTTGCTATTAGAACTATTTACTCCTTTGTTGTTAGGGTTGGAATCTCGATTGACCACGCTCTTGTCTTTCTCAGCAATTGGTTCGAGATTGTTCTGAACCGAGGGCCTTCTGAAAGGCGAGAACCCCCGAGATGATTTCTCCATTAACTCTGCCTTTAAAGCTAGACTGGAAGCTTCTTGCACAGTCCATACGGTCTGTAATCCCATTTTTCCTTGAAGAGAGCCTTTGAACCCACTGATGTACCTGGCCACCTTCTGATTCTCCGATTCATTTAAATCATTACGTTCAGAGAAACGTAAGAACTCAGCTGTATATTCAGTCACGGTTCTGTTTCCTTGAACACAATCAATGTACATCTTGTAGAGAATCTGTTCGTAGTCTTCCGGTAGGAAACGCTCCATCATCAGTTGTTTCATTCGGCGCCATGTTCTAACAGGATCCTTCCTCTGCCGTTGTCTTTGGATAACTAATTTATCCCACCATACAGCTGCAGTCTTTTTCAATCTGATTGCCACCATCTTAACTTGTTTATTCTCCGGGACACTCATGACATCGAAAAATCGATCAACATCAATTTGCCAATCGAGGAATTCCTCTACTCCCATAGTCCCATAGAACAATGGAATATCTGCTTTTACTCGGTAATCATGATTGTTTTGTTGATTCCCTTGCTCTCCTACTTCTTCTTCTGAGTCTTCCTCCGAACTGGAATCGTTAGCAACAACATCACGATTGTTTCTGCCTTGTTGACGATGGTTTCCACCTTGCTGGACCGGATTGGGTTCCTCTCCTCCTCCTCCTCCTTGTACTGCGTTAGCAATCTGGTTGGGTAAAGCCGCAACCTGATTAGTTAACAATGTCAACAGATCTGTCAACTGAGTGTTTAAAGCGGTAATATCCCCTCTTAAACCCTCAATATCTGATTTGGTTGATGGTTGATCACCCATGGCTGATCAAGCTTCGAAAAGAGAAGGAGAAAGCCTTGCTCTGATACCACTTGACGCAGTCGGAATGCACTAGGTTAACAAGCATTGAACCTAGAAGAAAATATCAAGCTCACAAGCGATGAACTTGAAGAAATTATGCTCTGGAATCCACCAGAAAAAGGTAAAGCTCGAAAACTCGAAGTCTTTGATTGATAATAATAATTGAATGTCTAAAACATATTGCCTAAGGTTCCTTATATAGGAAAAACCTAAGACGAAAAATAGATAATTCCTAGAAATAAAACAAGTAAATAAATCCTAATAGAAACAGGAAAAGAAAAAAGTAAAACATCTAGAAACATCTAGAAACCCTCTCCTGCATCATTTAAAAGTCCATACACAGATGTCATATGGCTGGCATCTTTACCAAAAATAAATTAAAAATGTATTATTCTGCAGGATCGAAGCGCATAATTTATGTGCATTTTTTAAAAAGAACAACGTATGTTCATAATTGAAATTAAAACGGCGAAATAACTAAACATGATTTGTTTTTTATCCAAAAAAAAAAAATTTAGTCATTTCATGATATTGATATATACATATAAAACATAAGGAGACTTAAAAACGGTTGAAAGATATATATATATATATGGACACCATCGGACATACCCGATATGCGAGACAATTAGCTAGAGCATTCAAACATACACAATGATAAAGAGATAGATACACAAACTCAAGGTTTGATAATGTGTGAGAAGAGTTGTCGAGCGACCAAATATTAGAAATATCAGAAGAGAGGAAACTCTCAATCCCACTCTTGCAAACGACTTGAAGGTAGTCACATTCACTAGTGATTTTGAGAAAAAATCCAAAACCTTGAATAAATCTAAATTTTTCGCAGTGAATTTTGGAGATAATATATTCATACTCACAGCTCTTAAATCATGACAAACAAATTGAGACACATAAATACTTACCTGAATAATGTTCTTGCTGTATTTGGTGAACATAGTCTCCATGGTAAATTGAAATGTTCTTGGATCTGGGGGCTCTTTTTGGATCAGGGCGTTGTTGGTGAGACTGTTATCCACTCTAGAGGTTAACTTGCACAATGAGAGCTCTCCTGGTCGCCATTGATAATTTTGAAATGAACAAAATGATGAAAAATCCATTTTAGGTTCTACGGAGAACATGTGAAGTGAAAAGGTCCAAATCTCGTGGGGTGTCTTGAACGTCCTAGATAGTCTCCAGGTCTCCAAATGTGGTTATGAGATGCATCACAGATGGGTGGTAGTCCTGTAATATCCCAGTTTCTGAGAAGAGGTTAAGAGATTTGATTTGGCTACTTACATGACCAAAGTGCACTTATCTTTTCTGTCACTCTTCTAGTTAGAACTCTGGAGTTAAGCCAGCTTAGGCTGGAGTAGCACTAGAAAGGCTGACCTACCGGAAAGTGGTTGTCGGTACCGTGTGAGCGAGGCCAAAGCACGGGAAAAGATCATGTGGTGATTTGTAGGGACAGTAACAAGTCTCTAGGGTCTCGGGAAATTAATGCACCGGCCGTTAAACGAATGTGGGGCCCACGGGCTGTTTTGAAAACAAGTTTTGATTAACGTCACCAGCCCTATTAAAGAAATTCGATTGTTTGCCTATGTGTTCCTCCTTGTGATTTAGCGAAAGTTGATCTTGATAAACTTCATATTGATCTCTTGATTGACTCCAATTAGTAGTGAATATTTTTGGATAAGTAGTCTTCTTGATTGGACTCAAAATTGTATAATCTGTACCAAGAGAAAGTAGGTTAACTTTCATTCGCCTTTGGGAGTCAAGATAGTTACCTCTGGTTTTGATTGATGGTGAAACATCTGGTGGTTTCTCCTTTTGATCCATTGCTAATCTCCTTGTTGGTGTGGTTCCTTTTAGACCATTGCACACGTCTAAGGTACATGTATCTTCGTTGGCACTTAAGAGAAAAATCAAGTGCATTATACTTGAAATTTCAACATTCAAAACAGGTTGTTTGAAGCTACGAGAAAAAATAAAATTATTCCAACATCGAATAAACTCGAAAGCTAAACTTATCTGAGTATCTCGTAAGACGCTTGATAACATTTTATCTTTGAAGATGGTATTATTTGAAGCACATCCACTTTTAGTCACCACACGCTCATAGTCATTTTGCTCGTATTTGTTATCTCGGCAAGCTTGTGAAGTGGTTGACACCAAATGTTGATTTATATCTTTTGTACTTCCTTCAGCATTCTCATGCTTCATAGTGTGACCTGAATCAACATTCTTTGACAAGACCAAGTACATCATACACGAACTGGAATTTTCTAAAGCTTGATTAACTACTTCACTACTTGAGTTTGGTGAGCTTAGTTTTGATACTGATGAAGTGATATTAAGCTCGTGTACTTCAGGGCAAGTTGCAGCAAAACGTCATTTCTTACGACATTTATAACAAGTTACTGGCTTAGATTTTGAAAGATTAGAGGACTTACATTGCTTCGGTTCACCGCTTGATTCAAGTGATGGATTTTGGCTTTGCTCGTGAACTGCGACTTGTTCAGTGGCCTTCTTTGGTTGAGATGTTGAGTTAACCTCCATTTTCTCACTTAGAACGTGCTTGTACACTTCCTTTGGTGCATACTTATCCCTCAGTAGTTCCTTAAGCTCTCTCCACGAGGTGATAGTTGAATTCTTGTAATACCATCGATCATAAACTTCTTGCAACAACCATTTATAAGCATCTCCAACGAGTTGGCCAGTTGCAACATCGAACCTCTTCTCTTTAAGAATGTGGTTGTAGTGAAACCAATCTTCCATGTTTAGTTCTCACTTTAAGTAGTTTCCTTTTCCTGAAAATTTATAGAGTTGAAGCTCATTAGTTTGTTGAAAATCAGATTCAAATTTCAACTTAGATTTGGGAGTAAGAGAGGGTTTATGTGAGCTGCGCCGAGTTGATCTCGATGTATCATCTGGTGTCTTGGGATTAATCTCTTGTTCCCTCCTTTTTCGTGCTCTGTTCTTCTTTTGTTGAATTCCTTGACGAAGTGCATCCATTTTTCTATCCAACACTTGCTTCATTTTTGCGGTAAATATTTCAATGAAAAGTTTATCTTGGTTGCTGATTGTTTCCTCATCAAGATCGGTCATCTCTACCTAAAAAACAACACACAACAAACCCAGTAAAAATTCCTAATGAAATAAATCCACAGAAAATAATCTAAGGACACAAAATGACTCCTAGACTACCCACGAGCAGATTGCGACAGTAGGAGAAATATCGACACTCAAAAATTATCAAACGAACTCTAACAATACGGAAAAAAATTCCAAAAATAACTAGACTCAATCTAGGTTCACTAGCAACAGATCTCACGATTTTAGCACAAGCCAATAATTTTAAACAATTCTAACAAGTCAACAAGCAGAAAGTAGTCCAAAAGACAGTTTCGACAACAGCAGATGAACAGGCATAAACAAATAGCAAATCGACTCCTAAAATCCTAAAACAATTCCTATGCATACTAGAAACATCCTAACAGCAATAGAAATTGGATTCAGAATTGTATTACTCAAAATGAAATTATGAAAAATGAAACAAAACTGCTACAAACGGCTTGACTTCCCTATGGTGGCTCTGATACCACTTGATGTGAATCCGGTGAGGATGACGCACTCCTAATCACACCAGAGAGAAGTCACAGGGTTGATCTTGGACTTGGCTCGATACACAAGCAAAGAACAAGAGAGAATGGATCGAATGACGCCACACAAAGCCGCGGAAAAGCGATGTGATAAGTCTAAGAGATTCAGATTCGACAAACGAAAATGATTCAATGATCTAACTGAAAAGGTTTTAAAATAAAAATATAGATAAGAGTACAATGGAGTCTCAGCCTCAATATAAAGAGAAGGAGGCGAGATTATAGAGAGGAGACGAAATAAAGAGAGTGTGTTTACGAGACATGCCTCGGTAAACAACACTCGGACCATGCAATATTAAAAGACAATTTGAATTCAAAATAAGATGGAAAGATAAGATATAGGTGACGCCCATAATGTCTTCTAAATGGGCCTAGATGGATCAGTCTCAGCAAGTGACAAAGGTGAGACATGAAACCCACAAACCTCATTAAAAACCTTCTCTCGGGAAACCACTTGGGAAAAAACCGAAGAGAAAGGGAAAAAGAGTGTTAATGTATTTCATGGTCACTTGCCAAGCTTCTTGTGCATGAACCTTGACTAGAGAAATCTTGGTATCATCTTTATAGCTCAAGTGATCCTCTTGAGTCATTGTTTTGTGGAGCAAGACTCTAAAAGCTTGGTGATATTTCATTGTTTGAGAGCAAGTCTTGGATCCGATAAGTGCTTTTCATACTCTTTTAGCTTTGTGCTCGTCCATTACTTCATTTCCCATCCATGCTCCATGCTCCAAGTTCTTAGAGCTCTCCAGAATCATATCACCCCTCAAGAACAAATAAGAGTGAAGCATGTTCAAAGGATCCGACAAAACATCGCGAGCTCACAGCCAAAAGAGATGAGTCGACTAAACCTTGTATCAAAGCTAACCCACGATTCGAAAGGAGTCCTCGGCAAATCGAAATCATGTGTCGACTCAGAGAAACAAAGGAAATATTCAAATTAGGAATTAAATCAGACATGGGCTTGGTGAAATAAAGTGGGCGCCATAACTGGGAATGGGCCGAGCAGAGAAACATATTGGGCCAAATTGGGAGAGCCCAATAAGAGAAACCCTAGGTTCCTTTTGACTGCAACGACACAGCTTCGTAAACGGCGGCTGGCCATCGGCGAGATTGTGGTCAAAAGTATAAGAGACGTCGTTGGCGGTTGTAGGCTGAGGTGAGTGGCAATCAGCTCAGGAGCAGAGGAATCCTTGTGGATTTGGGTAAACCCTTCCGCCACCAACTTCACCACTGAATCTAGATCGGCTGAAATGGGTTTGGGGAAAGTCACCACCAATTATAACCAAAGGGAGCATCTACCGTCGGGGTTAGAGACGCTTAAGCACATGGCGAGCTCACAAAAAGGCCAGAGTTGGACCGCGACTGGATTGATGAGGGATCTTCGGGTTCTACCCGAGATGAGTTCAGATCCAGGTGGCGCTCGTCTCAGATCTAATAGAGAAGAGATCTTGAAATTCGTCAAGACTCATGTCGCCGGAAAAGAAAGGTACAAATTATCGTCGCCTAATAGAGGAGACGGACCAAACAAAGCAACTAGGAAGAAAAGCAAGTGAAACATATTAGAACAAAGAGCAATGGCGCGGGAGAACTCCCGACACCGGCGAGCTTTAGCTCTTCCGGCGTCGGTGAGAGATAGCCTTTCTCGATAATCGCGTTTGAGAGTTATTTTTTCTTGAGAAATAGTCTCAGAAGTCCCTAAATGGGAAAGTGTAATCTCAAAAGTCCCCGTTATAAACTGAATTTTTGTTTGGAATTAATTTAAATCGAAAAAATGGTGTTTTACTATGTTACCCTAGACAAAATTCCAAAATTACATACGAAACCTGGGTTTTATCCGATCTGAGTTGGATCTGACCCGGAAACGCGAAATCACTCTCAATTACTCCATCAATTCGATCGAATCCCTAATTTTTAAAAATCAAAACAGAAATCGGCAACTTCTGAAAAGAACTGCTCTCTCTAAGAACAGAACTCTCTTCGTGAAACTAGGGATAACTACACGAATCTTACTCGATTTTCTACTAGATTGTTGTGTTCGATCGAAAACCCCTGTGCACGAAGATGGCTAGGACAAGGTGGGGAAATAAGAATGCTCAGAAGCAAGTTAATGAAGATCAAAATAGGGAACGATCTCCTACTGAAGATGAAAATAGGGAACGATCTCCGGTTGAGGAAGTTACTCAAGATGAAAATAGGGAACGATCTCCGATTGGGCAAGTCGGAAGGAGTGAAGAAGACTGAGAGATAGATCGATCTCCGGTTTTGAATGATGAGAACGAGGGATCTCCAGTTCGAAGTGATGATGCCGAAATAGCCAGAGAGGAGAGGGTTGGAGACGGAAGGAGTGAAGAAGACAAAGACGATCTCGAAGAAGAGAGTGAAGAAGACAATGACGATCTCGAAGAAGAGAGTGACCAATCTCGTGATGAAGATGAGGAAGTCTGCCGGAATGGAGAAAAAGGAGATACAGTGTCGGATGAGGGAAGATAGTTTAACCTTGAGCGAGTCAAGGGTAAGTAGTTTGATTCGATAGATATATTGCTTAGTTCGGAGAGGTATAACTATGTAGAACTAGGAAATACTAATTCGTTTTAGTTAGGGAAATTGGCTTTGTTGTTGAGGTGATTCGTTTTATTTAGGTAAAATGTTTAACTTGGTAATAATTGGAATTGAATTTGTAGGTTTTAAGTAGTAGAACAGATCATTATGTGTTTTGCTAAATTTATGAAAATGTATAACTAGTAATACTCTGTAAAACTTGTTGTTGCAGGGTTCTGAGGAGATGGTGGCGCCACTACAACCTCTAAGAATGTACTTCGCGCCTTCGGAGTACAACAAGAAAATCAAATTGGCAACTCGGTGCTATATTTACGAAGCCTTGAAGACGCTTGATGAATTGGAACATCCCCTCATGGCATTTGAGCGGAAATGGTTTGAAGAGCATCCGCAATTCAAACACATATTTCACATGTCACGGGAAAGAAACCACAAGGTTATGGGGATGTGGATGCTCCTTCTCCGAACAGCATGCCTTGAAAAGAAGAAAGAAGCGTGGTTTGTTGTCAACGGGACTCCGATCCGTTATGGGATCAAGGAGCACGCTTTGATATCGGGGTTGAATTGTAAGAATTATCCCGTCAACTATAACAACGCAGGCGGTGAGGCCTTTATAAAAAGGCAATTTAAGGGGATGACGGTTCGATATCAAGACGTGAAGAAGAAGCTAGAGGAAATGGTTCCAGGAGAGCGAACTCGAGATAGGTTGAAGATGGCGATCATTTTCATCTTATCCAGCATTGTGATCACACAAACGAAGATGGGAGACGATGCCACCCCTGTGGAGCCCTTCTTTCTAAGAACGGTGGATGATCTCAATTTATATAAGACATTTCCTTGGGGGAGATTGTCTTATGATCACTTGCTAGAAGAGATCGAGCACACAATGGCTCATTTTTAAGGCACCGTCAAGGGTACATTATGGCCGGTTCCAGGTTTTTGTATTCCTATGGAGGTTAGTTAAAATTATTTGAGGTTATTGTTCATTGTTAGTAATTCTTATAATTGAAGCTAACTCTAACTATATGTGTTGTGTAGCTTTTAGCATTTGAGGCAATTCCGGAGTTGGGGGATCAATTTTTAGAAGCTTATCCGGGGCATTTAAAATTGTCCTAGGATGTGCAAGAAAAGGTTCAAGAAAGGCGAATGTAAAGGGTTTCCTCTTTCAAAAATTTACAAAAAATTTGGTACAACTGTGGTGAGTTATCCTAGTTATACTAGTTATCTTCAACATATAAATTATTTTCGGTTGTCATGTTTATAATTTTTTTTCATTGTTTACGTTGACAGGATATTGATAGTATCCTACCAGTTAGAGATGAAGAATACTCTCTGATGGCTGACATCACGGAAGAAGATGACGACGATGATAAGCATGATGTCGTTGTTGATAGTTGGATGCAATGTATCCGTAAAGGATTAACCATTACGCTAAAAAAGATGTACAACCAAGATGTAGCTACGAGAGTAGAAGAGGATCCTGAGGATGCGGTGAACGAGGAAATAGCCGCCGCCAAAGAAAGACCCCCCAACGAAAGACCGGGAGACCCAACTTTGGCCGAATTGGCGGATGTCATCAATAAGATGGGATCCCAGATGACTAAAATTTTGGACAAGGTTGATGGGTTTGAAAAAAGACTTGGATGGTTGGAAGCTTCTATGAAGGAATTTGTAGAGAAGGTAAGATTTTGGTAACACTAGTAATACTGGAGTATAACTGTCGGTAATAGTTGAGAAAACTAGAGTATAACTGTATTCGATTGCAGGAGCCTGTAGACCCAACAACCGAGGAGTACGATACTGCTAGTATCACAGAGCCAGAAGAAGAGCTTAATGCTGGATCCACAGAGCCACCAAGCGAGCATGTTGTTCCGTCTCCACAGCCACCTAAGAAGGGTCGGGTTAAACGGATTGCAGAATTCGAGAATAAGCATGTGACAAGGTCAAAGAAAAATGCGGTGTGAAGACTATGCTGTGTTTTTAGTATTTGAATTAGTAGTCCTAAAAATACTTGGTAAAACTATGCTTTTTTTAGTATTTGAATTCGTAGTACTGGTAATACTTTGTGAAACTATGCTTTTTTTTAGTATTGAATTCGTATTACTGGTAATACTTTGTTAAACTCTGCTTTTTTAGTATTCGAATTCGTAGTACTGGTAATGCTTTGTGAAACTATGCTTTTTCTTTGGTATTGAATTCGTAGTACTAGTAATACTTTGTAAAACTATCTGTTTGTAATACTTTGTAAAACTATGCTGTTTGTACTACTGCTACTGGTAATACTTTGTAAAACAAAAGAAACAAAGCATCAGTCTTACAAAAGAAACAAAGGATTAGTCTTACTAATATAAGTCTTACAAAATAAACAAAGCATAAGTCTTACAAAGGAGAAACAAACATAAGTCTTTCTATATCAAGGCATAGGACCAAAAAGCTTTTCGATTCGAGCCACAAGCTTAGCCACCGAGACCTTCAGGTTTGCAATCTCTTCAGCATTGTTTTTCAGCTCCCTACGCAGGTTGTTGATGTACAATTCATGAATTTCGAAGCTTCCCTCCTTGGACATGTCTCTCAACTTAGTGACCTCTTCTTCGATAGCGAGTTCCCAAGATTTCTGAATGTGTAAGCCATCATTCTGCACATAAAGACATATATACCATCATATTATGCCATTAATCTAAAATCGATATCCTCTTCTCACCTTAAACGCATTGCATGTTAAGTATTTCCTTCCTATATGCGGCGGTATGGTTGAGATCTCGTCGATGATCCTACCACCACATGGATATCTTAAAGGAAGGCCATAGTCACCATCGGCTATTAATGTATGCATGTCCTCTTCCCTCTTGTTCCTCTTCATTTCATTGTACCAAGGGTCGCTCTCACATAGTTTATCCATGAAAACCTAATCTTATATGAAATCAAAGACGAAACAATAATTCAGATTTTTGTCCAATTGAAAAGCTAATCGAATACCTAACACAAACTCAGATTTTTGTCCAATTGAAAAGTTAATCAAAGACCTAACACAAACTCAGATCTTTGTCCAATTGAAAAGCAAATCAAAGACCTAACACAAATTCAGATCTTACCCGAAGTCTTCTTCGAGATGGAGATATCGATGATGTCTCGATGGAGGAGGATGAGGAGGATAAAGAGGAAACTCAAAAAGAAATGGAAGAAAAACCCAAATTCGGGAGCCAAAAAATTGGAAAAATTAATGTTTGGGCGCGCAAAATATTGACACACGTGCGCCGTTTTCGTCACATGTGTGCCAATTTTAATGACATGTGCGCCGCCTAAGTACACATAGTTATACGTAAGATAGTAGTTATACCAAACTTCCAAAGTAGTTATACTTTGGATGTTTTCCATTTCAATTAGTATTACATAAACTTAAAGAAACAAATTTTAGTTTTACGTTTGATTTAAATCGATTAACATATAATTCTTAGTGTTTTGTGCATTAACATGTTAAAAACCTAGAATTCTGTAACTTTGATACCATAAGTTGGATATAATTCACAAACTCACCTAAAAAGTATAAGGATTATGTAGGATAGATTGTTTCATAGCAACTTAATTAATAGTATTATTGTAATTTCCTTGTAAATACATATAGAAACATATATTTCAGATGTTAACAATGCCTATAATTTATTCTTGAGACACATATAAAATAAAAATTATCTTTTCAAAAAGTAAAATAAACTCATAACAAATTTTTAAAACAAATATGATGTACATTGGGCTTATTAATAGGATTTAAAAAAATTAAAATAACACCCCATGTAAATACAAGTTTAAAACATTGTAACATTGAAACAATTTCTGTAACATAATTAACATAATCACAAAACCAATATATAGAATAACGGAAAGCAAGTTATACGTAGTTGTCCTAACCAATAAAAAGTGTTACGAAACAAAAGGTGAAGAGATCAGAATTAAACACTACTACAATTTTCAAATAACAACCATTGGAGTCCTTGTCTTGGCCGCCTTTTATTTTGCGTCCTTGGACGCCGTTCTCCAGCCGATGGCAACCTTTTCACTTTCTTTCTTCCTTTTTTTACTTTTCGATCCGGAGGTATGATTGTTTTGCTTTTGATGTCATCTGGAACATCCCATTGAGACTTATCCGGGACTAAATAGATTGTCCTGTAATACACCATTGCCCACAGCTCCGTCTAATAATATTTTGAACACAACTCATGTAATTGGATATCACGAGGTCTATCATCATGCCTTAGGAATTCAATATAAGCGGCTAGTGCGTGCACACAAGGATACTTTTGAATATCGAACACCCTGCAACTGCAACTTTTGGAGAGCAAGTTTACCATATAAGTCTTTCCATCACTACCGATGACATTGTATTCAAGCTCAAAAGTGTTTAGCTCTGTCACAATCAACTTCTCAGCAACACCCCATAAATCGTGCATGCAGTTCTCTACTAAAGGCACCAGTTTGTTTTTTATCGTTCCAGACACAGCCTCCTTCCGATGTTCATTAAACCAATGAGAAAACATTTTAATGATCGCATCAAGCATGGGTATTAAAGAGTACTTCCTTGCGTCTTTGAAAACACTGTTCAAAGATTCCACAACATTACTTGTGTCTAAGTTGTATCTATCTCCTGGAAAAAAACACCTTGCCCATTTTTCTTTCACTGTACTCTCCTCCAGATACTTGGCCGCAGAAGGATATCTCGTTCTAAAAGAAGTATAAGCAGAATTGAACTCAGCAATTATGTAATACCTACTACACTCCATGAATCTCCATGCGACTACGTCTTTGTTAGCGTTAGAAGCATGACCTTTAACATTTTGGGACAAATGCCATACACAATACCCATGATGAACCTGGGGATACACATTACCTATGGCGCTTATGAGCCTTGCATTTCTGTCACTCATAAATATCAATTCGGAAGAGTCTGGTATAATGGTTTTCAGCATCTCCATAAACCATGTCCAACTTGCATCATTCTCACCATCGAGTACACCAAACGCTAAGGGATAATGGTGTCGATTAGGATCTTGAGCTGTAGCAAAAATTAGTACACCACCATATCTGTTCTTGAGAAAAGTTGCATCCACAATTATCACTTTCCTCATGACTTCAAAACCTTCAATGCTAGCTCCTAAAGCTATGAATAGGTACTTGAATTTTTTCTTCTCATCCAATTCCACACGTGTAATTGTACCATCATTTTTCTTCTCTAACATGTGCAAATAGCAATACAACAACTTGTAGCTTTCTTCCGGGGTACCACGCAAATCACTAACAGCTAGATTTCTCCCTCTCAATGCTGTGGAGTATGATATCTTCACACCTAATTTTGTCTGAACAAGATCCATGATATCTCTAGGAGTTGGAGTTTTCATTTTTCCCGGATAATCCTCTACCAAAATGGATGCAACTAATTGTGGTGTCCCTTGCCTCTTCGTTTTGATGCTATCGCTCTGACTAGTCCGAGAGCATGTATGCATCTTGGTGTACGTTCTAATCGAGAAAATTTCTGTATTTTGAATCCTTGTAGCTCGTAAACCTCATTTACAGCTTTCTTGACTACATTTGAGCACTAAACGTCCCAGATCAGACTTTTTTATATCAAAACAAACTGTTGACAAATGAGCCTCTATCCACCACATCTTGCAATGCCTTCCTACTTGGAAATTCTTGAAGTACAGTCACTCCCAAACCGTCTTCCCATTCCTCTACAAACTGACTAGTTTCTACAACAGGTGGAACCTCTACATAATCATCACCCATATACGACCAATCCACACCTTCATCACGTGATACACCTTCATCATCATCCATCGCCTTATTTTTGTTGTTTTGCTTGTTCTTTTTCTACATACGAGTCATGGCATTATCTCCGATTACACCATCATTTGAATCCAGTCGCCATAGTTCTTACCAAAAGAACTTTTTCCGCTCTCGGCAGTTGCTCGAGGCAGTTCCGATCTAGTGATGACCTCCACAAACAACATACATCTACTGTTCTCTTTATCAATGGACGTTAGATAAACACACATATCCTCATCATCACAAATAATAAATTGTTCCTCACATCCCACCAAAGAGTGGATAGTAACTCAATTGCAATTTAACCTTACTTTCATCTAACGCAAGCTTCTTGTATATCCTAACTTTTATCATCGACAAAGTTATCTCCTCCATCGATGTCTTCAACATTAAACTATACATGCGACCTTGGCATTTAAAATGTATTTGACGTTGTTGCTCATTGTATCCTGTCAAAACAATACAAAAAAACTCAATCAATAATACTAGTTATACTAGTTATACTACATTTATCAAGAATACTAGTTACGAGTTATACTAGTTATACCACATTTTTCAAAGATTACTTGTTACAAGTTATACTAGTTCTACTACATTTATCAAGATTACTTGTTACAAGTTATACTAGTTCTACTACATTTATCAAGATTACTTGTTACAAGTTATACAAGTTCTACTAAATTTATCAGTAATACCAGTTACAAGTTATACTAGTTCTACTACATTTATCAGTAATACTTGTTACAAATTATACTAGTATTACCCAGGTCTCAATCGCAAGAATTTAAATTGGATCTTCTAATCTATAATACACTACGATTCAACCACTGAAATCCGTTTGTTACCAATTTAAAAACCTAATCGATCCAGAAACTATGGTAAAACATCCAATGTGCATATAGCAAATCTCTAGCAAATCCTCAAATATACCTAATTGCCAAAGAATCTGGATTTTGAAGCTGAAGAACAGAATAACACCAATGCAGAGGTCGACGGCGAGGCAGAGGTTGACCAGTGAGCTCGTCGTGGCCGGAGACAGCTCGACGACTGAGCTTGAAGGCGGCGGCGGCAGAGAGGGAGAGAGCTTGAGCTTCGATTTCTTCTTTTTTTCCTTTTTTTTATTTGTTTTCTGAATAATATTACAAGGGTAGTTTGGTTTTCACAATCTAAAACATTTTAACAAAGGATATGTGGATTAAATTGGGACAAAGCAGATTTCATTTTCCCAGTTAAGGACATGTGAGACGTTTGCTCTTTTTTCTTTCTCGAAAGATATTTCACGTTCTATTCCTTATAAACAAAAATATCATCGAAAAATATCATCTAGATACAGTACATAATAATAATAATATATATTTGAAATAAAGTGAAACAATAGGACACGGCACGCCATATCTGACTCAGAAATATCCATTCTTTTCCCACGGATCCAACATACTATTTTTATATATATTATTTTATTATTACATAATGGTACCAATAAAAAAAAAAGTGATTTCAATACGATATAAACCAACCATACTGTCTGTGTATCGAATACTGGACTTGGGAGTCGACGAGACTAAGATAAAGACCATGAAATAGTAAACCAACCACATCATTCATTTAACGAAAACTAAACCGGCATTGTGGGTTGTTGCAGTTTGCGGCTTTCAATGCTTTGACCATTGACTTACTCTTTTTTAGGGTCAACCATTGACTTTTACTATTCATTTCTGAAGTCTTCTTGTACGGATTGTTTAAAAAAGACGTGTGTAAATGTTAAGTTTGCATGCGTTCAAAGCGGTGCAAAAACGCATTCAAAAAAAGTTTTCAGACGCAACGAATCTTTGGTGGTATATATGCCATAGGGTGTTTCATGTTTTGTGTGGTTATGGACATAGCTGGCCAAATTTTAAGTACTACATTTATTTATGTATATAATCTCATCCAACTATAATTCGTTATTAATGTTATAACTTTTTAAAGTTTTACTTAGATTCTCATCAACAATTTTATACTTTTTATCCTTCCCACACAATTCTTCTAATGCACCGCTAAAAGTTTGATAACTCTCTGCTTGCCACACACGTACAACAATGGTCCATGGAACTACACATACGGTAAAACCTCTATAAATTAATAATATTAGAACCATAATATTTTATTAATTTATAATGATATTAATTTATCTATAAATTAATAAATATTAATTTACAGTATAAAATAATATTTATTAATTTATAGAGATTTTGTCAAAAATTAAAAATAAATAAATTAAAAAATTTTGATCTACATAAAATTAATGTATTGAATGTTATAAATTTTAATAGTTTTAGACTTGAAAGTTTAAAATTTAAATGAAAATTAAATTATTTTGATAATAAATAACAAAGATTATATATGAATTCACTTATATAAACAATTAACATAAATTTAAATTTATGATTAGTAACCTTAATTCTTATATTTAAACAATCTATACGACTATTGAAATAAAAATTATACATATTTATAATTTAAAAATTTATAGAAAAGTTTTTTTTTATTTTATGAAACATTTATTTAAATTATAACAATAATATAGTTTAAAATACAACATAATATTTTCTTATATAAGAAAAGTTATTTATGAATTTTAACATAAATTCATAAAAACAAAATTATATTTTCTTTATATATATATATATATAAATTTACATGATTATTAATTTATGTTATTAATGGGACTATATATTTACATAGAGATTATAAAAAAATTATTATCTTATTATCTTATCGAATTTTGTTCATTTTTACACCGGTCCGACTTGGGACCAATAAATTTTATTAATTTATAGTATTTATTAATTTATCGAGTATTAATTTACAGAGGTTCTACTATATATATATATATATGTCCTACTATATATTATAGGAAAGTTTGTTTTTCCTGTTGTTTCGAGGAAAAATATATTTTTCAATTTATATAGATATAAAGGTTAAGACAAATAGAAATCTTAGTAAAATAATTTTGTTGATTTTTTAAAACTTATATCATATATTCACAAGAAAATTAGTATAACCCAATAGATATTTACTATAGACTGCTTGAGAACAAACCGAATATATTTGTATATAGTGCTTCTTTACAGAAGTTAAAGAAAACAAACACGTGTGTGATAGAAAATGAGAAAATGCTACTATATTTAAACAGACACTGAATAAAAATAAAAAATATCTATTTATACTCAAAACTCCAAGCCAATTCGGCCGACCTCTTCACTTTTAATCTTTTATATTCGAAACCAAAAAGTAAGTATCTGAGCTCATTGGTGGAGTAGTGTGTCACAGACTCACAAATTAAAGCCACATTTCATAGATATTATTATTATTAACTAGAAGACAAATTAAAAAACAAAAGTGATCATTACTATTTTTTGACATCGCAGTTTTGTTTACTTTAGTTACCACTTGTTTCATGTGTCTTATCTGTTCGATAAATCAGTTTCTTTTTTTTTGGGTGAGGTTCAAATTCGATCGACTAATTAAAATGGTTCCTTTTAGGTTTATCAATGTATTACAATGTTGATTTTCAAAGCCTTTACTTCTAGACAGCCTGCTTCTAGAAAAGATTTGTTTTGTTTCGATATGAATTTTTACCTACAAATATGAAAACTCATGATAATTTGGAAATTAAATAAAAGTAAAACTATTTATAGTGATGACTCTTTTTCGATCTATTACATCATTAGAAATAATTTATCTAATCATATTATGATGATATGACTACATGTAGTATATACAATTATGATGAATAATCTTCTCCAAATAACGATTTCACGACGCAAATTCTTTTCGATAAATAGTTATGTATGTACAACTACAACATTTATATAATGGACACTGCAATACTCGGATATATTCCAATGATGGCTCTTATAAATTTAACACGAATGTCAGATTTAAGATGGTTTAGTGATTAAAAATCGTCCAATATCTTCGAGACTATATAGTCTAGTAATTTCAGCCCATTTAGTTGTAAATCCATTACCAAATGTGTAGGCCTACTAAAAGCCCAATATGGGTTATAAAAAAGCCCATAACAACCGAGGAAGATAAAGATAAGTTTTTTCTGAGTCACCAACAAACTTCAAAAGAACTCGTCGCCATGGGAGGAGGAGCACACAAGAACCTCATTTTTGTGTACGGTACGTTGAAAAGAAACCATCCAAACCATTTCCTCTTAGAAGATCTGATCTCATCAAACGAAGCCGTTTTCATCGGTCAACGAATGACCCGGTTACAATACCCTCTTGTTACGGGTCTATATGTGATTCCTTACTTAATCAACAAATCCGGGTCGGGTCAAAAGATCCGAGGCGAGCTTTATTCGGTTTCAAAACGTGGGCTTATGCGTCTTGATGAATTGGAAGGGATCAAAGTTGAGCATTACGAGAGATTACCAATTGAAGTTATTGAGGAAGAAGAAGAAGAATCAAACGGTGTCGTTTTAGCGGAGGCTTATTTTGCTCATTGTAGATTTGGTGAAAGATTGTGGGAGAAGATAGGTAAATGTGGGATGTGTGAGTTTGGTGAAAACGATGGCGTTTTATATGTTAGGGTTAAGGATAGGCCAAGGTTTAGCTCTGTTCTTGATGAACTTGAAGCTTTTGTGTCTTCTACTACCGATTGAACTTAATGATCGATTGGTTTGATGATTATGGTTTAGAATAAAGATTCCTTCTCATGCACCATTATTATTAGCATTCATGTATATGTAACATTAGGAATGTTTTTTTTTTGGACTGTCCAATCACTATTTCTCATGCCCTATGGGATTAATGTGTAGATTGGGATAGGTAAGACCGTAAGAGCTAAAGCACAACCATACTAACATTCTCTCTTTTACTTTGCTTTTGCATCGGCTAAAATATTGTTTTCAATAAATCATTAAAATGGTTAACAAAGTGATGATACAAAAATATAAAGCCCAAGAAAAAACAAACAAATAAAGATATTAAGAAACATTAAAGAATAATGCAAGAAATCATATATTGGAATTGCTTTTTATATTTTTTATGCTTCTTCTAGGCTTTTGGGCTTCGTGAAATGCTTATCAAATTTTCTGCTTCCACACCAAGATGTCATGGACTCTTGCGGGTATGTGGGGGTATCGAGCTGTGGGATTATGGTTTGGTGAAGATGATTCAGAATTTCTATCACCACAAGCGTTCTATCCGTCGAGTCCACTTCCACGTATTACAAATTGGATTTAGATTAATTTTGGTCAAATTATTATCAACCATTCCATTATCTTGACGGTTCGTTCTCAACCATACTGTAGATTCTTATGAGAAATACACTATCAAAAGATTGATTTGCCGAGAATTGAAGTCGTTGAGGAGCAGCTCGACGTACATCAAAACCTCAAAGTAAAAAAGGTTCATGGGCTATGGTGGACAAGTTGGATTAAGGAGGGCTTTCATGATTGTTGCTGCTGTCAAATGGTGGAGGAGAGTCCTTGAGAAGGGTCCAGATGGACGAAACGGATTAGATATTGCTTTCATGATCCCTGGAGCTTGAGTCTTATTTTCATAGCATTTTGTGAAAAACTTTCCTTTTCATCCAATAGAGAGGATTATACTTTGCAGCTTGAGTCTTATTTTCATAGTATTTTGCGAAAAACTTTTTTTTTTCCATTCAATAGAGAGGATTATGCTTTGCAGCTTAAGTTTTACTTTCATAGCATTTTGTGAAAAACTTTACTTTTCATTCAATAGAGAGGATTTGAAATTGGAAAATCCTGTTGGAACAATAGATGACTAAGAACAATTTGAACTAGTAGAGGCCCAATGCATTTTCTTCTATAAAGAAGCATGTAGTCTTCTATAGATATAATAAAAAGAAAACAAAAATCTTAAACAACTCATCCGTTTCTTCCCATGACCTTAATCCGATCTATTATCTCAAATCCGAGCGCATATTTGAATTTAAAAATTAGTTTATGTTGTAAACCTGTAAATTTAATTAAAAAATCTCATTGAAAAAACTAATAAATAAATAACTCTAAAACCTCTGGGGACAAAATTAGTTTAGATTGTAAACCCATTCTAAACAAAATCTAAAAATTTATTGAAAAAATGTTAAATCTTAAAAGTAAAAAACTCTAGCGGTTTCCATTGGGGGGAAATAGACCGGAATAATATTTTGTTCACACTCCACTCTACAGATAAGCAATCAGAGAGAAATATTCTCAGTAGTTTCATCTGCAGAAATGAGTGGATAAGTATTTGTCGATAGTTTCTGCTATCGTTTTCAATTTTTTATTTCATCTAGTGTATGATATTAAATTCTGGAATCATCTTCTTCATTTCTGGTTTCGTTTGGTTGATGTGTTACTAGATTGTTTCTAGTTTAAGTTGGTTATTTGGTCCAGATGGAGGAAGCATATTAGATATTAATTGCTTTATGAATGTTGGAGTAAGATAGCCAAACAAATTAATATTAAAACAAGGTGTGTACTCTGGTTGCACAATGCATAGTAATATAAATATATATATATATATATATATATATTTAATCAAAAATATTAATGTAAGTATATTACTATATGAGGTATATTTGTAAAATAGAAGTACGAAATAGTCCAAAATCGATAACATAAATAGTCGGATTTGTAAACTTTGTTTATCATATGAATCTCGATATAATATAATAATCATGATTCTATTAAATTTAGTGATATATTATTTTATTTAAAACTTTTAGTATAACCATTATATGATGCTAGGTTATGACATGTATGCACTATGTGTGAGACGAAATAACTATTTAGAGGAATATGAAAATTCATTATGTAATAATTGCAATTGTTTTGTGTATATGAATATAAGGTTGTGGATACTAAACATTGCCCATTTTATGGCTTCAGCTTCTGTCTCCAATGCAGAGCCTAGTCTTAAAATGGAATGAGCTCCAACCCATTTAACCACACCTTCATCTTCGATCACTCAAGGTCCAACTAATTAACACCACATAAATCTCTCTCTTTAGGACATGCTCCATCCGCATTACATTTTAACTAGTCCACTAAAGGAAATTTCTAATTGAAGATTAGGAGGATTAAAGGGAATACATGGATCACTTGAGTTATGACTTCTTTGCTCTGTCCAACAATCAAAATCCTCCATGGCTTCAAGAAAGCTGAGCAGGGTATTCTCTTCTAATTAATATCCATTTTAAAGTGATTTCACTATAAAATTAATCACGTTAAATATATATATAGTTAGAAAAACAAAAAAATGGCATTCATCTATGACAACCATATATTTTTTTAGTATTATGTGATTATTTTATGAAAAAAATTCTTCATAAAAACATTTGTGAAAACTTTATTCAGATAAAAAATGTTACTGATTTTGGACTATTCCGCTATTTTACTACTCATTTGACATACTAGTCAAATTCAGGGTTCTACAAAAAAAATGAAGTCACTAACGATTATATAAATTAGAGTTTTATGAGTGGTGCTGTAACAGTTGTTTTGAAGTGGTGGTAGGAGAAGTAGGCAAAGGAGACTCTTTTGCGGCTCACTATAACTAATGCCTAACCTATACGCATTTTGATTTTTTCCTATCATTTTTTTCGTGAAAACAGCTCCAAGCTTTATTGAATCGTGTCATGTGTGAGAGAAACAAAAATTCTAGTAGTGGACTTTTTTTTGTTGTTGTTGTCAAACTATGTGATCTCCATTGTCAGTGAGGGACCAAAAGCTTTGTCTTAGTGCAATCTCAATAATTAGTAGTCTCTTTAAGTACAAAACCGCTATGTTCCAAATACCCAGTAAATATTTGATTTAGCAACCGCGAGAGTCAAAAAATGCGCTAATTAACCATCAATGTAGATATGTTATAGTGAACTAATTAAGATTCCATGATCTGATTTTTTTTATATAATCAGGGATGATACGAACTTTTACCACTCGACTGGTATGATTTTTTTAGAGTTAATGTGACATTTTTTTAGAATTAGGGTTAGGGCCCCCTGCTCGTATAAGATCAATGTCTCTTATATATCTTTTTTTTTTCATTTGGTAAATCGGTTAGAGACAATATAGATTGGACTAAGACTAGCTTCAACTAGATCCGACACATCACAACATTTGTAACCTCACGGTTCATGAGGAACAACTAACAAGTCAAAGAAATAAGTATCATGTTTTGAGTATAGCAACTTATTTCATAAATGTCATCCACATTACATTTGCCTTTTGAATTGTTCTTATTGTCTCATTGTCCGAAATCCAATCTTCTCTTATGAATTGAACCTACACATTTTCTTAATCATCAAGATCCATACTTCCATAGGACATTGTGTGGCCGGACTTATAATTCGATTGAGAAAAGAACTAAGTGATTGAGCTTTTTTGGGGACGCGTGGAAGATAAGTGAATGAAGAAGAGCACTATGGTACTAGTACTGGTCCTACTACTACTACTTCTTCTTCACGCCATACTTCAATAACGACGGTGTATGCTTTATTGCATGTGATCTCCAACTGTGTATTGTGTATGAAACTGTACATATACCCATTAATATGCATATGTTTGTACATATATGGATCATCATTACCTTCCTTTATCTCTATCTCTCAATGGATAGTCTGAATTTTGCTGGACCCAATTATAATAGGTAAATTCGGTGCTTATCTTTTTGAAAATCCCAAAAGCTTGAGGATCATTTGTCAATGTGTTTACACACTTTTTCTACAAATATTTATTTGTTAAATTTGAACACACTATACTTAATTAATTACACTCCATGTTCATTGTCAAATGAATCAAAAGTTGAGTTTAGTCTAGTGATTCATATATATATTTGGTTGGATAAAATGATAGATTCTGAATAACATTGAGCTTTAATATATCAAAACATAATTTACTAATATTAAATATAATGTAAAATGCATAATTTAGAATCAACTATTTTTTATTTATTTTTCAACCAAACATTAATTAGAAAATCATTCCACAATTAGTAGTCCAAATGAAAAGATAAGTGTTTACAAAAAAAGTTTCATAAATTAATACTCTAGAAGTCTGTGCTAAGCAATCGATATTTCTATTACAAACACATAAAACACGGGTAATCGAGAAACAAGGTAAAAATTTGCGAAGCAAACTAAGGTTATCTAGTTGATTGGAGAATGCATGTCAATCCTCACACTACAAGAAAACTACCGCAATTCTGACGGAACAATCCGTCGGAAATCCGTCGTAATCGACAAATTCCGTCGGAATCGTCTGTCGCTTCTATTTCGTCAGAATTGAAAAACACATCGGAAATCCATCGGATTCCCGATTCCGGCAAGCCGTCAGAAATCCGTTGGATTCCCGATTCCGGCAAACCGTAGGAATCCGTCGGTTTACCCATTCTGACAAGTCGTCGGAAATCCGTCGGTTTTTTCTGACGGTTTGCCATCGAAAATCCATCGGTATCTTTCTGACGGGTTACCGTCGGAACTTAATCCGATGGATTTCCGACGGATAATATTCTGACGGATTTCTGACGGAATCGTGAAAATTAAATTTTTTTTAATAATTTTAAAATTTAATAAATGAATAAATAATAAAATTTTGAATCAATTTTAAAACTAGAAATTAAATTTAAAATGTAATATTAAAATTTTCAAAATAAAAAAAAATTCAAAACAAAATATAAAACAGAAATATTGTTTTAAAAATAATTAAAATAACATAAACTAAACGGCCGGTGGTGGTGGTGGTGGGTATCGAGACATGAATGCTTCCATCCGCTCCATCATCGCTAGAGTAGCCTGCGGAAACAAATAAAAAGTTGTATAATAATTGAAACTGAATTAAAATTTGAATAAAAGTATAAACTTTACTTACCTCATAGACGAACTCGTTGATCTTCTCGATAGGAACTTCGGTCAGGGGAGGGGTTCCTTCAATGATTGGTTGAGATAGTAGGAAGTCATCTGCCATCTTCCTGACGTTGTTGACGATCTCCCGAGCTACCACATCATGGATTGTATCATTCTTCCTGCTGGTGTGTGCATCAGCGAGCAACCTCAAATTAGATGGTTGGACACCATCTTGCAAAAACTGAAAAATTAGCAAATTGAGTAAATTTTATGAATCTATACGTAAAAAAGAACATATTAATTCAAGTAAGAAAGAATAAAAACCGAAAGGGGAAAAAAAACTTACTAGTTCTTTGGCCCTTGTCACCTTGCTCTTCGCTCCTAGATTGTGCGTCGCCTTGCCTTTGCCTTTGCGTTCGCTGTTCCGACACACAGAATGTGTTGTTGAAGATGCCTTGGTAGGCTCTTCCCTCCAGTACGCGATTAACCCGTTCCATAGGGTCGGATTCGCAACCATCTCCCTTGGGACATCATTCAACTTCCACTTGTCCTTCCACTCATTAATCTTCCATGAATAACTCCATGTGCATTTTTTGTCAAAGTGTCGTCTAACCATAACGGTAAGGTGAGCGTCCCAAGTGAATTCTTGCTGCAAATGTAAAATTAAGTTAAAAATAAATTATAAATATTCAAAGTAAATTATAAAGAAAAACAATTACCGCAAATTGGCGAAACCACAAGTCTCGATCTGCCATCGGCATATCGTAGTACGTCGGATACGGATGCTGAAGCAATCCATTCATCATGCGGTTGATTGACTTTGAAATTCCATTTTCAGAATGTTCAAACCTACATAACAAAATAATGGGAAAAAATTTATTAGTAATAAAAGAATTAGTAAATAAAATTTAATATTCTTAAATAAAAAAATCAAACATACCATGTGTCATTGCCAAGACAATCCGGATGAAGACGAGTCAATCTATCTCGTCCCGGTAGGGCAACAAAGTCCTCGACGCTCATTTGCGTCGGTACAGTAGGAGAAGGTGCCGGTGATTGGGTGTCCGGAATGTGAGTAGACTGCGTAGGAGAACTCCTCGAACCTCTACCCCTACTGGAACGAGCACGTCGGCCGCTCGTAGATTGCTCGTAAGCGCTGTAATCCCTAAAAAAATAAAACAAAAAACAAATCATTATAAATTAGTAAGAAAACACATAAAATTATAAAAATGCACATATATTTCATAAATCAATTTCCATCACTAAAAATTAAAATTAAAATTTTACAAAATTATTTTTAAAATCATTATTAATAAATATACACAAAATTTTAATAATCATTATATAATTTTTATAAAATTTTTATAAAATTTCAAAATTAATTTCTAAATTCATTATTAATAAATAGAGTTAAAATTTTAAAAATCATTATACATTTTTATAAAAAAATTCTAAAATTTATAAATTAATTTCTAAAATCATTATTAAAAAAAAAATATTTTTCAAAATCAATTTACATTTCAAAAACAATATACAATAGATATAAATATATAAGACCAAAAATCAAATATCCAAATCGAAAACCTAAATTCCAAATCCAAAACCTAATTTCTAAATCGAAATCCAACAATTCTAAAAAATCAACAAATCATTATTTACAAAATCAACAAATCCAAATCCAACAATTCTAATTTCTAACCCTAAATAATCAACAAATCTAACAAATAAGCCATCCAATCTACTTCAAATCCTAAAATCTAAATTTCAATTCCCTAAATCCACAAATATAACAAATAAAGCATATAAATCAACCTAAAATCATAGAAAATTTACATGTTTCGTGGATTGTGTAACATTGGAAAAAGATTTGACGAAAATCTTGAAGGTTTGGGAGGTTTGGGCGATTTTTTGGAGATTTTAACAGTTTCTGCGAAATGAATCGCGAAGGAGACGAAGTGGTTATTTATTATGAAATTCCGACAGATTTTCCGTCTGAAATCCGTCGGAATTCAATTACAACAAATAATACGCGTTATCGAGAAGGTTTGGGCCTAAAATTTTGCGTATCCGTCGGAAATACGCAAAATTTTAGATTGCCCGTGAATCTGAAAAAAAAATCCCGCGTAACATTTAATGATCCGTCAGAAATTTTCGACGGATTTCTGACGGATACGCGAAATTTGTATGTCTTTTCATTGGCCAATGAAACGTTAAAAGCAGACACGTGTATCCCTAAACCCGTCGGAAATTTCCGATGGATTTCCGAGAGATTTGTGGTTTCGGGGTTTTTTAGAACAAGTTTTCATTGCTTGAGGTTTGTACAATGTTTATTAGTGATTATATAAATATAATATTAAAGAACATCGTTCTGATGAGTCATAAACAGAAAAATTTACAAAATTGTGTTTATACGGTTAAACAATGAGGCTATGTATATGAATATTTATCTAACGCTTTCCACTTAATGATCACATATATTTTAAACATTTATATATCAGCTGTATAAGTTTGTTAAGGTTGTTTCTTATATATTTAGTGTTATTAAAGTGGTATGAGTTAAACATCGATAAAACTTTTGAAATTTCATACCCAAACCCTAAACCCGTTGGAATTCCGACGGATTTCTGACGACTATTAGATAAATCCGTCGGAATCCCGTCGGATTTCTGATGGATTATGCACATTTGATGGTTATGGTTAGGGGTTTGAGTTATATAGGATTAAAGTCTTGTATTTGCAATAAATACATAAAATTCCAATATTTTTTGATAAAATAATTTTAAAATATACTAATTTTTTTTAATATCTATGAAAATGCATTATTTTATTATTTGACTCTACATATTCCCGTAAAAATAAAATAATGTTCCTTGATGAGTAAAACATGAATAAAATATTGTTTTTCCCTAGCTGCGCTCGAACCGAGCTGCCTACGTACCCATATCGGGATTAAGCCACATCGTAGTTCATTGTAGAAATTTATGATTACGCATGAAACTAATCTCCTTGTTCTTCTAGTGAATCTGATGACGATGATCCTTCAGATGTAATCGAGTCTGTATCCTCATAAAATTTTCCTTGTTCTTCTTCTGACTCGGAATGATCTATACCTATTTGTGTGAGATCAACCACAAGATCGACACCACTCGAAGCCGCAACTGGATCCATTAGAGTAGTTATGATTGGCTGCAAAGCATCATGTGGAGAAACTCCATAAATTCTTCCTCTATGGCTAATTGCAGTAACTGTTACCCAAGGATCTGATCGCCGTGTAATGCGAGGGTAACGAATGTAGCACACCTATAAAGAAAAAAGTAATTTTCATAAGTAAGCGCCAAATTAAACATAAAAATTTGTAAAATAGCAACAATTATATTGAACCACACCTGATCTGCTTGTGACGCTAGAATGAATGGATCATAATGTTGTAGTCTCTGATTTGAGTTAACAGAAATAACTCCAAATTGTTCCACGTCAACACCACGGCCAAGTACAGGATAATACCAATCACACTTAAAAACAATGCACCTCAATTCTACCATTCCTGGGTACCAAACTTCCAATATTTCCTGAAGAATACCGTAGTAAACATCATTACCAGACTTCACTGAAATACCATAATCCTAAGATGGTCTTGTCCTTGTTTCGTCATAAATCCTAAACCCATATCCCCGACTGCAATACCTAGGAAACGATTTTGCACTATAGTTTGGACCATTAACAAATTCCATTAACCATGTGGGAAACGTTTGTCCGCCTAATATTCCTTCAGAAACCTAGGAGAAAAAGAACCAAAAATTAACAGAAAATATATTTTCAATATTTTAAATTAACATGTGTTTTGTAAAATCTTACGTAAAATTGCAACCAAGTCATAAAATCATCTTCCTTATGGCGTTGAAGCTCTTCTTCTGACATATCCAGATAGTATCCGCCTATTATTGCCATGTAAATCCTGTAAGAAAACCACATTTTTATGAAAGTTAATAAATTAAAACCATATTTTTATAAAACCACATTTTTATATTTAATTGACAAAAATAAAGTTTTTTACCTTTCATATTCCGCAATTTCTTCACAATTTGTTAGGATGTACGTATGTAAGTGTTTAAACTCTTGTTGCGATAATTTACGTTTTTTGCTTTTTCTACTCACTCGACCAACTTGGGAAAAGAACTCAGAAACTACGACGGGATAAATCGCTCTCTCATTACGATCATCATGGCGACCAGAACGTCTACTCTTTCTATGAACTTCAGATGGGAAGTAATATTCAGCAAACTGTGAGGCTTCTTCATTGAAGCTCTGTGCGACAATAGATCCCTCTACTTTACTTAAATTTTTAACCTTTTTCTTCAGATGAAACATATACCGCTCAAAAGGATACATCCAACGGTATTGAACAGGGCCTCCTAGTGCAGCTTCTCGTGGGAGGTGGATAGGAAGATGTTTCATCACATCAAAGAAAGATGGTAGAAATATCATCTCAAGATTACAAAGGATCACGGGGATATTGACCTGTAAATTTTGGATTCCGTCAACAGTAAATATTCTTGTGCATAAATCTCGAAAGAAACAACCAACTCCTGTAATTGCTTGGTAGACATCTGGATCAAGAAGATGGGCAAAAGCGAAAGGAAGAAGCCGCTGCATCACAACATGACAATCATGACTCTTCATTCCTGTAAATTTCCCTTCTCCATAATCTATGCAATTACGCAGATTTGATGCGTATCCATCAGTGAATTTGAAATCGTCACGAATCCAATCAAAAAATTCTCTTTTCTTATCTCCTTGCAACCCGTACGGAGGAAATATATATTTATTATCCGGTTGAACTTCAAGAAAAGCCCTATCGCAAATATCGGCCAAGTCTAATCTAGATTTGATATTGTCTTTCGTCTTCCCTTTGACGTTTAAGACAGTGTTCATGATGTTCTCAAAAAAAAAATTCTCAACATTCATCACATCTAGATTATACTGCAATAAATGGGTCTTCTAGTAAGGCAGATCCCAAAAAATACTCTTCTTGTGCCAGTTATGAACTTCACCGGCACCGTACACTTGTTCATGTCTATTACCCCCACAGTTATGAGTTCTATCAACACCAAAATCTCTCAATTGCTCTAATAAAGTATATTCGTCTATCTCAGGAGGTGGCGCATCAAACACTTTCTTAGACTTCTTAATAATGTTCTAGACCGACGATACGGATGATCACTCGGTAGAAACCTTCAATGATAATCAAACCAACAACTCTTTCTTTCGTTCCTAAGTTGGAATTCATCAGTGTTGTCTTGGCAATACGGGAACGATAATCTCCCATGAGTTTTCCATCCAGATAACATACCATATGCTGGAAAATCACTTATGGTCCACATAATAACCGCACGCATGTTAAAATTTTGTTGGCATGAAACATCGTACGCTTCAGCACCATGCTCCCATAGCATTTGTAACTCATAGATCAATGGCTGGAAGAATACATCGAGTGATCTCTTCGGATGATCTGAGCCAGGAACAAGAATGGAGAAAAACAAAAACTCTCGACGCATACACAGAGATGGAGGCAAATTGTAAGGAGTTACAATTACAGACCACAACGAATATTTCCTTCTATGCTTCCCAAATGGGTTAAAACCATCTGTGCATAACCCGAGGTACACATTTCGGTGCTCGTACGCAAAATCCGGATACAATGACTGAAAATGTTTCTACGCTTCTGCGTCTGAAGGATGTGTAATATCTCCATCTTGACGACGCTCTCCATGCCATCTCATTGGCTCTGTCGTGCGCTGAGATGTATATAACCTCTTCAACCTATCTGTTATTGGTAAATACCAATACGTTTATATGGAATTGGAACTCGGCCACTCGTTTCCTGATACCGTAGTTTAAGACAAAATCGACAGCTGTTACGGTTTTCATCTTCTCTCCAATATAGCATACAATTGTCGATGCACATATCTATCACCTTATACAGCAAACCAAGACCAGCTACAAGTTTCTGTACCTCATAGTATGATGCATGTAAAAGATTATCTTCAGGCAATAAATGTTTTGCCCATTCTGTTATCGCATCAACACACTCCTCTGACAAATTGTGGTCCGTCTTAATCGTCATCAATCTAGTGGTAGATGATAAAGGCGAATGATCTTCTTTACACCCCTTATAAAGTGGCTTCTTTGCTGCGTCTAACATACCAAAAAATCTTCCTGCTTCTAAATTAGGTTCTTCGAACCTATCTCTCTCTTCACTGCCATACTACACATTCTCTCTAAACGCATCATTTACCATCTCAACGGTGCCTACACTTACATCTACTTCCGTTGTATCTCCTAAAAATTTCGAGACTATTGGTTCACTACTACTACCATGATCATAATTTGTTTCCCCATGTAGATACAAAATCTTGTAACCCGGCGTAAATCCATTGGTATACAAGTGATGCTAAACTATCTCTACCGCAACATTACGGGAATTTCGACAAATTGAACATGAACATTTCAACTTACCTGATTTTAGCAAATGCGGTTGATTTCCAGCCACTTTCATGAACTCGACTATGCCTCGTGCATATTCCTCGTTCAAGAGGTTCGCCTCCGAATCCATCATTGGTTCGTCCATCCATGATCGAAAATATCTAGACATATCTTTCCACTATTATTTTTTCAAATCGCTTGAATATCATAATTAGAGAGAGAGAGATGGAATTGGAATGTGGTATAATGAAATGAAGAGTGTGGAAACATATTTATAAGCTCGCTTCCATCGGAAATCCGTCAGAAATCCGTCAGAAATCCGCCAGAATTCAACGTCTCCATACAACGGTAACCTGCGATACCAACGGCTCTTTTAACGTTCATATAATCCGACAGATTTCCGACGACCACCGCCAATTCCATCGGAAATCCGTCGGAATTTTCTGACAGATTTCCGACGGATTTCCGACTTACTATAATCCGACATAATTTCTGATGGCTTTCCGACGGATTCCCGACGAAGTAAAAAATTGAAATTTCATCGGATAACCGTCGTTTTACCGTCGAATTTTTCCGACAGAACCGAGTCTGTCGGAAATTTCGTCGGTTTTCTGGTTGTTTTCTTGTACTGTCAGAAAACTGCGCCAATGAGACAAGCTATACACAATCTGTTTCAAACACTTATCTTTCTTGATAAAATGGCCTACATAGCTCATATTAATGCTTCCAACTCCGTGTGGAGAGGTGATGGTATTTTATGATTATATTTTACGCCTAAAAATACGATATGATCTCATGAAACACATCCATCTTAGACTTGTGGTAGGATCAAATGATTTTTACTAACCATCAATCCAACATTTAAGCGATAGATACCAAGTATCCAACACTTCTATATTATCAACTATTGAACAAATGATTATGCGACTATGCAAGTTGTTACAAATCACACAATTTTTACAAATTCTTGAATGATATTTCGTCGTTCTACTATATATCGCTTGGTTGATTGGTTAATTTTCTTAATAGATCATATTGAAAATTAGTTAAAAACAACTTTCATTCACCAATTCTATCATTTACATTTCTCATATTTATTTTTATGCTCCACGATTCCGCCATATTACCAATTATATAGTTTTGTAATTGTATCCTCAATTAGTCTATATTTCAAGAGCAATGAAACTATCCTTGAAATTCCAAACATATAACTTCATAATTGAAACAAGAATTTTTATTCTTTTATGCTATTTAGAAATCGTGCATAATGCTACTGTATATAATCATGGGCTTCTATTTGTATTTATTTTATTTCAGTGTACTCTCTACGGCATAATCAGTAGAGAAGTGATATTTGGCTGGACAGCACCAAAGTCCTCAAAATCTTGATAGGTCTTCTTAGTGGCAATGCTAAGACGCAAGACACGCATTAATAAGTATTTTCTTTGTTAGTAGTCTTTTACCAAAATCTTTTTTTTTCTATTCATATATTGTTTGATACCAAAGCTTCGTCCATTAAAATAATCATGATTTGATTTCAACTTTCTATTGTTATCTTCTAGAAGTAAACTCTCATCGGGAAAATATTAGAAAATATTTTGCTATATTTTGTTAACATGAATCTATGCATTTTTCTATATGTTGATGCTCTTGAAACCATTCTTAGAGTTTTCTAGTAATTTCTTTGGGTAATGCGATAGTCTATTTAAAAGTAAGTATCTTGATTAGTCATGTGTATAAAAATTCAAGACATCTTAATTAGGTGAAACTACAAAAATAAAGAAAACATAATTTGGTTTGGGATGATAGGATTGTTTGAAGATTTGGTGAGGAATGGAGGATACTAGGATCTAGTGAAGAGGACTACTAAACACCCTGTAATTGTAAATATTACCCATAATTGTAAATATAGATTAAACGTTTTTGGGTTAAATCGCTAAATTTGTTTCTATAATTTTTGAATAAGTTAGACAGTACTATATTCTTGACAAAAGACAACAAAAAACACTATTTAATTCAAGGTTTCGGTTCTGTAATTTACTTTCTAAAAATGTTTGTTGAACAAAAAGAATCAAATTTTTTATTTATCTTCAAAGTTAAAATCCACGTACAATGTGCCAATTAATGTAAACTACAAGCAATACATCTCCATAAATGTCAAATATATATTTCATGCAAAAGAAGTAAGAGTATATATAATTATATAACAATGCAAGAGATAAGTGGGTTTGGCTTGGAAAAATGGATTGTTAGTAAGCCTAACTAATGGAGGATACAAGTCAAAAAGAATACTCAACACTATACTTCACTATATTGATTATGACTTGTTAATGATATTCTAACTACTTTGTTATCCATTTTAACAACACAAAACAACGTACGTAGTGTATCAATGACATTTTATTTTTCATATATTCTTAGTGCTAAAACCCAAACTAATTAGTTGAAGATTTATAATGTGTTACAAAATTAAAAAAAAAAGAGTATACAAGTACTCTTAATGTTATCGTTCATGAGTACATGTGCACTAATTTTTTTGTTAGAACTTTGGACAAGGCCATAATATTTGTGAGCAGGCTTATTTGTAAAAGCCTTAATTGCTTCTTCATCTAAAATTCATAACTATAGTTAGGCCTGGGCAAAATATCCGATATCCGAAAACCAATCCGAATCCGATCCGAAAAATCCGGATCCGAATCCGAACCGAATGGATTCAAAATCCGAATGGATTCAAAATTTCCCTACCCGAATAATCCGAACCCGAACCGAACCGAATCCGAATCCGATCGATATCCGAAATAAATCCGAAATAATCCGATATTAACTATACAATATATATATATTTATATAGTTTATATATATATTTTACAGTTATATACACTCATATAGTCATATTTCCTTATCGAGATCTCAATTTTCCTTTTTTTTTTGATTATACATCCTATTTTCGATTCATATTCGGGTTTTTTGGATTTTTCGGATCTTAGATACAAATCCAAAATAACCGAATATATGTTGGGTTTTATAAAAAAAAAATGAAATCCGAATCCGAATCCGATTAAATCCGATCCGAATCCGATTAAATCCGATCCGATCCGAAACCCTATTATAATCCGAACGGATTCTAAATTTCCCTATCCGAAAAATCCGAAATCCGAAAAATCCGATCCGATCCGATCCGAAAATCCGAATGCCCAGGCCTAACTATAGTCTTGTTTGGTATATCTGGAAGACTGGGACTACATATCTCTTAAGTATTAAAAAAAAGTCTTAGTCACTGGTAATATTATATTAAAATTAGAGAAAATTAAAGGAATTGAACCAAAATTAGGAGTAAAGGTAACTAGGGACAGTAAATCTACACTTTTTGTCCTAACCATGTGCTTCAACCACTCTATTTTTTAACAGTGGACATGGATTAAAATTACCAAACCCCCAATTACTATAAATACCTCATTGAGCTTTCCATTTTAGTTCATCAAATTCAAAATCCAAAACAATGGTTTCTCCCAAAGCTCTCTCTACTCTATTTTTTCTTATACTTGGTGTTGGCATTTGCTACGCCACTAGCCGGAATCTTTTGAACTACGGCGAAGCTGCTGGTCACGGTGGTGGTGGAGGACATGGTGGTGGTGAAGGTTATGGAGGAGTGAGTGGTGGTGGTTATGGTGGTGGTAGTGGAGAAGGAGGTGGTGCTGGATATGGAGGTGTTGGAGGGTATGGCGCGGCTGGTGGTGGTGGTGGTGGTCATGGTGGAGGTGGCGGTGGAGCTGCTTCTTCCGGTGGATACGCTAGTGGAGGAGGAGAAGGAGGAGGTGGCGGTTACGGTGGAGCGGCTGGTGGTTATGGTGGTCATGCTGGTGGTGGTGGTGGAGGTAGTGGTGGTGGTGGTGGAAGTGCTTATGGCGGTGGAGGAGGAGCTAGTGGTTATGGAAGTGGTGGTGGTGAAGGAGCTGGTGGTGTAATTGGTGGTCATGCTGGTGGTGGAGGTGGTGGTAGTGGAGGCGGTGGAGGATCAGCTTACGGTGGTGGAGGAGAGCATGCTAGTGGTTATGGAAGTGGTGCTGGTGAAGGTGGCGGCGCCGGTGGAAGTGAGTATGGAAGTGGAGCTTATGGAGGCGGTGGTGGTCATGGAGGAGGAGGAGGAGGTGGTGGAGGATCAGCAGGTAGAGGTGGTGCTTATGGAAGCGGTGAGGGAGGAGGAGCTGGTGGTGGAGGGTCTCATGGTGGTGCCGGAGGCGGTGGCGGTGGAGGAAGTGGAGGAGGAGGAGCTTATGGTGGAGGAGCACATGGAGGTGGTTACGGAAGTGGTGGTGGTGAAGGTGGTGGCTATGGAGGTGCAGCAGGAGGATATGGTGGTGGTGGTGGAGGAGGTTCAGGTGGAGGTGGTGGTTACGGTGGTGAACATGGAGGTGGTTCCGGTGGTGGTTCAGGCGGTGGACACGGCGGTGGAGGCTATGCCCCATGAAGAAACCAAACTTAAGATAAACCAAAAAAGGTTGAGAAATAAAGATGATTTGTGGAGGGGGTATACAAATTAAAATGCCTATTTCAAAAACATTTTGTATCCATTATTGTTCAACGTCGTATTTCCTAATAACAGAAAATATATTGTCTTATTATTGTTGTATCATCAAAAGCATAATATATAGAGCAAATTTTAAGATTTTTGGTTGGAGCTTCAAAACAAAATTTGATCAAAGTTATTCACACAAAAAAAAATCCCCAAAAAACAAAATAAAAATGTGTTCATTATCTCTAGCTAACTCTTCTAGTTTTGTACCCCAAATTTGATATCACTGCCGGAGAAGCTTAAAGAAGACCCACCGTTCTTCTGTGTTTAGAGATTTTCTTCTTCTTGATCGGAGAACTACCCAAAACTCTAAGGAGCTTTAGAGACCGACTTGTCGGATTTCTGTGGAGATATGAAAGAGCATACTTTTTATCCTTAGGATCTGCAGCAGGACTAGTAAAATGGCTTCTAATCGCCGCTGGCTTTCTTCGACGAGGTTCTTCTTCCTTCTTCGTTTGCAAATGCGCACGTTCAATCTGAAAGGTTCCTGTTAAAGATTCACACACACTCATATACATTAAACACTGCCACATGCTTACTATAGTTGAGACTTAAGCTATCAAAACACTTACTACCTTGGCGTTTTGGAGGGGAATCCTGTTTTTGAATCTTGAGCTTAGGTCCATAAGCACCACCATGCGTAGCTCTCTCACCAGCTGTACATAAGAGTCACACACAAAGACAGCATAAGAGCATTATAATCACTCTCTCGTTCGTTCTATGTTTTATTTCAGTTTTGATCATTGAAGCTTCTAGGATTAGTAAAGGAGAATACTTTATCTGAATCTATAAGAATCTCTTATTTTCTATAGTATCATCAGAGGTAAGCTATCAAAAACAAAGTAAAAGATAGTACCTTTGCGTTTTGGAGACAAGTCTTTGGGTTTGAGAGACAAGTCTTTGTGTTTTGGAGATAAGTCTTTGGATTTGGGAGACAAGTCTTTGTGTTTTGGAGACAAGTCTTGATTTTGAACCTTGAGCACAGGTATATGAGCTTCACTGATCATAGCTGTATTGTCAGAAGGCCATAAGTCAGGTTCTCTCTGTTGAGAGGTCTCAGCAAATGATTTATCAGATTCATAAGCCTCATGTGACTCAAGAGGATCAACCATGGAAGATTCCTCATCGCTGCTACACTCAACTGAGTGAAACACTTCTTCTTTTGGCTCATGACAACGGAAATCTGAATAATTTACTTCCGGGATCGATACTCCTTCCACCAAGTCGCTATAGGCTTTGCTGGAACTAGCAACATTCTCGTAATTGTGCTCAGATGCACACTCCTGTCTGCAAGTAGACTCAAGCACCGACTTTGGTGAAAAATTTAACGGAGTAGCTTCAAATAACACCTTCAGTTCTTCATAAGCACTAGAAAACCAACGAGTTCCTTCTCTTGCATAAAACAATATATATGCATCCTGCGATAGAACGTACTCTTCGCTGACTCTTCTAACCTACAAAGGTTTGCAGAAAAACATAAAGACGTTACATTTATTGAAACCCTTCAGAGAACTAAACCAACACAAATCAAAAGAAAATCACTCATTATATTAATAATACCTTAGAGTCATCAAAACTATGCCATGTCTCAGGAGCTGATCTCACATAAGAGGAGTAATGACCAAACGTAAATCCATTCCCAATATGCTCAACAAATGCATAAAGATGATATTTTGTGGAAACCTGAAGAGTGAAAAAAAAATAACTTTAGACTTGGAAAATCTCAGATTTCACAAAACAAAAATGGTTTGTAGTTTTTTTCACTTACTTCAGGATCATGGTTAGTGCTCATATAAGGAGACAAATCCAACTCCAAAGGGAATTGAACATGCTTGCCAATCTTCTCCATAGTAACTCCATCATTCTTGAATCTCTTAAGATGAAATGTAGCAACCGGCGGTAACATATCGAGCTTAAGTTGCTTCTCCTTATAAACTTTCTCCTTACAGTTATCACAAGTAAACTGGTCCTCAAGTTTTTCAACACATGTAAACGATTCTAAAGCACTCCAAAGATTATCAACATCTTCAATTTCCAAACTCCATCCAAGAGAAGGTTCAAATGTATCAGAAGATGAATCACAACTGCAGCAATGAAGCTGAAATGGAAGCAGATCAAAACACAATTATGGAAACTGATTTAACACAAGATTATTAGTATGGTAAATGAATTATAACACTTTCTTACCGTACTCATGAGACGCCCACCAAAGACATGATCAACAATGTTAAAATCTTGGTTCGAGATAGAACCAGGCATATTCTTAGGATCTAAACAACATCTTTCTAACTTATCTAAAAACGATTGTAGAAACTCATGGGCATCTTCTTGATGGTTAATCTGAAAATCAGATGAAAAATCTGAAAATTGGGTTAAGGATTAAACCCATTCAGATCAATATAAACAAAACCTCAAACACACACAAACAAACAAAAGGATACGATTCAGATTATCACGAAATCCATCAACGTTTAAACCATGTCCTGAAGACCTCAAAGCAAGTTCAATATGATCTCTAAGAGCTTGCATAACACAAAACTTCTCACTCCCACCTGAACAAAATCCAAAGCAGCCATAAGATTAAGACCATAAACAAACAAGCCACAGATTAAGATCAAACAAAGCATAAATCAATCATCTTACAGTTGCAAGGGTTTTGATAAACGTATGAACGAAGACTCTCAATAAGAGGCACAGTATGAGTGAAACATTGTAACACTGAAGCTATGAAACAAGTGTTGCCTGAGTTATATAAGCCAGCACCCTGAAGAAATTGTATGTTACAAACAATCAAAAATCAAAATACCAAAATCAAAAATTTGGATTTAAGGAAGAGAAAGGGAGATACATACAACACCGGTTGGTTCAATCTTTGGATAAGACCATGAGAACTGAATAGGTTTTGTTGATTCGTTTTTGGAATCAATGTCATTTTCAAAGTCGAAATTCGATATGGATCTCCTTGGTTGACGATTCTCTGAACGAGAATACAGATACGAATCTGATCTATTCTTCGTGAGTTGAAGAAGATTGTTGTTGTTGTTGTTTGCAGGCGAAATCTGGGTCGACGTAGCTAAGGTTTCAATCTCGGTTAAGGATTTAACCGGAGAAGAGCGAATTGGTGAGGAAAGAGCGAGGGAGTGAGTAACAAGGTCACGAATTGGCGCGGTAGGTGAAGATTCATTTAGGGTTTTAAGAGGGCTAGTGATTTTAGGAGAAGATGAGAGATTTGGTGGTGGTGGGTCACTCGATTCCGCCATTAAAAACGTAACCCAGATCGGATTTAGTGAAGAATTGAAGGAGAAGAAAGGAAGACGAAGAAGCTAGGGTTTAGGTTTTGGGAGAAGTTTGCATTTTTCCTAGGTCGAATTGGAGAGTAGTAGTAAACGAAGAAAAATTTTGAGTTTTCGCTCCAAATAAATTTCTGAAATTTTGAAGAGGTAGATTTCGAAAAGGAGAAGGATTTTGGGAATCGGAATTGGAGGGAAGCTGAGGATTGGGTGAAGAAGAAGGTTTAAATTAGGAGGGAAAATCATGCCGCCATTTGTTTTTTGGGGATTTAGGGTTTTTTTAATCTCTTCGAGAAAAAAAATTGAAGAGTTAAGTGAAAACTGTAAACTGTTATCTTTGATTAGGTTATGATGTGGTCAACTCAACCATGGTTTGTTACTTTATATTGGAGTTGACCGGACTCTTTGACCAACTTTTTTTTCTTTTTAAGCTAGTTTTATTGATAAGACCAGATTTATAATTTTATTTCTATTCTATTATTATTAAAAAAATCTTTAGGAGGAGGGTCATTTATTAGTTGATATTTAATATTTAATATTTCCTTATTTCTGTAATGATCTTTATCTCTTAAATCTGTATCCAATTACTTTTTACCAAAAAAGGATTACAAGATTTATCTAACTACTGTATGCCACGTCATTGATTTCTGTCAAAAGAAATGTTTGGTCAACCATTTATTTTGTCAATTTGTTTCTGAAATGTATATTAATTATTATTTCCATGTTCAAAATGGTGGAAATAAACTTTTTAAATGTTTCTATATCTTTTTATATAGTTTCCCAAAATTGGACGCTTTGATTTGCTTAAGCTGATCCAAATGTTACATTTTCTATATGGTTTCCCAAATTTTACTTTTCTATATCTTTTTTATATATTGTTGCCCAAATTTCCTTAGCTTTCTATAAAATTATATATTCTACTTTAAATCTTATCAATTATCAATTAATTTTGTTTATAAATAACATAAAATCTCCATAGTCAATTTCTAAAAATGTTTATCATAAAAATGGAACCATTTAATACAAGTTTTTGTTTTATGGTCAAACATGAATCTGCTCACTATTCCAAATTTCCAATATTCCTGCTTTACTACAAAAGTTTTGACTGCCAGAACATGTTTTGATCTGCTGTGCTTTTTTGCAGATAGAAATACAAATATTTTTGCATAAATTAAAAACTTGAAAATTAGAGTACAGTAAACTCCACTTCCCCAGAGATCAATTTTATAGTAATCAATACAAGAATTAAATATAGCACTACCATATTCCAGATTCCATATGAAATTATCAAATTCCACATCAACATCAGCTCCAAAATCACTCTTTTAAGTTAACTACAAAGCCAAAAAAAAAGACTTTTAAGTTTTACAATCCAACAATTGTTCTATCAGACAATGTGTAAATCAGAAGGCAAGAACTCTGTTTGTTTCTTACAGCATTCTATCTTGAAGATCACTGAATATAGTAGAGGCAAATGATCCGAGCTTATTCTTCGTTTCTTCAGCTATGTTCACAAGAGAGGACATATCTTGCTGCGCCTGTGGATAAACAAAGTCAAATCAGAAAAAAATTATAAGCAGAGTTGAGAAAAGCTGAAGAATATTATCCTACTTGGAACTTTTACCTGGAAAGAAATTCGATTGATGAGATCGCTTGCAGTGATATCAATGTTGGAATCATCTTGTCCATGGCCAAATAGATCAGAACTTGAAATAGCTGCTGAGCCCTGTTAGTTTTTGTAATGGCGTTAGTAGGTAAGAACAATGAGAGTTAAGAAACAGTTAATATAGAGTTTGATTGGTATAGAACATACTGAGAACTTCTGAAGAGTAGCTTTTGAGTCCAAATCGGCATCTCTGTTCTGATTTCCGAAGAATTGGGCAGAGGAAATAGATTTTGCATTTGAAAACTTCTTTCTTGCTTCATCTGTTTCTTCAACCTAAGTAAGAAAATAAAGTTAAGCAAAGAGGGTTTGATAATAGATTTCTATCTCTTTCTTGGGTTCTGTTAAAAAAATACAACTTTCTTAACCTGAGCTTTGGATGAGTTTGAGCTTGATTTCTTGGGAAAAGCAGTGTCCATTCCATATTCATTAAAGAAATTCGAAGACTTTGGTGGAGCGACATGGTTAAGCACTTGTGTGCCACTTTTCCCACCAGATTGCTCCTCATCAAAGTACTCAAATCGAGAAGCAAATGATGATCCAGCTGATGATGTATTGTTAGTTGAAGAAGCAGCAGGAATCACAGGTACAGGTTCTTCGGGCTTCTGCTCATAGAGGTTATCTTTCGACTACATAAACAAAAGAGACGAAACTAATAAAAACCAAGAGAAGCAACACACACTTTGATTCTCCTTTAAAAAAAAACTAAAATCTTTTACCTTAGTAGTAAGCTTACGAGCACCAAGACCGCCAGTCTTCCCTGTCTTTCTCTGAACAAGAGGTTTCTTAAACGTACTAGCCACAACTTTCTGAGAAGCTTTTGGTGAAGAAGAAGAAACAACAGCTGCTTCTTGCTTAACCAAAGAACTCTCTTTTGCTATATGTTCAGACGAAAACCCGTTATCAGATGCTTCCACTGGCTGAGAAGTAACAACAGAAGACAACGACGATAAACCAGTTTCTTCCGCCATGGCTTTAGCAACTTCCTTTGCAAGAACTTGCCTATACAAATCAGCAGCTCTTGAAGTATACTTCGCTTCAATTTTGCCACCATCATTCCATCCATGTTGCTTAAAAAACACCTGAGCTCGATTGTTCCCACCAAACATCATTGTTCTTAGCTGCTCAGGACTCCACGAGTCCAAGTTCGTTGACCTTCACAAGAATACAATGAACAAAGGTCCATAAAATTCAAAGCAAAAATATGATCTTTATAATCATCAACAAGAAGATCTACAACAAAGTGAAAAAATGCTATAAATAGGATGGTCAAACAGGGAAAAAAAGTCAACGTCGTCTTGCTATATTCACAAGCTTAAACCCTAGCTAAAATTAAGCTCAGAGACTTCAAATTAAACTGAAATTTGTATTCCTTAGGATTCAATTTTTACCTTACGAAGCTGATATGAACACCGAGACTTCGATGAACAGCTGAACAATCGATACATAGAAAGATACCATAAGGAACTGAAGCCCAAGTTGGATTCTTCGCACTACAATCGAAGCACACCTAAAATTCCCAATTAAAGCAAAATTAAAAATCAATCTGAGATTATTAGGTCGTATAAGTTCCAGATCTGATCAAATTGATAAAATCTTCGAACAATTAAAAGCTTAGGAAGAAAAAATGGAGAAAACCCTAACCTTGTTCTCGGATTTTGATTTTAGTTTTCTGAAAACAGCATTCTTGTCGGTTAAATTCTCAGTCGACATCGTTGATTTACAAATCTAAAGGAACTATTTAGAGATTTACAGATAATTTCCACAGAATCTGGAAATCTGAAAGTGGTGACGATGGATCGATTCTTCAAAGCACAGAGATTATTTTTGTTTTTTGTTTTTTTCCCGTTTGCTTCTGAAATCTGTAAAGTTATTTATTATTTTGTTACGTTTATGATTTGTTGTTATGTGACATATAATCTTAAAAGGCCTAATATTAGATTAGCGGACCCAAAACTAAACTTGAAGGGCTTGTTTTGTCCAATATTTGTAAATAAGCCAATTTTCGAGTTTCTCTTCTTTCTTTCTTTTTGTATTTTGAACAAAATGGCCCAGCTACATGAGCTTGTATTTGTCATATTTCAATATAAATTTTGAATTTCATAATTCTATAACCTAAAATTAATCGTTATCGTAGCCTTTGCTTCAAACTCGTAGATTTAATCACAAAATCTAAATTATAACTCTTATCATCGTTTAAATCTGGTTGAAGCTTAACACTACTAAATTCTATTTTAGCTTCTTTGATCTTTGCCATAAGCACAAATCTATTCGTTTGGAGGATATCTCACAAGAGATCAACGAGAGATAAGTTTATTTTGTCAAAAAAATAAAATAAAATGTGGAAGTATCCTTGGTACATTAGTTGAGCCTTGGTTTATATACAATGTCTAGGATTTGAACCTCAGAACCGTTTGTCGTAGATCCGAGTGTTACAGAGAGAAATTGTATATGCAAAACCGCCTGTTAAAAAGAATTTGCAGATCATATATCTCCAATAATAATAATAATGTAATAGACGAAAGAAAAAAAATTGGTTAGATCCAACAAAGGATATACTCTGGAAACATATTAGGTAAATTAGTTAGCTACACCAATTCCTCTAAACCTTTTAACATGATACATTATTTGTTTAAGTTTTGCAAAACTGGCTAGAACCTAAGGAGATGCAATTATTTTATTATGTAATGTCTGTAATCAGACGTTAGTGCAAGATTATTGGGCAAAGTCTTTCTAATTACATCATCCACGAGAATCACGTGAACTGGAAGCATTTGGGGCATCGTGATTAACCATTGAATGTGGTACATATTGTTCTTTTCACTAAATACTTTTCTTCTTTTTGTGGATTTTTTTATTTATTTATTAATGGTTGGCATTATCATGTGTCATTTTTTTGTCAATATTTTGTGTAACTTTTTCTTTCGTGCCAAAAAAATATTATGTGTAACTTTTTTTTTAAATGATATTTTCGTTGTTTATGAAATTTTTGAGAAAACGATAAAATGTGCTTGAAACGGGTAAAATACAATAGAAATAAATAAATTAATATCATCTACTAAAAGAAAACCTACTACTATATGCCATGACAAAATCAAAAATATTAAGAAAATAAATAAAAATGTCAATACTAGTGAGAGAAACATGGAAAGCAGACAAGACTAGACCTAGACAGAGGACCCAAACAATTAAAGTGGGCTACACAAGATGATTCCAATATATTTTTTATTTTTAAAAAAACGAATATATGAATATATGTAAAAAAACAATCAGAACATGAATTATAAGGAAATATCATTTTCCTCTATTAATTATTATTATTTTATTTATAACCAGAGGATTGAAACTGAGAATCTCATACTAACTGTTTAAGTTGAATAAAAAATAAAGATGAACGTAACTAAATGGAATTGAAAAAGATAACTAGGAAAAAGACAAAAACCGACAAAAAAAGTTTAATTTATTCTTGTTTTGTTTTGTGGAATATGTAGTATTTTTTTTCGTTTTCTTCCAGATAACATGAAATCAGCTGATTGTTTTATTTTACGTTTTCAACTCCATAGGTAAAAAAATTTGATTAAAATCACTTTTTCTCAAATGCAACTATTTATTCGTTTAAATATGGAATATGTGCAATTTTCTTTACCTTGTTTATAGTTTTAAACTATAATAAAAATTTGCAGTAAAGAAAATTAAATTCTAATGGTGGTGCACATAGTAAACTCTCAATCAAAATGTCAAAAAAGCATGAATTTTTAAAAAGTGTATGTTTTAATCATGAATTTACAAAATATTATTTAAATTCCAAACTTTTTATTGACTTTAAAAATAAATACTCCCTCTGTTTCACTTTATTTGTAGTTTTAGGATTTTTTTTTTGTTACAAAATAAGTGTTGTTTTGGATTTCCAATGTATTTTTTTGATAAAAATTTATATTTTTACCCTTAGTATTTAATGTAATAACCAATGAAAAAATTTGTTTGGTGTATTAATGAGGGATAAAATAGAGAATTTTATTGTTTTCTTAAATAGTGTGCAAAACCCTAAAACAACAAATAAAATGAAACAGAGGGAGTAGCAAACTTTTGTTGATTCGGACGAATGAGGCACGTCGTTAAATTTATTAACAGAAAAACTAACGGAATTAAGTTTCCGGTTAAAATTTATGTAAACCTATAAAACGACGTCGTTTTATAAATTTAAAAAATAATAGAAACATAGGATTTGAACCGTCAACCTCTTTGAAAAATCAACTACACACTACCAACTAAGTTAAGACATTATATTGGTTATATTACAAACATGTATAGTACTATTAGTTATCAAAAAATCCCCAAATTAAAAAAAAAAGATTTTTCAATCCCTCAGCACCATGGGGATTTGGGGATTTCAATTTCCATTTTGTTGATGAAAGCTGTGAAAATGGGAGTGAAGAAGAGATGTGTTGTTGACGACGGTTGTGTTTCTTCTTCGTGGTGAAAATGATGAAAGGGAGGAGAAGAAGAGAGAATCCAACGGTTTGGAGAAGAGATTGAGTCCAAACGCCGTTGTTTTGACGGATTTGGTGTTCATATGACTAATTATATTTGTCGACTCGAAGTTGCAGGTATAATGGCGTCGTGGTGGAGAAGGGATGATGGTGGTGAGAGATTGAGAAACTTTTTTAAAAAAATTTAGAGATTTTGTGATTACCAATGTTATTATGTATGTTTGTGATATAATTAATGTTATGTCATTTGGTCGTGCGTAGTTAATTTATCAAAGAGGTTGAGGGTTCAAATCATGTGTTTGTATCCTTTTTTAAATTCATAAAACGACGTCGTTTTATAGGTTAACAGAAATTCTAACCGGAAACTTAATCCTGTTAGTTTTTCTGTTAGTGAATTTAACAACATGACTCATTTGTCCTAATCAACAAAAGTTTGCAATTTATTTTTAAAATCAACAAAAAGTTTGGGATTTAAATGGTATTTTGTAAGTTCATGATTATAACATTCATTTTTGTTTAAGTTCATATTTTTTTAACATTTTTTCCTATATAAATCAGTTATTATTTTTTAGAAATTTATTTTAAAATAAAATAAGTGGTTTCTGATGGCTCATAAACGCATTTTAGTAATAACTTTTTGAGGACAAAGCTGTGGTCCAAACTAAAAACTATCACACCATGAATATTCAATTCCTAATATTTATTTTCTTCCCAACAATGGACCAATTTTTTTGTTTTTTGTTCATATAATAAATATACTGCCACTCTCATATTTATAAGACATTTTTGGTATAAAAAAAAATTGACAACTTGTTAAACAAAACAATAATTACATAGTTTACAGTTTTTATATAAATAAAATAATATATTTGTACTACAGAATCATCTTCATCTCGAAACAAATCACTAAACGCCATTTCCTTTAGCTTTTTCTCTCTTTTGATTTTTCTCCAACACGTCACCTCTCTCTCTCTCTTTTTCTCACCGGAAAAAAAAAGTCTTCACCTTTAACCTTTCATCTCTCTCCGGCGGCTAATTCACATGAACGGCACAACTTCATCAATCAATTTCTTAACAACCGACGATGAAACATCGGCGATGGAAGCTTTCATCGGAACAAATCACACATCTATCTTCCCTCCTCCACCACAACAACAACCTCAATTCAACGAAGACACTCTTCAACAACGTCTCCAAGCTTTAATCGAATCCGCCGGAGAAAACTGGACTTACGCAATCTTCTGGCAGATCTCACACGATTTCAATTCATCAACTGGAGATAACACAGTGATTCTAGGTTGGGGAGATGGGTATTACAAAGGAGAAGAAGATAAAGAGAAGAAGAAGAAGAATTCGAATTCAGCTGAACAAGAACATCGGAAAAGAGTAATTCGTGAGCTTAATTCGTTAATCTCCGGCGGAATTGGAGTTTCCGATGAAGCTAATGATGAAGAAGTTACAGATACTGAATGGTTCTTTTTAGTTTCGATGACTCAAAGCTTCGTTAACGGAGTTGGACTTCCCGGTGAATCGTATTTAAATTCTCGGGTTATTTGGTTATCTGGGTCGGGTGCTTTAACCGGGTCGGGTTGTGAAAGAGCGGGTCAAGGTCAGATTTATGGATTACAAACTATGGTATGTATCGCTGCTCAAAACGGTGTCGTTGAGCTTGGTTCATCGGAAGTGATAAATCAAAGCTCAGATCTGATGGATAAAGTTAATAGCTTGTTCAATTTCAATGGTGGTGGTGGTGGTAATGGTGGTGAAGCTTGTTCTTGGGGTTTTAATTTGAATCCAGATCAAGGTGAGAATGATCCAGCTTTATGGATTAGTGAACCGACGAACAACATCACCGGAATTGAATCTCCGGCGAGGATTAACGGTAATTCGAATTCTAATTCTAAGTCTGATTCTCATCTTGAGAAGAACGAGAGCTCTGTGGGAAACCAAAAGGCTGAAAATTTGAACTTTTCGAGTTCTGGGTTGAATAAAAATGGGAACTTTAAGTCTAATGAAACCCTAAGTTTCTGTGGTTTTACGGGGGAGGAGAGTAATAAGAAGAGATCTCCGGTTTCTAAAGGTAGTAATAACGATGAAGGAATGCTTTCTTTTAGTACTGTGGTTCGATCTGCTGCGAAGTCTGTTGATTCAGATCATTCTGATCTTGAAGCTTCTGTGGTTAAGGAAGCTATTGTTGTTGAACCACCGGAGAAGAAACCGAGGAAAAGAGGGCGTAAACCGGCGAATGGAAGAGAAGAGCCGTTGAATCATGTTGAAGCTGAGAGGCAGAGAAGGGAGAAGTTGAATCAGAGATTCTACTCTTTGAGAGCTGTGGTACCTAATGTTTCGAAGATGGATAAAGCTTCTCTTCTTGGAGATGCTATTTCGTATATTAACGAGCTTAAGTCGAAGCTGCAACAAGCGGAATTGGATAAAGAAGAGATGCAGAAGCAGATAGATGGAATGAGTAAGGAAGGAAATGGGAAAGGAAGTGGTGGAACGAGGGCGAAAGAACGTAGAAGTTCGAATCAAGATTCCTCGGCTAGTTCTATAGAAATGGAGATTGATGTGAAGATCATTGGTTGGGATGTGATGATACGTGTACAATGTAGCAAGAAGAATCATCCTGGTTCTAGGTTTATGGACGCTCTTAAGGAATTGGATTTGGAAGTGAATCACGCTAGTTTATCGGTTGTGAATGATTTGATGATTCAACAAGCTACTGTGAAGATGGGGAGCCAGTTTTTCAATCATGATCAGCTCAAGGTTGCTTTAATGGCTAAAGTCGGAGAAAACTATTGAACAAAAACGAACGATCATCGATGTAAAGAGATCGAAATTAGCGAGTAATGTATTATCTTTTTCGTAAGTAGGTCTCTCTTTGTAAAGTAGTAAGTACTCATTTTGCATCTCTCGCTTCATGTTGTTAATGTTGTTGTTCATTAGGAGAACTTGTTTAGTTTAGTGTCTTCATAAGGCTTAAATGAGAACTAAGTTGGAGAAGACCAGAGAATTAGTAAAATAAGAAATCTTTGGTTGTACTTGTATGTATATATATGTATGGAGTAACATTAAGTAAGATCCTAAAATTCTATTGAAGTTTCTTTTTCGGTTCTATGAATGAAATTTTGTGTACACTTGGTCAACTAGTTTTTAACTTATTATATACCACAAAGTAGCCCTGTTAGCTGATATCCGGATCCGTATCCGGGTTCGTATCCGAAAAAGCGGATATCCGGGATGCCTGGATAAGGATAAGGATAATGAAAATATTTCGGACCGGATATCCGTATCCGTAAATTATCCGTTTAAAAAAAAAAAAAAAAATTTCCATAATCCTTAAGAAAACCCAGATATCCGGACATTTGTTAATTTTTAATCAAAATCATTATTAAAATATATTAATTTTTTAAAAAAAACAGATACGGATATCCATTTTCGTACGTATTCGGATACAGATAATGAAATCACAGATCAAACGGATACAGATACGGATATCCCCAAATAGGCCGGATATCCGCTCCCTAACATGCCTACCACAAAGATCCAAATTTATGAATTTGTAATGTACCAAAAGGTAGATGGAAATAAGTGGTGGTAAATGGGTTTTGGAGTGGGATAGTGCTCTTATCTTTTTGAGGGGCTATGTGGAAAATGTTTATAATGCCAAAAATGTAGAGACATTGTCATTTGTTTGTATATGTTTGTATATACTATATAACAACAATTAATACCAAGATTTAAATGTGGTTAGTTCAAAGTAAGTCATATCTTATCTTTTCTGTGAGTTTGAGTATATATCTATGTTTAGAGAGCCGTGTGATCTATCTATGTTATATAAAGACTTGTTTAGAATTCATTGAATTATACATAAAGGTAAAAGTCAAGATTTTTCAAAAATAAAATTTGGACCAAGGTTTGTAGTTAGATAGTTTTGCATTAGTAATGACACCATGTGATAATCCGAATTTAAATCCGGAAGTATGTTGGTAGGTTTAATTAATCTCAAAATTCTGTTTAAACCCAAAAATATCAAGACATTTGATTTTCTACAAACATGGAGAGTATTTATTGCATAGACATAGTAATAAACAAAGCAAGTGGGCAATAAAAAACACACCAACTTAAGTTCTTGTTTTACTTTTCGTCAATTAATATTTTTCATTTGGAACCACAATGTTGACTCTTTTCCATATATCGTAGCGTAAATCGTAATAGCCATCTTTCATCTATCTTCGGTAATGTATAAATAATTCACTCATTCGTTCACACTATATAATTAATATACTCCCACTATCTCATTTCACCTAAATCAAGTTTATTAATTTGTTTAAAACTTTGTTATTTAATATTTAATTTAAAACAATTCAATCAATCACAAAAAATTGCATAATATAAATTATCACCAAATATCAAATACATTTAAAAATTTGCATAGAAAATTATCTTATAAAATGAAATAAATAAAAAAGTTTTCAAAATCTTATAAGATGGGACTGCAGGGAGAATATAATTTGTTATATAATATGTCTACAACTATTGTTAATTCTAACAATGTCTTTAGTTAACCCACGACCAAAGACAGAAACTTCTCATTTCTGTAAAGTTTATAGTTGTTAATTAACGTGTGAGGGATCATGCCTACTTCCACAACAACGTATGTTAACCCAAAATCGAATTTACAAATATACACTTTCCTCCAAAATTAGAATAGTTTTAGTTAGTCTTTACTAAAATAAACACACGAAAAAACATATTACTAACTAAACAAAACCAAACTCTCTCTTTCTTCTTCTTGATCTCTCTTTCTCATTACCGATCTTCATTGTCTTTAGGAGATCGCAAAAAAAAAAAGAGCCATGAGCCTAAATTGTCTAACATGTCATGACTTTCTACGAACAGATTCCATAAAAGAGTTTGATCTCTCTGGTCCTGGACCACCAACGGTCGAGATTAACCAAGTTCTAGGTAAAACAAGTTGTAAAGATCATGCCCTAGGATCTATGAGAAGATTGGACGGTCAGGATCTTCTTTAGCACAGAAGATGAAGAAGGTGAAAAAGATTCATCACATTAGGCTAAGTGGTCCTCTAGCAATGGAACGACCCGGCTTGAACAACCAATGCTTGTAAGGAGCAGTGGGATGCGAAGGGATTGGAGTTTTGAGAATTTGAGAGATCAAGGATTGATAGAAGAGAAAAGTAAGATTAACAAATAATATTCGTCAATGATTTTGATCATGATTTTGAGATTTTATATAAGTTTTGGATCGGAAGAGACAATTGAAGCTGATTATATATAGTTTCAAATCCAGATTCGTGATTATATAAATTGTGATAGAATATGTGAGATATATAATAGTATTATTTGGATGAAAAACATGTTTTATTTGTTTATTACTTGTCATGTTTGTTCTCTTTGAATATATGTTTTTTATGGTTCTTTTTGTGTCTTTGAATGAAAACGTATTTTTATTTGAATGGGTTTGGCTTCTTTTGTTAAATATATTTCATTATTTGTTTTGAGTTTCTTTTCTATACACACGAGAGATCATCCTTTTTGGTGGTGTTACTTGCTATTATTTAATTGTCATTAACAAATGCAATCGAGTTTTGAGTTTTTGATCAGTCAAATAGGTTTGATTAGAAACGCTTTTTTTGGCATCTGAAGATGAAATTGATTATAACTTTTAAGTTGAAATACAAATAGCCGGCGGAATATAGAGATATATCCGAAATTTAAAGCCCAAACAAGAGAAACATATGACCACAAAAAAGCCAAAATAAACCAGAAACCTTCTATGAACTAATTAGGAATACGAAGTCTAAAATAGCAAAGACTAAACTAGAAAAACTGAGGGAACGCCACTCAAATGGCTTATTAATCTTGTGGAGAGGAAACATATTAAGCCTTTTGCATTGCTTCATTGATTAGCAACACAAAACATTACAAAAAATTGAATGGGGAAAATGAACGATAAAAAGTAGTTGTAAAAGTAAGCGATACCAAAATAATGAATTTTAAAAAAAAAATAGTTGTAAGAGATAACGAAACAAACAAGTTTATAGTATTGCTTTGTAACATTTTTAAATCTATGATTGGTTGAAACGAAAAGATGTACGAGGTTGCCAATCACAACCGTCACAAGAGAAGAAATACAATGCTTATCTCTAATTCTCTATGACTATTAACCAACAAAAACATAATCATGAGAAGAAAAAAAATTGACAATGCTTATCTCTAATTTTCTATCACTATACTCACTTAAAAGTCAAGAAAATCATCATTATAATTGGGCCTACTCGCACTGCGTATTTTCGAAAAAATAATGTTTCGCAGATTTTGTTTCTCTTTTGTTTTTAACCGTTGTATCATGATTACGACTCTTTAGTGATACAAAACGAAATAGTTATATGTATATACAAAACTGATGATGAATAATCATAAAATAAAAAAAATACCAGTAAAATTGTGACAAGGATATACAATCAATGAATCAAACACAGTAATGCTTCAAATTAATATGTCAAATGTATAAATTATTAACGACAGCAAACCGCAATACTAGATTTACATACGATGTTTTTTGCATACTGTATTTAATATTGTTACCTACTTTTATCAATTATCACTACTGTAAATTTAAAGGGAAGACATTTAAACACATGTTTTTTTTTTGATAAAGTTAAACACATTTTAGTAACATATGCTACTTGATGTTATCATCTAAATTAACTAACTGTAACGTGTAAATCGTATTAAAAACATGATATATGAAGAGAATTCTAACAAGGTAGATTCAAAGATAGATATAAATATAGAAAATGAGATGGAAATGAAATAGCTTATTAAAGCTTTATTTAGTGCAAGGAACTAAAAAAAAATAAACTTAATTTATCACTAAAAACACAATGATTTTGGATTTGATATTATAAAAGGATTAGAGAAGAGTTGCACAAAGTGGCAACTATTTAAGTTACATTGAATGTTCTTATATGTTTATTTATAATCTTAACTTTCTATGAAAGTCTAAACACATAGGCTGATTTTAGGTTTGTTAACATTCTATTGGGTTTGGTTTGAGACTCTCTAATACTATAAAATAGGAATCGTATATAAACAACTTTACTAACACTTTTATCACACAAAAAAAAAAAACTTTAGTTGGATTTGTTTATATATAGAGATATCATAAACTTGTTTTAAATTAGGATTAAAATAGCTAAAGAGAGAGAGAGCAAGAGACTCAAAAAGTCAAACTTTCCTTTAAAGTCTCTTGTTTTGTTCTTCTTGTCTTCTTGTCTTCTTTTTTCCAATCTTCATTTTGTTTTCCGGTCAAATTCAGAAAACGCGTAAGCTATCTAATCTTTACCGTTAAAAGGCTTTAGTTTCACTTGTTTTAGAGTCTTTCTTGGTTTTAAATCAAACTCCAAAAAAGTATAATTACATAAAAGATTTAAGTCTTTTGTGGTTTCTTTGCTAATTTCTTCCCAAGATTTAGATTTTCTCTTGTGTTTTTGTTTGTTTTTTCAGGTTTAATAATGGATGATCAGAGAAATCATCATAATAATGATAATCATCATCTTGGTGTGAATAAGATGGGAAAAAACATCCGTAAAGATCAATCAAATCAGCAAAATCAACAACAAAATCCTCAAGCTTTGGTTTACAACATCAACAAAACCGATTTCAGATCGATTGTTCAACAGTTAACCGGTCTTGGTTCAACTTCTTCAGTCAATCCTCCGCAAGCAAATCCACCAAAACCTCCAAATTCACGGTTGGTCAAAGTTAGACCGGCTCCTTTGACCCAAGTCAACCGTCCTACACCACCACCTCCGGTTCAATCAGATCCAATTGCATCTGAACCGGTTCAGTCTATTAACCAATTTTCGGTTAACCCAGCTGAATCTCCCATCTCAGCTTACATGCGTTATCTAATCGAATCAAGCCCCGTTGGAAACCGGTCTCAACCACAAATCCAAAACCCGGTTCAACCATCAACCGGTTTATTTCCTTCAAATCAAACCAGTCCTAATCCAATGTTTTTTCAGTCTCCAGCTTCGCAGTTTGTTTTGTCACCACCGCCAAGATCGCCGTTTCCGTTGTTATCACCAAATTTCGCCTTCTCGCCGCGGTTTTTAGGCGGTAGCGAACCGCTACCTCCTCCGTCACCGGGCTTTTTCTTCCCATTGCTCAGCCCATTATGGAGAAATCAATAGCTTGAATAGTTGTGTATTAAGAGTCTTTTAGTCAATGGATTAAAGGTCCCAACTTGTAAGCACTATGCAACTTGTAATCCAAAGAAAATTGTTCATTTAATAAAATAATTATTGCTCATTTCGTTACAGTATTTGAATGGGTTTTATATTCCTAGTTTCTCAATTACATGATGAGTTTTAGATTCACACTTGTTTGGTCTTTACTTTTGTGGGAGTCGGAACTAACACAATTAGATTTGTAAGGGTTCGTGAAGAGGAAGAGATTTCTAGGGTTAGCTAAGATCGCAAGAGATGAGTAAGAGCTTTTGTTATTGCTATGTAAAAGTTTGAGTATCATGATTGTGTATGTGATTGCGGATCCTTTCTGAAGGGTTTTACATCGACTATATATACTATCTCTAATGTGAACATTCCTAAGTCTTGCGAATTGCTTCGCTCGAGTTAGTTGCATCAATGTGGGCTTATGCGGACCGGCTATCTTCTCGTCATTGGTGAAAGTATTGGACCGAGGGTGTGGTGACCTTGGAGAGGCCGTGGTCGCTTAGCTTGGCCGGTGGTCGCCGTCTGCGACACGTGGTCGCATCTCGTGGTGCCGAGCACGTGATCGGCCCGACGCGTCCGAGAAACGCGTGGTCGGCTCCTTCCCGGTCCATTATCGCTTTGTCCAGACTTAAGCGCCACGTATTACCGCAGAAGACTTCAGTCTTGTTGCTCCTCCTTCATCGAGATCTGAGGACCATTTCTTTGATCATCTTGTCTTCGGACGTTAATGTTGAGCGGGTGAAAACCGACCAGTTAGCCCACTTCGGTAGTGTTAGAGATAATAGTCGAGTTAAGGATGTATTGGATATCGGCGTTACCGTTTGAAGTCAAGGTGTTTGCTATCCTGTCTTTGCGGTGGTAGAGAATAACTTTATGCAGGAGGTTTTAAGACTCCGTGAGCGTTTTGAATATTTTAAGACTTCTTTTGTATTATTGAAGGCTTTGCGATTTCTGCAGAGATGATGAATTTGATTATTATTATTTTTTCCGAAGGTTTTAAGACTTCGCATTCTTTATGGAGGTTTTAAGACTCCGCGTCGCGATTTCTAGTGTCAACGACGTTTCAAGCGGTAGCGGTGATTCTGGAAGCAAGCGTTTTTTGGAGCGAAGAACCGCTAAAGAGATGGTTTTTTTTTTTTTTTTTTTTTTTTCTTTCCTTTCTTCTCCACTTGCTTAGGGTTTTGCTTCATTCTCTCCATTTATTTCCTAAGCGGCGCGGTCCTTCACGCCGATCGAAGCCTCGCCGCCTGACGAAGCCTCGCCGCCGCGCCGTGAGCCCGCGCCATCTCCTCTCACCTCTTTTCTTTGGTGAGTTTCCTTTGTGGATTCCCTTTGCACAAGTTTTTCCTCCAATTCCCCATAGCTTTTCTTAGATCTAGAATTTCTTTCATGGAGAATCAATGTTTTTTATGTTGTGTTGTTGATTGCTTAGGAGAATCCTTGAATCCTTGGTAGCTTGTTGATTTCTAAGCTTTGATGGTTGATGGAGCAATCCTTGTGTTGAGCCTTAGAACAACCCTTGTGATCTTGATTTTAAATGCTTTTGGAGAAGAAATAGAACTCTTGATTGATTGTTGAAAATTCTTGACCCTAGATCCATCTTGTTGACTTTTGTGTAGATAGACTTGTTGTTATGGGGCAAACCACATTCGAGGATGCTATCACGTCGTTGCTTCGGGACAGCCCCGACGTCGCGCCGCCCGTCCAAGCCGACCCCGTGGTCGCGCCGTCCGTCCAAGCCGACCCCGTGGTCGCGCCGCCCGTCCAAGCCGACCCTGTGCGACCGATCCGACTCCGTGGTCGCGCCATCCGTCCGAGCCGACCTCGTGGTCGCGCCGTGCGATCGATCCGACCCCGTGGGCGCGTCACCTATCCGAGCCGACCTCGTGGTCACGGGCCGGAAAGGGCGAAGCTCGCGGGCTCGAGCGAGACCGAAGCACGTCGCTCACGGGTTCGAGTGGCACCGAGCCCGTGGTTCTTGCTGTGGCGGGACCGAGCCCGCGGTCGTTTCTCCGAGCGAAATGGGGCGAAGACTTGATGGTTCGCAATGAGAGGAATGAACTCTCCTTCCCCTTAATGACGAGGATCCGGGCTCGGTGGTGCGGTGGCGCCACCACTGTCGTCAAATTTTTCTTACTTCCGATGATGAGGATGGCGGTGATGCAACCTTTGCAGAGGTTGATCAACTTCGCGTAGTCAGAAGAAGAAGAGCGTCCGGATCCTCCGGGATCCACTCTTTCCGACGAGTCGCTGCGGCTTTGCGGAGAGGTGCGAGATTTCGGACGAGATCAGGCTAGTTGTTCCCGATTAGCGAGCCGATGCTCCGCCTCCGGGATACTTCACTTTGACGAGAATTTCGTTGAGCACGCTTCTTGTGGTTTCCGATACCGGCTTCCTTCTTCGTTTCCTAGAGGCGAATGGCATCTCCCTTGCCCAGATCAACCCGTGGGGTTAAGGCATATCATTGGTATCTACGTGCTCGGCGAGTACGCAGAGATTAGCACCGAGCACTTCTCCTTTTTAGACTTGAGCCTCGTGGCCGTCTTGAGGAACTTAGGTATTTGGTTTCTCCGACTCGAGACGCCGCTCATCGACGGGTTCCCGAGCAAGGATGACCACTTCGATGATCGATTCTTCTTCGTTGAGATTTCAGAGAGGACCGTTGAGGCGGATCATATCTCCCTTGTTAGGACGAGCTGGGAGAAGAGAGGTAATTTCATCTCCAGAGATATTTTTTTTGTATCGCGTCCATGTTTTGTGTAATAATTTCCAGATTGTTTCTTTTTGCAGTGAAGCCAGCATTTCAGATGGTCGGCCGGTGCGACGCAGCGGCCATCCATGGCGCTCTTGCTTCCGAGGACAGCGACTGGGTAAAGTCTTTCACTTGTCAGAGGATCCAGAAGGCGCTTTCCACCAGGATCTTCCCAGGGAAGGTTCTTGGACGGGGTGCTCCTAGGGTTTCCGCATTTCAGCGAGCAGAGAGAGTGAAGGCGGCGTCGTCGAGTGCTGCGGTTCCAGCGAGCACATGCTCGCAGAACAGGGCCCCGTCGACCGCAGCGCCCAAGACTCCTGCTGCTCCGGTACGTCGTTCTCATGCTCTTGACCTTACCCCTGACGAGATTGTGATGCGTCGTGAGCAGTCACGGAAGAGAGCCCTAACGTCAAAGGGCAAGGCGAGACGTACCCCCGATGGAGCACCTCCGAAGCGGCAGAAGACGGGTTCTTCTCCTGCTTTTACAGCGGTATCGTCCCCTCCGACTCTTGGTTCCAGCGGGAGGGCTTTCGCGCTGGCGAAGGCCAATGCTTCTGAGGTTCGGATTTTCTTCGTGCTTGTTATTGTTACTTAAGACTTCTCTTAATTTTAATATGATCCTCTTTGTTCTTTTTTGTATGCAGCTTTCCGCTCAGCTAGACCAGCTAGCTCTTTGCTTTGAAGAGGATTCTCGCTCTCGTGATGAGGAGCTTCGCGAGGTCAAAGAGACCAACGTCGAGCTTGCTGAGAGGAACCTAGCTCTTGAGGATAACATTGCTTCTGTGAAGAAGAGGGAGGAAGAGTTGAGTAGCAAGTTGTCGAGAGCGTCTTTGAGGCGCGCAAAAGACAAGGAGGAGATTGCTGTGCTTAGGGGTAAGCTGTTGGATGCTGAGGTTAGCAAGGATGCCAAGATCGCAGAGTTCTTTGAGGCGAGAGACGAGGAGGCTCGCAGCTCTGCTGGCCGAGTCGAGCAGCCGCCGGATTGCAGGATGGATGGAGGATAGCGAAAGACAACATGCTCGACCTTCTTTGAGATTGATGCGAATTTGGAGTTTATAGATCGTTTTCGCCAGTCTGATGGGCCGACGTTGGATGCTGCGGAGGCGCTTTTGGTTGAGAGGAAGATCTCGATTTACGATGCTCGCGACGTGTTTAGCGAGCTTGTCTCTGGTGTGAGGCAAGCCTTGGAGATCTCAGGGGACGATGAGGTAGTTTGATGAGGATGAGGAGGCTGATGAGTGTCCACCTTTCTTAGTTTATTTTTAGTCCTTTTGTTTTTGTATTGGATTTGATGATTCTGGGTTGCAGTATTGGATGGTTTGTATCCTTGCTGCTTTTTTGGATGTTGTGCGGGATGACTGTGATCATAGTTTTTGTTTCTTATGATAAACCGTGATGGTTTTTTGCACAATGTACTTGCTTCAGATGTTTCCCTATGCTTAGGAATATACTTAGGCAGTGTGGTTACCATGCATTTGTCAATACCGTTGTTGGTTTATTTTTTTGCTCATGAATGGGGCTTTGTTTGCCCATGAATGAGGCTTCGTTTGCTCATAAATGAGACTTTGTTTGCTCATGAATGAGGCTTTGTTTGCTCATGAATGAGGCTTTGTTTAGTAGAGAAAGCATAGCGCCACGCTCTTTATCTCGCCAACGTTGTTGGGCTTTGCGAGAATGGTGCTTTTTTCTAGACACGTCTGTCCCCGCAACATATACACCATAAGTTTTACCAGCGTGGAACCCGGGTTTTCTGAATGATTGTTGAGTACATCGAACAAATCATTGGCATGCTTTTTACCAACGATGCTTGTTGGGTTTCGAGTGATCATTTGGGTTCGTCCTCAAAGATCTTGAACACCGATACTTATATAGCGCTTTGGATCCGATGCTTTGGATGTCATTGTGTTCGTTTTCCGCATCATCATTGTGGCCAATGAAATGCGAACGACTCTACTTGGTTGAAGCTTTGAGAGGTCCCTCGATGGACATAGCTGTTCTCGTGATGAGGTTTGTCTTAAGTGTTTGAAGTTTCTGGTGATGGTGTAGTCAAAGAGAAGTCAATTACCTCCCCCTCTTTTTTAGACGAAGGAGGGAACTGAATATTGTCTAGAGAGATTGAGCTTGTTCGAAGACAAGGCTTATGAAAACACTTACTCCCCCCCCTTAAGGCGGAAGAGGTCATGTGGGCTCATCCGGAGACGAGGCTTATGGAAACACTTACTCTCCTCCTAAGGCGGAGGAGATCAGTGGAGCTCATCCGGAGACGAGGCTTTGTGAAACGCGTAATCCCCCCTTGCGAGGGGGGGGCAACTGAACTCCGTCCAAGACAAGCTGCCTACGTACCCGCTGCGAGGATCAAGTCGCCTCGTAGTTCATTTTCCTTTTGTGAGAAGACTAGTGATAGTATTTCTTCAAGTGCTTGGCGTTCAAGAGTTAAGGATGGGAGTGCTGTCGTGGTGGCGAGCTCATAAACTCCGGGACGAATGATATTGTGACTTTGTATGGGCCTTCCCAATTGGTGCCGCGCTTGCCTGCGTTCGGCTCTGCTGTGTTCTGGAACACCTCCCGCAGGCCTAAGTCGCCTGTCGAAACGTCTCTCTGTGACTCGAGTTGTAATACCTTGAGGCTGCGCTCGATAGTTGGTAATCCGAATGAGTGCTTGGTCGCGTCGCCCACCGAGGAAATCCAATCGTCAATAAGCATTGACCGGTTGATTTGTTCGTTGATAGGTAGAGTTGGCGTCGTGCCGGCGAACAGATTTCGGATGGAATGACGATTCGGTTCCATAGACAAGGCGAAAGGAGTTTACTTTGTTGCTCGTCGAGGAGTGGTGCGGTGGGACCACAAAACTGCTTAATTAAATCGCCAACGGCCCTTTTTTGCCTCTAAGCGCTTTTTGAGGCCATCAAGGATCATTTTGTTGATAAACCTTGGCCGATTACCTTGGGGGTAGCGAGCGTGGATTTGCTAAGACGGATGTTCCATTTCGCATGTAATGTCTCGAACCGGTTGGATATGAACTGCGAACCGTTATCGTAACGATCTCGTATGGAACTCCGTGATGACATATGATGTTTTTCCGCATAAAGCTTTCCACCGTCGTCTTTGATGTTTGCGTGAAGCTCTTCTACCCACTTTGAGAAGTAATCTGTTAGCACGAGCAAAAATCGCTTCTGTTTTGACGGGTGCAATGGTCCAACAATGTCCATGGCCCATCTCATGAACGGGTAAGGCGATGTGACAGAGGAGAGTATCGTGGTTCGTTGATGGATCTTCGGAGCGTGTCTCTGGCACTTCTCACACTTGGCTGAGAATTTCATGCAATCGCTTACTATAGTAGGCCAAAAGTGACCATCTCTCTTGATTTTGATCGCAAGTGCTCTGCCTCCTGAGTGATTGCCGCAGGACCCGCTGTGGACTTCTTCCATTATTCGCTTTGCTTCTTGTCCTTCCACGCAGGTGAGCATAGGACCGGAGAAACCCCATCTGAAGAGGTTTCCATCAAGTAGAACATAACGCGGCTTGCTTCCATGACTTCTGTTGCCCATTTGCTCTTGGGCAATTTACCATCGGCAATGTACTCGCGTATCTCGTCGATCCATGACTTTTATCAGCCGTGATTCTGCTTCTCCGATATCCGCGATCCATTAGAACTGCCGGGCTGGTCGCGTCGTGCATATTAGGCGTCTCGGGATTTCGGTTCTGTCATTTCTGTGTCTTCGTTAATCGCTTGGCGAGCGCGCTGCGTTGCTTGAGAGCGTGTTAAGATGGCGAGCGACACATCTTGTTGAATGTTGGGAATTCAATGAACTCGATGGAATGATCCATTTCAGGGCGGGTCTTCTGGCGTAGTAGTGGCGGAAGCTTGGTTGGCAATCGTCGGCGTCCATGTTTTCATCTCTGGAATCTTTGTAAGGCGAATTCTTGGAGCGACGAGGCGAGGTTTTTTACTATCTTCAGATAAGCCTCCATGCGATCATCCTTTGCGATGTACTCACCATGAACCTGGTCACCACCGTGAGTCGAGAACGCGTGGATGTGTTCAATTCGCGATCCTTAGGCGAGCCTCATCGCGTGACGAGGGCCTCATATTCTGCTTCGTTGTTAGAGGCTTTAAATCCAAGTCGAAATGATTGCTCAAGGGCCTCTCCGGTTGGCGACACTAATCGTATTCCAATTCCGGAACCATTCTTTGAAGATGAGCCGTCTACGTATAGCTGCCAGATTCCGGGCTGTACCTCCTCCGGATTTTTGTCTTCAGAGAGCTCTATGAGGAAATCTGCTAGCACTTGTGACTTGTTTCAAGATCGCCCCTTGTATTCTATGTCGTATTCGCTGAGCTCCACAGCCCACTTGGCCAACCTGCCAGATTGACTTGGGCTATGTAAAACTGAATGTAGCGGGAAAGTACTAAGGACAATAATTGAATGAAATTGAAAGTAAGGTCTTAGCTTTCTCGATGCCATGAGGACGGAGAGCGCCAGCTTTTCCAGTTGAGGGTATCTTGTCTCAGCGTCCGTGAGTGTTTTACTCACGTAGAAGATAGGCCTCTGCTCGCTTCTTTCCTCCCGCACAAGGACAGCGCTGACTGCTGTCTCTGAAACAGCAATGTAGAGGAAGAGAGGTTCTCCAGTCACTGGCTTAGCGAGGATAGGTGGCGTTGCCAAGTATTCCTTGAGCTGTTTGAAGGCGTCTTCGCATTTTTCTGACCAGTCGAATTGTTTGTTTCCTCGTAGAGTGTTGTAGAAGGGAAGACACTTGTCAGTGGAGCGTGAGATAAACCGATTGAGTGCAGCCACTCTCCCAGTTAACCTCTGTATCTCGCGTTTGTTCTTTGAAGAGGCCATCTGGATCAGTGCATCGATCTGCTTTGGGTTGGCTTCGATGCCTCGACAAGTGACCAGGTACCCAAGGAACTCACCAGAAGTCACAGCAAATCTACACTTCGTTGGATTCAGCTTCATGTTGTGGAGGTTTAGCTGGTTGAAGAACTCTTCCAGATGGGCGATGTGGTCTTCTTCTTTGAGTGACTTGACGAGCATGTCATCAATGTAAACCTCCATAGTCTTTTCTAACTGGTTCTGGAACATCTTATTCACTAGCCTTTGATACGTTGCTCCTGCGTTTTTCAGGCCAAAGGGCATTACCTTGTAGCGATAGATGCCCGATCTGCAAATGAAAGCTGTCTTCTCACGATCTTCGGGTGCATCGGGATCTGGTTGTAGAGAAAGCGTCCATGAAGCTAAGGAGCTTGTTGCTCGCTGTTGCTTCCTGAGCGGTCAATGTGAGGTAAGGGGAAGCTGTCTTTCGGGCAGGCTTTGTTAAGATCCGTGAAGTCGACGCAGACGCGCCACTTCCCATTCTTCTTCTTGACCACGACTGGGTTGGCGAGCCAGTCGGGATACTTGACCTCGGTTATCGACCCAACTCGCAGGAGCCTCTCGACTTTGTCGTTAATAGCCTTTGCCCGATCAGGACCTAACTTCCTTCTTTTCTGTTTGACGGGTTTAAATGTCGGGTCAACATTGAGTTCGTGGCTGGCGATGTTGATATCTATCCCGGGCATATCTTCGGCGTTCTAGGCAAAGGCGCTGACGTTATTCTGAAGGAAAGCCACTAGCTTTGTTTTGAGTATTTCGTTAAGGGCAGCTCCGACTTCGACACATCTCTCTGGGTGCTGCTCGTCGATACACACAGAGATCACGGGTTCGCAGGTAGGTCGCTCTTCTTCTGCACGACCGTCATCGATCTGTAATTGCTATAAGAGGTTAGCAAGGTCTTTCACCGGACTGGGATTGTTTTTTGCTTTCTTCCGCGGCCCCTGTGAGGTCGGGCTATTTTCCCTTTTTTCATGAGTCATTGGGTTTGAGTCATCGTTCTCCTCGCGATTGCGCAGCTTAATCGCTACAAAAACACATGCGGAATCTCTTTGATTGCAGTAGATTGTTTATCTTAAGTCACCGGGAATTTTAAGCAGGTGGTAAGTTGATGGTACTGCTCGCATTTGATTAAGCCATGGCGTTCCCATAATGCGTTGTAAATGGCGGGATGATCGGACACCGTGAAGTTCACCATCTTCTTGGCGCCTCCAGCTTGGACTAGCGGCGAATAGTTCCCATTGTCAAAGTTGTCTCGAGAAGCTTGTTATAGGCTTTGGTTGCCCTCTGGCGAGTGAGAGATCGATCTTCATTTTTTTGAGCGTATCCTTGAAGATAACGTCCCATCGAGCTTCCAAGATCGATGAGGACTCGAGCAACGTCGAAGTCGAAGATAGTCGAGTTGATTACCAAAGGATCGTTATGTGGATGGTCAATGCCTTCGCATCCTCTTCGCCAAAAGTGACGGGGTCGCTGGACACGCTTTGCCCTCGAAGTGCGGAGATGTTCGCCTGAACCTCGGCGCGTCTCTGGTAAGCCTCGATCGTAGTTACATTGTCAGTGATCTGCGACCTCCCATGATCACGTTGATAGTGCCTTGCGGGTTTCCGCTCTCGGGGTTGTCTCCACGGCGTTGCGCCGAGGATTTTCGGTCCGAACCTCGGTGGCGTCTTGAGCCTTTTCTTCTGGTTTGAAGTTCGCCAGGTGATGTTACCTTTGAGAGTGCCCTCTGCCAGCAGCCATTGTCGTCCTAACTCGCGGCACCTCGCAGTCGAATGCCCTGTTGTCTTGTGGAATTCACAGTATAGCTTTTCATCGTACTCCTTCGGGTCTCTAACCCATGTGAAGTTTCCTCTGCCGCGACCACGACCGCGGCCTCGGCCTCTACCGTATCCGGGTGTTTCGAGTTGGTAATTGTGAGCTCCTCCTGCTCCCTTCGAACGGGCGAAGGCGGGATTACCTTTCTTTGGTGCCGGGGGCTGAAATCAGAAAGGTTCGCCCACTGCTTAGTTCTTCCGCCTCTCTTGGCACGGAGCTCTTCTTCACTTCGGTTAAAATCAGCTGCACGGTGAAGAGCGTCTTGAACCGTTGTCGGAGGATTGATGGTGAGTTCATGCCAAAACGGAGATGGGCATTTAACTGCTCATCTTAAGGCTTCCAGTCTGAGATGTATTGCTTATTCCATCTACCTTTGACAGAGTATTTTTGAACCTCGTCAGGAAAGCTCGAAAGCTTTCGCTCTCTCCTTGCTGGTTGGACCATAGCTCTGCGTCGTAAATCTTTCAGCCGAAGATGTTGTAGTGTTGTCTCGAACATCTCGAAAAGTTGGTGGAAGTTGTGGATCGAATTCCTCTCGGTTTGTAGAACCATTGGAGGGCGACCCTTGAGGCTTTCTACGAATAGTTTGCAGTACCCGACGTACTCCTCGGCTTCATTGAAATTTGCCCTCCCTAGGGCTACCTCGACCTCCATTAGATGATCAGCTGGGTCGGAGGTTCCTTCTCGTAGCTTGGAAGCCTCGATTCTTCTCGGATCGAGATTTTGGCCCTTGAGATGCTTTCAGCGAAAGGGTGTTTCGTGCCTTTTCTAGGGCGTGGCGACCCGGAGCCTTCCCTGTCTTCAGGTACATCTGTAGCTTAGTAGTCCCTAGGTCGAAATGACATGGTCTAACTGGGCTTTTAACGCTGTGACCTCTTACTTTGGGGAGCCTTGTGGAGCCTTTCGCTTGCTCCCTCCTGTAAGACTTTGTCATGGTTGGAGCTTCTTCTCCATCGGCGATGGTGTTATGGCAGCTGCCTTAGTTCGGATCGTCTCCAGGGGGTTGATCTTCGTCCGATTCTCCCACTGCCGCTCGGGAGTTCCATCAGATTCTCGATGAGGCGGTGATGGAGGCAGATCTTCCGGGTCAATCTGATCGGTTCGAGGTGGCGACTTCTCACGTCGAATCCTTCGAATGACTCGGCGTGGTGAAGTTGAAGCGCGTTGGACGGACACGAGATCTTTTGTTAGTGCATCTTACGAGCGTCTGAAATTCGTTCGTCATAGCCTCATGGTATTTTTCCCGATCCTGGCTTTCTTCATGAAGCACATCAAGTATCTGCTTGATCTCCGTGATATCCGCTGGGTTGTTGTCGTGGTGGGCGCTTTCCACGAGTTTTCCTTTTCCTCGCTGCTCTCGTAAGGCGAGGATCCCGTTCTTTCGTCTTTGTTGTTCTCGGACATCTTGGTGGTGTCGCGAAACCTAGCTTTCTTGTGTCGAAAATTCTTACGCCCCCAGACGGCGCCAAATTGTGGGAGTCGGAACTAACATAATTAGATTTATAAGGGTTCGTGAAGAGGAAGAGATTTCTAGGGTTAGCTAAGATCGCAAGAGATGAGTAAGAGCTTTTGTTATTGCTATGTAAAAGTTTGAGTATACGATTGTGTATGTGATTGCGGATCCTTTACAAGGGTTTTTACATCGACTATATATACTATCTCTAAGGCGTTGAACATTCCTAAGTCTTGGGAATTGCTTCGCTCGAGTTGGTTGCATCGATGTGGGCTTCGTATGCGGGCGGCTATCTTCCGTCATTGGGTGAAGACGTATTGGACAGGGTGTGGTCAACAGCCTTGGAGAAGCTAGGTCGCTGGCCGGCAAGCCGTGGTCGCCGTCTGCGAGCACGTGGTCGCATCTCGTGGTGCCGAGCACGTGATCGGCCGACGCGGTCCGAGGCAACGTGGTCGGCTCCTTCCCGGTCCATTATGCCGCTTTTGCAGACTTAATCGCCACATGTTCTGCACCGCGGGAAGACTCAGGTGCTGTTGCTCCTCCTTCATCGAGAGTCTGGAGGACCATTTCTTTGATCATCTTGTCTTCGGACGTTAATGTTGAGCGGGTGAAAACCGACCCCAACAACTTTGTTAAGTAATGGGTCTTTTACAAAATGACTAAATACAGTGTCTTTCGGTTATTATATGAATGATAATAATGAACTTGACATTTTTTGTATTATTATTATTAAACGTGAGATTTATTTATGAGACGATTAAGTTAGAGAGTTTAAACCGTTCCAGACTTTACATTTGAAAATTGTAACTGAGACTACGATAGATAGTCTCCTTCCACTCATGATAGATAGTCTCATAGTAGTTTGATATACTAAACGCAAAAGCATTTTGTCCACAATGCTCCAGCTCGATAAACCCATAATATGAAATATTATGGTCCAGTCAGGCATAAGCTTCCTACCCAAAATTTCTAACGAACTTGACTTACCAAACATCAACAAGACTACAAGAGACTTAGTTGATTAAGAATTTTTTGGATATAGAAGTCTGAAGTTCGAGTTACATTCGAAAATGAGTAAATATGACATTTTATGTAGGTTACCAAAAGTTATCTATACAACTCTTTTTAGTTAGGGGGAAATTCTCGTTTTTCTTTTCTTTTCGGTTTAAGCAACCTTTATTGTTCTTTTTGTTATTACAAAATTCTTATAGTGACCCATCAATCATAATCTATTTGTATTTAGAAACTTCTATACGAATACGATAATCGTCTAGTATTACTTTTGCTTACACATAACATATTTAATAAGTTAACGTATATATAATAGAAGTTACACGATTCCAAAACTACCTTAGAAAGTTTGTAAATCGACAAAATAATTTTAAAATAAGTGGATCTTAGCTAGATTTGCAAACCATAGGTACCCAATGCTCATAATTAAACAAAAGGAAGTTTAATGTTAATCATTAAAGTCGTGGTGCTGAAAAATCCTATCTTCTAATTGGCTAGCTATCATTAAAGTCTGGACCCTTTGATTTTCCACTTTTTTATTTTATTTTTTTTATCATCCAATCAATAAAACTAAAATTACCTTTCTGACTTTTTTTTTACGAACCAAGTTGGCAACTTGCATTCTTGCAGTACCCACCACTAGATTTGTCCCTTTCCCGAATGGAATAAAACGAGAAGCATCTTTAGTTTCTCCTAACTTTTGATTCAATTACTAAATAAATACAATCACCTAATTTATAGAATAAATAAAATGAATTGCATAACTGCCTCTATAAATGTCGACCCGAAAAAAATATATAATGGCTCTATAAATTATTAGTATATCACACAGTTATACAGAGCCGTGCCTAGTAAAATTTTAAACATTCGTCTAGGATTTTAAAAATTTTATTTATAAAATTTTAAAGTTCTAAATATTAAAATATTTAGTAATCTAATAGTTTTAAAGTTACCTCAAAATATATCTCCATTCAATTTCAAATATTTATTATTAGTTTTTTAAATCTTCCATTGTTCATAATTAATTTTTGCGACCAATACATGTTTATTTTCTTGTATTTGCCATACTTTTTATTTTCATTCACTCTTTAATTACTCTTACTTATAAATTTTACCAATAATTTATTTTAACTATTTTTTACAAACATAATTTTAAAAAATCAATTTAGTTTATTTTATGATCCTTTTATAGTTTTTTTTCTTAGAAAAATATTATTCACAAATTTCATAATTCATTATCGAAATCATATATAAAATATATTAATTACAGTTATTTTCATCTTAAAATTAGTATTAATAAATCATGTAGAGTATTATTATTTTTGGCCTAGGTCCTAAAATCTCTAGGAACGGCTCTGCAGTTATAAATACTTTTTCATATGTAATAATATTGACAACAAATTGCATAACTGGCTCCGATTTTTAGTGTCCTAAGCGGAAAAAGAAATTATGCCCTTATTAATTATCCAAGTGCTGTCACAAAATTATAATATAAACTTCTTATTGATGAAAGCAAAATTCTACCACTATAACTAAATTTACATACATGTAAGTGATCCTTCAAAAATTTGACATAAGAGGAAAAAATTGACTTGGAAAAAGAAGTTTGTGACGCTTCAGTTTTTTTTCTTTTTTAACTACAATTTAACTTAAAATTCATTAATAACACATCTAATTTAATATTTTATTATATTAAAACCCACAATTATAATTAAGAGTCTAACAAAAAGTCTATAACCTTAAATTTTTCACTTAAAAAATGTCCCAGAAATTTTGATGCCCTACACCATTGCCTCAGTTGTCTGGGCTTTGGGCCGGGTCTGACTGGCTCTATAGTATTTCATTTTCTCTCTAGTATATAAAATTGAGAGAGGATTATGATTGGGGGAAATATATTTATTTCCTTTGTTGAACTGAAAATTAACAAAGTACATATTTTAAAATACCAAACCATATCTAAATCATTAACCAAACAAGAGAACATGTATTTTACAATCATTTCTGAATATTATATTTGGTAATTTATTTCTAAGATGTTACTGCAATGTTTTTTATTTATTTTATTATTCTCATAAAATAACTAGACAGATTATTCGAAATCAACTACTAAATATATTCATGCAACAAACAAAATAAAATATCATATACAAAAGAAATAGTACTAAGACTACTAGTGTACTACAAATTGAGGTGGCTCTCATAACTTCCAAAAAGACAAAAGATTTGGCTCCCACACATTGTCTCCTTCCAATCATATTCAAGAAAAATAGATTTATCATTTATGTAACAAAAAAAATCTAAGTGTTTTCTCATGAGTCATGATAGATCATCCACTTAGATTCTCTCTCTTTTTTTTTTGTTTAACATCCATCCACTTATATTCTCTAATGATCGGAAAAGAAAAAAACAAAAAACAAAAAACAAAGAACGAACATATGATCAGTATCATCAGGAAATTTTAAAAATCGGAATATAACATAATTAAGCTCCCATCAAATTTTCAAGAGAGTCCAATTTGTAATATCACTAATGGGCTTTTTCGTGTTTCAGAGCCAACCTTTATCTCCTTTAAATGCCCAACACCTTTCCGTACTAAATAAAAACAAATTTATCTAGTTTTTAGTCAGAAAACACGTTTTAAATTAAAAATCACAGTTTTTTCTTATATTAATTTTAACACAAGACACAATTTATTTTCGCTTTGAAACGGATGATTTTTTGTTTATCATAAAATGGAAGAAAACAGAATGAATAATATAAACTCTTGATGTCAATAAATCAAATGGTTGGTTTTTTAAAAATCACGAATCACCAATAATTTTGCCATTTTTGTGACTTTCACTTTTCAGTAGTGACTTATATGCCATTTTACAGATTTCCAGCTTCTATTCGTTAATGAAAAAGTTATTACAAATACTTACTATTAAAAATATACGCTCTGAAAAAAAAACATTATCACATTCTTCCAAATTTAATTTATTCAATAATTCATTTAATATACAATAAACTCTATAAAATAAACTCAAAAATCTAAGTCCAACAAAAAAAGATAAAAACATTTAAAGAAAACTAATTTAATTTTACCTTCTTAATAAATTTATAGTCAAACCATTCCTAAATTCGTGATATAATTATATTTAACTTATCGAACAATCCAAATTTCCAATTATCCAGGAGAGGCAAAAAAAAAAAGAAGTTAAAAAAACATAATTAAACGTGGAAATTACAATTCAGAAAAACAAAAAAAAAATGTTTTACAAAAGGAAAATAAAATTAAAATTCCATATTCCCCCAATTTAAAATCCCCTCACCTGAGAATTTCCACCGTCGCCGGAATCATCACGATTCATACCTTGAGTGATCGACGCAAGTTTCTGAAGATTCAATTTAATAACCGTATCGGCGAACAAACGTGTATCCTCCTCCGAATTACCTTCCGGCACATCAACGACGTACGATTCAAGAACAACGGTCCAGATCCGTTCATCTTTTTCAAATCTATGAACCGTCGTAACAGATTTGTAATTCCTCAGCCTATGTTCACCTCCGGTGATACTAAACCCAGTCACTTTCCGATCATCGTCAAGCAGATCAAGCCTTTCTCTAGATGTATTCGCCGGAAGTCCACTAATCACGTTCACGTAGCGCGTGCATCCCACTCGCATCTCGAATCCTTCATCAACGAAACAGGATTTGATGAAGTGTTTGTAAATCTGAGGTCGATCGAATCTTCTCACGACTGACCAAACGGTTTCAGGCGGCGCGTTGATTCGTTGAGCTAAGAGAGATGAGCAACGATCTGGACCGAGTTGGTATGTGTGGAACTCGGCGATTGATTGCGATAGCTCGGCGAATTCGTTCTGAGTTAACTCGGAAGGCATCGTTTGGTGATGGAGAGTTGAGATTATTTGGTTGTTGTTGTCTTCTTCAGTAATTGATGATGATGATTCTGAATTCGCCATTGATGTGAGCTCTGTTTTTGTTTCCGATTTGAAAGAGAGAAGATGAAGTTATGATGGAGGAAGAGAGTAAAGGGTAGATGTGGAATTTAATACAGCAGAGGTTTTTTATTTTATTTTTTAAAATATAAACGAATGGTTACCATATAAATGTCATTAGCCACTGAATCTTTTCTACTTTTAGTTGATTAATATTATTTTAAAAAGTACATGAAATTTAACCAATTTATAATTTAGCATCAACTTTTACAAAAATATGTACTATATTGTTTGTAGATTATAAAATAAGACAAAAAAAAAAATTCTTTCATTATAATAGATAGGTTATTTAAAATTTATTGACTTTGCTAAATCAATTTAAGAAAAAATTAATAATTTTTTTAATTTATCATTTTATTTTAATATAATTATCATTAAAATATAGGAATGTGATTTTAAAATCAATATGAAATTATATATTCAATAATAAAAAATAAAATAGTGTATTTCATATTCAATATTTTAATAAGTATATTATAAATCACTTATCATAAAATTCATGCATTCCTACTATTTCATATTATTCTTCAGTTTGATATCCATATCGAAAGAAAATTAAAGAGTTTATCAACTTTCGCGATATATAATAGTAGGGAATGCAATAAAAGATTATAGGGGAGTTGAGAATTTGATTATATGCTCATATATGGAATCATTAAATATTCGAATGAAATAAAAGTTATAGCGTTTTTTCGTGAAGCTATTATAAGCCTATAAGTGTCTTCATTTTTCACTAGATATTAAATTCAATAATAACTAAATATTGTATATATTAAAAGAAAAACATTAGTGCTCAGTGCTCCCATATCAATTCCACAGTTTTTAAAACATTTTTAATTTAGTTAATTCAGATTTTGTAATCATAGTTATTTCATTTGCCGAACACTAATATTATTGAGTACTAATTTCTTTATTCCATGTGCCAAACACTAATAATTACATCAATTAACATTTAATTATACTATATTTAAATAATTAAAGCACATTTTCTATATATATATATATAATAATTAAATGAATATATTTTAATTTTCTAACTATCCATATTTATGAAACTATAAATATGTATAATAAAATCAAACACAACATCTTTTAAAATATTGAAAGTATATAATATATAAACCAAAATGTATATAGTATACTAATAATAAAATTACAATAAATTAAATATCATAAAATTTGCTTGTGAATGGCATTGGCTTTTACCTAGTAATTGTAAAAATAAAACCACATTTCAATATTTTTCTCCACATTTGATATTATTTATTGTAGAGATTTTTGTTTTGTGTGTGAATGTAAAAGTATATTTACAAAAAAAACGTTTGTACAATGAATGCGACAATGAGAGTTGAAATTTTTGAACTGAAATGAAGCTACAACAAAGTAAAAGATCTAGGGAAATCTTAGAAAACTTTAACTGAGTGAGAATTAAATGTAGTTCAATTATTTTCTCGTGTATCTAGTTTTGCTCTATGTTAATTTATTCTGTAACTGAGATAGTGAGATGGGAATCCTTATTTGTTACCTTGACTTTTTTTCTATTATCATTGTAATGATTTCTCAAACAAGAATCATTATTGTAAATTTTTTGTTTTGCATTTTTTTTGTTAGAAAGGCTGTCAGAAAATATATTGCTAGAGTAGACAAAAAGAAAATGTTAAATAATTGGTACGTAACACGTTAGAGTCACTCAGGTGAACACTATGAGTCTATGACACTATGCCAAAAATGATTCCTCTATATATGTATTTCAAAAAATATTTCTCTATAAATTTTCGTGTATTTAAAAAAACTAATGAAAAGGAGAACATATATTGATAGACAATAAAATGGAGCTGACTCAAACTGTCATGATTAAATTAATTGATATTTTACCTTCTCCTAAAGTTAAAGTTAGAAAAATAATTCATATATTTATGAATTTATTGCTATATACATATATTCTTTTAGCATTATAGAGATAACACAAGTATCAAAAAGTTCGTTTTGTGGTATGATATTGATTCTGATCATTGCGAATTTTTTTAATTCTAAAATCTGGTTGAAGAATTTCCAAATATATTTTAATTTTTTTAGAAAATCCACTGACCAAGTTATAATGGAATATTTTTTAACTTGGTAGTGGATTTTGTATTTTTTGGAGGGTAGTTGCTTTATAGTACATCCTAAAAGCAAATACGATAACAATATTTTATCATTGTATAGTACAATTTTGGCTTACATTGTTGGAGTTATAATAAACATAACATAGTATATGCTTATGTCAATTACTATAATTCCTACTGATAAATTTGTCGTTAAACTTAATTAGATATCTTTCAGAAAACTATTGTTTACTGAATCAAAACTAATTTAATCCATTTTGTTTGCAACAATTATGTCAAAATCCGAGCTCATCTATATACACAGTACTAGAAAATATATTTAAGCAAAAATCGATTAACCCTATGTTTTGACTGGTAAAATGTTACGGTTTTGTAGGAAGAAAAAACTTAGATTAAAAAAAAAGTAAAAAATAATGCAAAGTCCAAACGATAAAAAAATGAGCTAAAATTAGCAACCCAATAAGCTAAAGCGAGACCATTTCTTGGTAGATTTTGTCTTCTTCTTCTTTGGTTTGCAAGTTTCATTAGCATTATTATTCTTCTTCTTAGTCTTCTTTAGTAATGGCTTCTCTATATTTGTCACTTCCTCTTTCTCTTCTTCAATCTTCTCCTCCATTTCCTATATATTACAAGAACATAACTAATCATAATTACGAAAGTAACTAAGTTGTTAGTTGATTTCATTACAATAGCCACACACAAAAATATGATGGATAAACTTTTATTTTTTAAACAATGCATTATTAGTCTAAAAGTAACAGATCCAGTCTACTAAAAATAAAATCTTACAAAAAGAAAACATAAACAATTTGTTAACATATTAGATAATCTATATAGTTAGTGATGATGGTTTCTTGTAATATGCTATTAGTTACTAAGTAATTCACAAGAGCAAATAAATAAATATATTTACCCGAAGGTCTTGTGGATGTTGTAAGGGAACATGAAAAGGATTAATGTTGCTAGTGAAAATAGGTAAAGCCTTTGTCAAATCTTTCTTAATCCTTTGGCTTGATGTTTCACCAGACCCTCCAGTTGAAGTAGAAGATCCACTGCTCGATTCCAACTCCAAACATATCTTTTACACATGATACAAAAAAAAACCCTTTAAAACATTATAAGAAATGTTGTCTAAAAATCTACAAAACTGACAAAACCATACCTGAAAAAGTCTGGTTTCTAGAGCTGCGATTCGATCTAGTAACGATCCTTTAAAATACGCTTCTCGAACAATCCCCGTGTGGCAGATGCGTTTTCGTCTTTCCATTTTGAAAGGTTTTGTTGTCTTTCTAGGTTTTTGATCTACATGGAAAACAAAACAAACACTCAAGTAAATTCATCAAATAGTAATTAAACTTTGTTTCCTTAACCTAAAAATCAAAGGTAAAATAAAAATTTACAACGAAATCCAAATGTTCAAGCCTAGAGAGCATAGGCAAAGAAGAGAGTGAATGTCTTTGTTGCTCAATCGTCTCCATAAGATTTCTTATTTTTTGTCTAACTGCGATATTCTGTTTTTGTTTTTATAGTGGAAAAAAAAGTTATATAAATAAATAAAAAATGTAAGAAGAGAAAGATAAAAGTAGTTATGAGTTCCCTCCTTTTTTTTTCCTGTTAACACTCTTTACTGAGCAGCACTAGTCATACGCTAGTTAGTTTTTTTTTTTTGTTCAATTAATTTATTTTTAATTTATTTAAGATCTATTTATCTCCATTGCAAAAAAAAAAACTAAGGATTTGATAATAAAAATTAAAAATATCAACATAATAAAAATAAAATCTAGATGAGTTAAATTGTTTTTTTTTTTTTGCTAAATAGAATATTAAAATTCTTTAAAATAATCAAACAAAATCTTGGAAATAATCAATTAATTGTTGCTACTAAATTTATAAGTGTTGACAAAAAAAATCAATAAATTGTTGTTAGACTTTTGGGTACAATTACGAAATTTTTAAATAAAATCTTCAAAATAAATTAATAAGAAAAATTGCTTACAATATAGGTTTGGTAATACATATTTTGAATATTTGATCAATTTACTTCGATCAAAATATCCACCACTAGTTTAAATCTGTTAAACCGATTTCAATAAACATTTTCGAGTCTCAGAAATCAACTGTGTAAGGGAAAACATAAACTTTGCTGAAAATTTAAAAGAATCATCTAAAAACCGAAAGGTTAATTTCAGCACAAATCGGACCAACAGTAAAACCAAACCGAAACCGGTTTATCCCAAGCTTGACCTTGTCATCTCATAAGCCAAGAAGCAAGCAGCATTAGCAGGAACACTCCTACCCATGGCTGGACCAAACCCTTTATACAAACCTTTAACTCCTTCAGCTTTCAGAATCTTGCGAAAAGCATCCATCGAACCCGTGTATTTCGGGTTTTTATAATCATCAACTTGAAGAACACTCTTCACAACATCAGTTGGATATACAAATCCCCAAAAGGAAGCACCAGCGATTCCACCAGCCATGATCAATGATCCTTGTCCTAAGCTTGAAGTATCTGAACCACCGGCTAAGAATCGCTTGAAAGCTTCGTAAACTGCAAACATTGTTGCGTTTCCCGGGACTTCACGGGCTAATGTTGGGAATAAGCCTTTGAATAGACCTCTTGCTCCACCTTCTGATCTAAGGACATGTCGAGCTACATCCATTGGTCCACCGTATTTCACGGCTGCAATCACTGAGCTTGTGGTAGAGGTGCTGGCTAATGCACCTTGTGCTTGCAACCTGATAGTGAAACAAGATTGAACACACACAAAGAGATATGTTTTAGTTCTTTGCACAATCTCTAGATTCGTTAGATCTTCATCGAAAGAAACTATAGTTCTAGTCTCTAATTGTTAACATTACCATATCGAAAAAACTTATAGCAAAATGTCAAAAGGATCTAACCTGCATTTGATCAACTCGGTAGGACAAGCAAGGAACGAAACAGCGAAACCAGCGCCTGCACCGCACACAAACTGTTGACTAATTGTCAAAGGAGCTCCAGGTTCAGACCTAAGCAATCCTTCCATTTGACCTCTCACGGTGAACAAAACCGCATTGAAGGCAGCAACGGTTGCAAGCGGAGCTCCCATACCTTTGTACAAACCTTTAGGTCCTTCAGCAGCAACAGTCTGTTTAACTGCATCGATAGCACCAGTGTACCTTGGAGGCTGGCCTGGTGTAGGAGCCGGTTGGCTCTGAAGTTTGACCTTGATTGTGTCAAAAGGATGACCTACAACTAGCTGAGCCGCTCCTCCAACAGTCCCTGAAGCTAAATCCTTTGCCGCATCCGCCATCTTCAAGAACACACAAATCAACCAAATTTCTCAGAATCAACCAAACTCAAAACTTTAGGTAATAAAGAAGAATCCTTGAGATTAAGTTTTGACCTAAACCACAACTTATACTAATCAAATTTCTCAGAATCAACAAAAAAATGGAAACTTTTATTATTTAGAATATTTTCAAGTTCACTTTTGATCTTATAACCAATCAATCAAATATCTCAGAACCAAACAAAAATCAAATCTTTAGTTAATAAAGAATCCTTGAGATTAAGTTTTGAACTAAACCACTTAAATGAATCAACTTTCTCAGAATCAACCAAAAATCAAAACTTTTTATTTATTTAGAATCCTTTAAGTTAACTTTTGACCTAACCAATAAAACCAAATATCTCAGAACCAACCAAAGATCAAAACTTTAGTTAATGAGGAATCCTTCAAGATTAACTGTTGACCAATCAATCACATTTCTCAGAAGCAACAAAAAGTCAATACTTTTGTAACGTTTCCTCATAAAGTTGGAAGCTTGTGATCCTCAAAACTCTAATACAATCCAATCATTTCCAAATCGGAAGATTTCAGAACACAATGAGGAAATAGCTTACAAACACAAAAACCAGAAACTCTCTGATAAAAAGTTTGAATCTTTAAATACCTATTACTCTAATTCAATCAAAATGTCATCAATTCAGTCAAAATCAGAATCGAAAAACCCAATTTTTTGCTTACCAGAGATTTTGATTGGAGAAAAGGCAATGAATGGATCCGAGAAAGCTAAGCCGTTCGAATAAAAATATATCTATATGTATATATATAAAACAAATCAAGATGCGAATTCACGAGATAGAGAGATTCAGAGACACAAACAAGTGATCAGATAAAACCCAAAAAGAAACAAAAAAAACTTTTCAAGTGGACATAAAAGTTTCTAAATTACTCAAAGGTTGGAGCTTTGTAAGCTTTTGTTTTTAAGTGGTTGGTGAGTGAAGAAGAGATTAGTGTTTTGTCTATCGAATCTTCACTCAATAAAAATGCCAAATTAGCTTATCAGACGGATTTGAGATGGCTTAATCCGATCATAATATGTAGGTAGTAGGTAAGGTAAAGTATGTGTCGATTTGAGATGGTTTAAGTATTTGGTTTAGGGATTGAGCTGGTTTAAAGCTAATTGGGTTTGAAGTGTTTAAGACTTTAGATGGATGGGCCCAGTAGTTCTGGATAATGTCAAGCCCAATAGAAATTGCTGAAAGCCTGAAACTGTTATAAGCCGTTGGAAATGGAGGAATATGGAGTAGTCAGTCTTTGTTTGGTGGGTTCTTGGTTTATTTGTTCTTGTTGAATGTTGAGTATGTGATTCAATTGAGCTAATTGGCCGTAGAGGCGTACCTATGTGAAACAAAAAAGGCATTTGCCTTAGGTCTCCAAATTTAAAACAAAATTTAGGGTTCCGATTTTAATTTTTTTCTTCTTATATATTGATGAAAAATATATTTTAGTATGATATCTCTTAAATTTAAATTTTTATTTCATATACTTCAAAATAGTGTTAATTTTTTCTCATATTTTAAAAAATTATCTTAAACTTTTAGTATTTTTAATAGATTAAGAAAATGTTAATTAAAATAGATTATAAAATAGTATAAATTATATTTTATAGCTTAAGAAGTGTTTTATACTATAAGAAAATAGTAAAAAATTTATCTTCATAAATAAAAAATAGTGTTTATTATCTTTAATTTATTATAATAATATGTTAAATTTTAATTATAATATATATTTTATCATCAAAAATATTATAAAATATTTTTTTTTCCGCCTTATGCCTCTTAAAATCTTGGCACGGTCCTATGGGTATGTTGTCAATTTTGATGCATGCTATTGCTATTGAAAGATGCATCATCGAAAAACTTATCGAGTAATGAAGCAGTCACATAGTTGGATCCAAGTCATGTTGTTAACGGAGCCAGTCCTAGGTATACGAAGATCGGAAACGAGTTTTTTTTTTTTGATCAACAAACTCTTGTTATATTCATTCATTCCCAAGAGGAGGATAGTATAAGTCAACAACCAAGAGGTTGGATACATCAAGTTTAACAATAGTCATGATTAATAGATCATTCGACGTTGGAAAAAGGTTCTTCGCCTCTTGTGTCGCCAGTCTGAACGACATTGAGATAGCTAAGAAGTTTGGGATGATTCTCTCCATAAAGGAGGACGGTGGAGTCGAGGAATTCTCCATGACGGAGAAGCTTGGACGCCAAAGACCCTCAAGGTCAGATAAGAGTGAAGCGTGATCAATGAAGACAGAGCAATGATGTGGTCTAAAGGCCATAAGCGAATAGGCGACTAGATCTTGTACCCATGACAAACATGATAAATTTTGGAGTTCTCGGCCAAATTTATCACATATGTCTTAGGTGAACAAACGAAAAAGTCAGCCTAGAATTTAAAAAGGACCTGGGCTTGGGGGATGAAGTTAATGGGCCTCCATTTCTGAAAATGGGCCGAGAAGAAAATAACCAAAATGGGCCGAATTGGACTAGGCCCAACACGGGAAACCCTAGCTTTCCTTGGAAAGCATCGATGGCTCTTCGACTGAAGCAGCTGAGCGGCGGCGGCGGCGAGCTTTTGATCGTACTGAAGTGAGACTTCGCCGGAGGCTGGAGGCTGGGAAGCATGGGTGAGGTACATGGGGCAGAGGACCGATACCAGAGGGAGCATCTACCGATGGAGATGAAAGCGTCAAAGTACTTGGCGAGCTCGCGAAAGGTATGGCTGTGAGATGGGGTTGAGAGAGTGGAGGATCTTCGGAGTTTGTCCGAGAATTGTTCAACTCCGGTCGGAGACTTTGCGAACACCGTCGAAAGTACCAGATCCGGAGAAGAGAGGTCAAAAAGATCGACGCCTAACACAGAGGCAAGGCTAGAGGAACCAATCGTAACATAGAGCAAAGAAACGAGAACAAGGTATGGAACAAGATTAAAAACCAAAATATTAGTCTAAACTATATAATTTTACTTCCATACTCTTCTACAAATCATTAACCAAGATTTCAAATTAACATTCAAACAAGATAATTAAGTCATGTCTCTTGTGACATATTCAAGCGAATATAAGATTTTACTAAATTTTTTTTTTTTTAAGAAATTCATCAAATCGATTAGTCAACAATATTTGATAAGTAATCCATGGGTTCCGATAACAAATTTCAACCTTCATCAAAATATCTAAGTCTTTGTATTTACAAAAACTAAATTTTGAATTACATGTCTAAACTTTCACATATGCCAATCTATAATTCAAAATCATGCTTTAATGAATTTAATAAATTAGCCAATTATTTGATTTTTTAAAAAAATTATTCTAAATCCGAAAATACAACTAAAGTCTAAATTAATTAGAAACATAATTAGAAACATACTTATTATGCCATTGTTGGTAAATACACAAGAACGTAAGTTACCTACCATTACAAAGAATTTCTGGTTATGAAAATTGAAAAGGTAATAGATTAGATGGCTCTGTATATTTTCCTCTCTTTTTTTTTTTTAAATTCCATTGACTACCTTAATTTTAAATTTAGTTGGTTACTATAAATTATTTATAAAGATTTGACTTAGAATACTAATGGCTCTTGAGTTTTTAATATAAATAGGGACGTTGGCCAATGTTTATTTTTGTATTGAAGTAAGCACGAGCCTGGCAATTAGAGGACATATATCCACCATAAGAAGGATGTTCTGAAGTATAAGTCTCTGTCTTGATACCATAAACATCAAACTTCCCTGGTAAACAACGTTCTACGCTCAATTTGTCAACTGAATTTAGATCTTATCTAGGACCAATTTTTTTTTATATAAATATTTGTAGTTACAAAAAAGTCTAAAATTATTTAGAATATTCAAAATTTAAGATTGGAAATTTATAGTGAAATAAACGATTTTTATAACAAAAAATTTATTAATTTTGAAATGTTAAGTCCAAATTATAAATTATAAAAGAACAAAAAATTTATGAGGAAAAATTATTAATTTTAAATCATGAACTAGTGACAGTTTTCACATACATTATTTTGAAGAAAAGCAAAATATCCTACTTAAGGCTTGCATGAAAGACATATGGGAAGATATTCTTAATTGGACGCAAAAAAAAAAGATATAGTCCCTAATATTTTCTCTCCCTATTTTAAGCATACATTGCGTAAAAAAGATTAAGAAGTTCAATTTTAGCGAAAGTTATTAATAAGATATTGCTAATTTAGGGAATACATATCTCTAAATCTAATAAAAATTACTCAATAGTGTGTATATAATATGAAGAACATGTTTGGTAGTAGGGTCAATTTTCACAAATAATTATCAACGGTTGAAGATAGAAAAGAGGAAGAGTCAGCATATGGCTTCTCCTTGGTTGCTGTTGTTGATATTCTCTCTTTCACTACTTTGCCTCCGAGGATGGTCTCAAAATACTAAGGTATGTTACAACTTTGTAAGTACTTTGATATAAACTTATAACACAAATAAAAATTTTAAACTCTCGTATTGTGCAGCCTGATCAAGACGGCCTAGAATATGAATGCGTTGATATCCACAAACAACCTTCACTACAACACCCTCAGCTCAAAAATCATCAAATCCAAGTATATATATTTCTATATAATTACATCAAATTGTCTATTCTTGTACCTAATGTTTTTTTGTTTTGTTTCATATCCATTAAATTGTCGATATATTTTGTTTCATGCGATTTTATAGATGAGACCGAGCGACGAACTCTTAGCCATGCTATCGAGAGAAGCATTATCACAAAACTTATCAAACGCTGATGAAGCAGTTGTAGAGTTTGATATACCAGAAGAAGGATGTCCTCAAGGACAAGTACCAATCCATAAACCAAGAAGGCTCAACCATACCGAGAAAAGTTTTCACCCTAATGGCGAAACTCTTGTTCAACATGTGAAGTGAATTAATTTTTTATCTTTAAATAAATTACTATATATATATATATATTTTTTTTTTTTTGATAAAAAAATAAATTACTATATGATCCAAAACATTTATGTGTATATTTATAACATACTCTACATGATGATCTATAGTTTGCGATGATTAAGAAAATAGATGACAACCCATGGCGTGGAACAACAGCAGTGGTTGGTATTAACCAACCTCAAGTGATAAATAATGACCAATTCAGCTTGGCTTTGATTATGCTCACAACTAAGTATGATGGGGAGAGCACCACTGCCTGGCTTGGTTGGGCGGTAAGAATTTTTTTTTTTTTTGTTAGTTTCTTATATATTAGATAAATGATAAACAGTCAAATGATTGCTAAATACCACTTAGGCATGAATGTTTTCAAATTTTTAAAATTGTTTTTGGATTATAGTTTTTGGTTTTTGGATTTTGGTTTATGGTTTTTAGATTTTTATTTTTTGATTTAAAATGATAAAAGTTAAGTCACATTAAAAACTGAAAAACCAATGTAACATAGATTTTAGGTTATAGTAAAAACGTCTTTTAGCATTTGCAATTGATGCATTCGAATAATATCATGACATTCAAATTATCATTACTAATAAATATTTTTTAATATGTATGAATGTTATAAGGGCCCTTAATTTTACTAAAGATCTTTTAACATATCAAAGTAAATTACCTTCATATCATTTGAAGTGTATTTTTTTTTTTTTTGATAAAAGGTTAGTTTGAAATTGCTTTGCTACTTATGATTGATAATAAACCTTGGGAACGATTAATATTGATACACTTCCATAGTAAATAAAAAAAAAACAATTCCTGTAGAACGATCAAATCTGATCAGATTTGAGACAACTCATTATTGTAGTAGATTTAGACCAGTTCGAAATATGATGGTTTATAATATAAAATTTTTGAACTATTGGTAAAATGGTAGACTTTAATTAATTATAATATCTTAATAATTTTGACTTTGTAGGTATTTCCTGAAATATATGGCGATACTCGTACAAGACTTACTGCATACTGGACTGTGAGTAACATTGTCACTATTATTTTATTTATTTTATATGAGTTTCTCTTCACTAATCATGAAATTTTTATATTTTTTACAGCCAGACACCGATGTTAACGGATGCTACAATGTAAGATGTAAAGGCTTCGTTCAAATAAATAAGAGAATCTTTCTTGGTGCTCCTTTTGCAAAAATCTCTGTGAAGGGAGGCCAACAATATAGTGCATTCTTTTCAATCACTCAGGTATATATATAACAACTACGTACATTTTCAATAAAACTTAAATGAATATAAAAACTTACATATATATTTTGTTTTTATTACAAATAATAGGATCCGAAAACGAATAACTTTTTGGTGACTGTTGGGAATAATTACATAGGCTATTGGCCAGAGGAAATTCTACCATTATTTGACGATGGAGGAGCTGAAATGGTAAGGTTTGGTGGGGTAACGAATACAAGGTCCGATGGGTTACAATCATATGAGATAATTAGCCCACAGATGGGTAATGGTAATAAACCATTAGAGGATGAAGTTGATCTAAAGCATACTAGTTTTATGCACTCTATTAAATATGTGACACAAGATTATCAAATTGTCGACATTGATGATAACAATTTCACTGAAGATGCGGATGCTGGTAAATGTTTTGATGTGAGTTATCTTGGCAAGTTTGGGCGTTTTGGGAAAAGTTTTACTTTCGGTGGACCAGGTGGTTTATGCGATGTGTGATCTTTGTTTTTTTTTTTGGGGTGATATTTTGGGTTTAGCTGGTAAAAAATACTACTCCATGTTTTCTCATATGTTACCAATCAGAAAAAAATTAATAAAATAAAATAATGTTTTGGTTGATTTATGCTATATGATACAGTGTTACTTATATATGTTATTGGATAACCAAAACATTTGGGCATCAGAACTAGAGATATCCACATCGCAATATTTGTTTTTCTTCTAAAATAACGTTTTCTTTTCTTTTATCTTTTCCTTATTATTCTTCTAATGTTTTTTACTCAGACGCAAATCTTCTAATCTTTTCCTTAAAATATATCTTTAAAAGTTGTGGCCGGAAAAAAAGAAGAAGTTGTGGACTAATAATAACCCATGAGATTTCAATATTTTGGGGAAAATTAATGGGGAAAAAAGTAAAATGTAATTGCTTTAATCAATGTTTTAAAAACATATCAGTTTTCTGATTTTCTCCCATTAAATTAGTTAATCATATTGTTCAACATTTTTTTTTAAATGTGAACATAATTTTTTTTTTTATTAATGGGTATAAATGTGAACATAATTCCTCTCGGTCTCGGGTTACTACTTTTGTTTTTTTTTTGTTAACTGAGAAAATAGTAAAATCGCCTCGTTGAGAGAAAAACTTGTACGGTAACCCTAGCCATTCTTTACTGGGACATGTTAAGAAAGTTCAACATCTGTTGTTCCTACTTTTTTTTTTTTTTTTTTTGAGCAACACATCTGTTGTTTCTATAGAAATAGAAATTGTCACTTAAAAATAGAAACAACCGATGGTGAATAATTGTATAATTGTATATGATAGGTCGTTGTCTTTCTCAAAAGAAGCTCTTGTATTAATGGCAATTGCCTTAAATATAGACTCACTGAATGGTGATGTGGTACCAAAGTTATAAAGTTCATTTTGTGGAGGAGAATTTCATCACGTGCATTCTTAGTTTTTGATCTAGCTAGCCGACGACAAAGTTGCAGTAATCAATTAAATAAAATAAATGACGACTTGATTGTGATCTAGCCGACGACAAAGTTCATTCGTGTGGTTGCAAAAAATATGGGTTTCATGTGGTGCGCAGAAAATTTCGTTGCACTATGAGTTCGTTCTAACGGAACTTAAAGCTGTTGTTATAAAGGTATATTGTTTTCTAGCTAGAGTTTAGATTTTGCATTTTTAGATTTAGCCAGCGGATGTTATTAGTGAAGAAACCAATTCATAGTTTTTTTTTTGTTAAAGGGTCAAAACAAATTAACCATAATTAATTCAATCTTTAACAACCAAACAAAAAAAACTATAGTTTCAAAGGAAACATGTGAAAATTTCGAAATTTTTGTTAAAGCTTTTTAACATTTATAAGTTTCTAGAAAGTTGTGAAAGCTTTTTCAAAAACTAATTATAAAATTCGATATATTACTGGAAACAGTTGTTATATTACTGAAAATTTTTCCGGCTAAGCTTAAACTAGTTTCTAAAAACTTGTGAGTTTCCAAAAACATGTGGATATCTCTAATTTTTTTTAATGTCTGATCATTTCAATCAAAAAAATGCGATTCGCTAATCTTTTAGCCTTCAATTAACACTGATAATATATATAAGTTGTCATCAAGTAATGGTTAAACTAAAAAAAAAAAAAAAAGAAGTATGTCTGTTATATCGATCAGGAATGAAACTTTCCAACAAAAAAAATAATGTTGAGTTTTTATTTCCAACTTGGTGATGATTGGTTTGTCGCTCCTCCACACGTTCTCTTGGTTTCATTATCTTCCACCATTGGCCGATTTTAAAAATAGAACCCTATCTTTTTCTTCTAGTTATAAGTATAACTTTAAGTTTGAAATTACTCCTTATAATTCAAAATATAAAGTGTTTTAGCTACGAGATAAGTTTGAACGGTTAGATGTCCTCTTCACTCGTTCATCAATATTTAGATGCCTTAATTGATTTATATTTTTCATCTAAAGAAATATAAGAACAGTGTGATGACCATTATGGTGTTTTTCTACTTGTCGGTTAAAGCAAAATTAAAGCAAGGAAGAAAAACTCTAGAAATATTAAGGATTGAATCTACTTTCGGAAATATGTTTGTATTTGTGGGTTCCAACATGTAATCAATGGAAGGAAATTATGAGGAACATTGATGGGAAAAGTTTCAATGCTGATATGGACCAGGCCTAATTGGAGACATAAATGATTGGTCAGGTCGTTTTGCTACCATATGAGAAATGATAATAACAAAGTGGCTTAATTATATGCTTACAGATTGTATTTTTTATGGTTAATTTTTATCATCCCCCAATGTATTAATCCCTTACCGTTAAAGGATTTTGTAAATTTCTGGTAATATTAATGAATATATAAGATGTAAAGACAAAGAAAAAAACGTCCGATTTTAACTGATGTGTAAACTGTAGTTTCAGATATATGTTTTGTTGTAGTTATGAGTTATGTTGAAAATGTTTCACTGTGTTTGTGTATAATTAACAATGCTACATATACTAGGTGAATTCCCGCGAGTTTATGGTTACACATTTTATTTTGAAATGAAATTCTCTTATATATATATATGCACATGCTTTTGTATATTTGTATAACTTATTTGCATAAACTCTTGATAATTCTTTTCTTTTATGGTAATTATATTGATTTTTTTTTTTTGGTTTTAACTTGTATTGATTCTTGTGTATATATATGTATATATATGTACACATGTATGTAATCTAAGTCTCTAGCAGGGAGGTCTACCGTCTACCTAATTTCTGAGTTAAACGGTATTCAATAATTTCATGCTTCTAACTTTTCTACAAGTTGGGATAAACATAATCTCATTCTTAAAATTTTAAATGAAATAAGATAACTCAACTTAATTAGTTTTTTTTGCAAGAGTAAATGAATATGTTGTAGCTACAATGTTAGCAGACCATTAATTGTAAGATGTATGGTTCAATGTTTCATCATATTCATCATTTTTATGATCCCCATAAGAAGCTTACTATCATCATTCGAGACAAGGAAATGATGGAACTTAATATAGAAAAATAAATTTTCACCAAAGTTTACTTTATTTGAAAAGTAATCGGGGGAGTATTGAAACTGATATAAAACTGATACTTAAACCAAAAAAAAAATTACAGCTTGTTCATGTCTAAGTGAAGTCACTCCCAAAGAAATAGCCGTAATCAAAATCATTAAGGTTTTTAAACCTAAATTTCCAATAATAAACCCGCTTCCCAATTCCATCACTATTCACTAAACAATCAAGTTCAGGATTATAGCAAGTTAAGAATCTTCCTATCAATCTGCCACAAAAAAAAGGTTGATCCGAAGGCTATATCTAATCATCATCGATATGGCCATGAGGAAGAATGAATTTAATGTTAAAACACATTCGCAATACTTGAACAAAGAAATTCTATTACAAAATTTCTATCATGTTATATAGTGCAAATACCCTACTTTATTGTTAAGACTTGAGAATATAAAAGGAAAGAATCAAAAATAGAAAATGTGGTCCTTTCGCCTGCTGATCGCACATGGGTCATAAAAGTTTTGAAAGAAAAAATCTAAGAAAATTTCATACGTGAAATTTTTTTTTGGTTTAAAATACACTTCAAAAACAAAGCAAAACATGCTTTCATGTTTCTTTATAAACTGGAGACAAACTTCTAATATTCCGACAATAGAGAAAGACAAACTCAAACCGATAACTTATCCATGAGCGAAGCTCACTTCACCTCCGATTTGTTACCTCCTTTACCTCCGGCGAATCTCAGCCTCGAGACTACACTCCATAAGCGGTTACAAGCTGTGTTGAATGGGACACACGAGACTTGGACTTACGCCATTTTCTGGAAACCGTCATACTATAACTTTTCCGGCGAGTCAGTACTCAAATGGGGCGATGGATTTTACAATGGCAAAGAGGAAATGACTCGACAGAGTCCGTTGTCTCCGGTGGAGAAAGAACGCCGGAGTAAGGTTATCGGAGAGCTTAGAGCGATGATCTCCGACGAAGCTTTTCCGGTGGTTGAAGAAGACTTCGACGACGCTGAAGATGACGTTGAAATGACGGATACGGAGTGGTTTTACTTGGTTTCGATGACGTGGAGTTTTAGTAGCGGATCCGGGTTAGCGGGTAAGGCGTTTACTACGAATAACCCGGTTTGGGTTACTGGGTCGGATCAGATATACGGGTCGGGTTGTGATCGGGCTAAACAAGGAGCGGATTCAGGGTTACAAACCATTGTGTGTATTCCTTCCCATAATGGAGTGTTGGAGCTTGGATCCACAGAGGAGATCCGGTCTAACTCGGATCTTTTTAATAAGATCCGGTTCCTTTTTAATTTTGAAGGATCCAAGTATATTTCCGGATCCCCGAATCCGAGTCTAGTTTACCCACAGCTGCATAGTAATTTGAATTTCTCAACTTCCCATTACACATTGGCGAGAGTTACTTGTAGTGACTATGTTAAACAGTTTTCAGAAAATTGCTACCCTAATTATTCTTTAGGTCATATCCATAATAAAGACGACAAAACAACTGACGTGAAGTTGAAGCCAGAAATTAAACGAGCAAAAAAGCGCGGGAGAAAACCAGCGGACGTTAGAGAAGGGTCGTTGGACCATGTGGAAGTAGAGCGGATGAGACGTGAGAAGCTAAACCAACTATTCTTTATATTGCGAGAGGTTGTACCAAACGTATCAAAGATGGACAAAACGTCGTTGCTCGATGGTGCGATTTGTTACATAAACGAGTTGAGAAGAAAAGTTGAAACGTTGGAATTAGAGAAAAATTTGATTCAAATTCAGCTCGATGAAGTTAAAGAGATCATAAGAGAAAACACGGTTTCTAAAGACGAAGAAAACAGATTGGAGAAAATTGAGATGAAGATCCAAGTGAAGATTATGGCTGGTGATGGGATGATTATAATGGAATCGAGTAAGAGAAAACATTATGGAGCAAGATTGATGACTGCTTTGATGGATTTGGAAGTAGAACTGAATCATGCGAGCATTTTAGTGATTAAGGATCTCATGATACAACAAGTGAATGTGAAGATGGGATTGAGAGTTTACGAGCAAGAACAACTTCGGGCTATGTTGATATCTAAAATTAATTATGGGTAGTTTTTTTTATAATGTTTTGAGAAACTTAGACCATCCTCATCCCTCATCTTTTTGATGGGTGTCTTCCATATTAATTAATATTAAAATTAAAAACACTGTCTTTTTTAGAGTATTTAATTGTCTTTAAGAAAACACCATCTAAAATTAAAAACATTTTTTTTTTTATTAATTTTATATGTAAAAACCTCCACCAAAAATAACCAATATGGATGGACTTATGGGTCAAATTATTGTTAGTATTCGAAACACTGATTATTTCTCTCATTTACTAACAAACTTGATCTACAAAGCCATCTTTGCATATCTCCAAATATATAAATCTATAAATCCCTTTATTCTTAGTGAAAAATGATGCATGCATAAATAATATTTAGGGCAATTTTCATAAATAGCAATAAACGAAGTTTTTTAACAAAATTTAGCACATATTTTTATTTAAATCACAAATAACATTTTTAGTAATAACTTCATATTTTTATGATTTATGATTAAGGGTTTATAAGTCTAAACCATAAACCATACCCTTACCTCCTAAAAACTATATACTACATTATAAAATAAATAATACAAAAAAAAATTAAATTATATATTTTATAAAATATTATTTATGACTTAAATAAAAATGTGTGCTAAATCATGTGGAACAAAAATTTAAATTAGTACTATTTTAAGAAATTTCTCAAATTGTTTTGTCCCGAGGGGAATTGATAAAGCATATTTGTCGCGTATCCCTTGATTTTATGTTAACCTTTAGACATTAAAACACCAAAAGGGCATACATATTTAGGCCCATTAATATTATGTTTTCATAACCCAATAACTAATGGGCTGGTTGCTTCGGGTTATTTTAAACCCCGATTAAATAGCTAATGGGCTGATTCGAATCAGATTAAACCGAACCGGTTTAATCAATCTATGGCGCTCTCTGTTAACAAAGTTCTCAACTTTTAGGGTTTCGTCAATCTCTCTCTCTTCCTCTTTCTTCTCTTTGAAATCGAACGAGGATGGGGAAGAAGAAAACGAAGGAGACGGAATCTCAAAACGATGAAACTCAACCCCAATCAGGAATCTTCACCACTCTCTTCTCCGGCGATGTTGCTGAAGGCGAAAGCTCTGCTTTTTCGAGTCTCTTCTCCGATGATAACCCTTTCCGGCGAAAACAACAACCGGAAAACAAAGAGAACCAGGATTTGAATGCTAAGAAACGAAATGTTGAAGAAGAAACAGTTTTGCCCGTGAAGACGAAGAAATCTAAAAAGGAGAAAAAACTGAAATCTCCAGCTTCAGAATCTGACGTTGATGGTGTTGAGAAAGAGGCGGATTTGGAGATTGGGTTGGATTCAAAGAGGAAGAAGAGGAAGAGAGATGAGATTGAGAATGAATACGAGACGAAGAAGTATGGAAGCGTTGAGAAAAAGAAGGAGAAGAAGGTTGGTGAAAAGAGGAAGAAAGCTGATGAAGTAGCTGATACAATGGTTTCAAAGGAAGGATTTGATGATGAGAGTAAGCTTCTTAGAACTGTTTTCGTTGGGAATTTGCCATTGAAGGTTAAGAAAAAGCTTATCTTGAAGGAGTTTAGTAAATTTGGTGAAGTTGAATCTGTGAGGATACGCTCTGTGCCCATTGTCGATGTGAGTTTCTTACATGTTTCTTTTAGTTATAAGTTTTGGATTAGAGAATGAGAAAGGTTTCTGATTTGTTGATTTTGATTTGATTAGTCGAAGAAATCGAGGAAAGGAGCTGTTTTGTTGAAGCAATTTAATGAGAAAGCTTCAAGGTCTGTGCTTTGAAACCTTATTATGGATTCTGATTTTGAACTGGAGAAAAAGTCTAATGTTAATCTTTTTGGGAATTGCAGTGTTCATGCTTATGTTGTGTTTGAAACAGAGCAATCTGCGGAAGCTTCTCTAGTACATAACATGTCTCTGGTAATGTAACTTTTTTCGTCTTTTGCTCTCTGTGGTTGAGTTTTAAGGAGTTGTGTGTAGATTTGATTAATGGGTTTATGTTTATATTCAGATTGATGGGAATCATATCCGTGTTGATAGAGCATGTCCGCCTCGTAAGAAACTGAAAGTTCATGATGCTGCTACTCATTTGTATGATCCTAAGAGGACAGTCTTTATGGGTAATCTCCCTTTCGATGTGAAGGTTAGTAGTAGTCTTAGGGCTCTTCTGTTCAATTGCGATTCTCGAACATAGTCTCGAGCATTTCTCAGGTATGTTTTGTTTGTTTCTTAATGCAGGACGAGGAGGTGTATCAACTGTTTACTGGTAAGAGTAATCTAGAGAACACTATAGAAGCTGTTCGTGTCATTAGAGATCCTCACTTGAACATTGGAAAAGGAATAGCTTACGTCCTGTTTAAAACACGGGTATGTTGCTATAAACTTCGATCTTTTAATGTTTTGAGTTATAACTAATTCGATCTGATGAGTCTTTTTATTTGTTTAACTTATAGGAAGCTGCAAATCTTGTAATCAAGAAAGGATATTTGAAGCTTAGAGACAGAGAATTACGTATTTCTCGAGTCAAACCTGATGCAACACCGTCAAAGAGAAAGATCAATCCTTCTGATGCTTACTCTCCCGCTGAGAAAAGACTACAAAAGGACAAAGTAGTCTCACCAACTGCGACAGGGAAGGCTAATCTTTCATATCAAGGTGTACGAGCTTCAAAATCCGGTGATGATAAGAAGGCTTATCAGAAAAGTCCTGCACAATCAAGGATGATGAGACCTAGAGGAAGTAGCAGCGGCGGTGAAAGCAACAAAGCTGGAAATAATAGTACTTCGAAGCAGCGAAGTAATAAGCGGCCAGCGGTTGCTGCAAGAAAGGCGAAAGCGAACGCTAAAGTTTCTAAAGATAGCGGTGGTAAGCGATTTGCAGGGACTAAGCGTAAACAAGAAAACCGTACGCCTGAAAGCTTCTCTAAGAAGAAGAAACCAAAGCGATTTTAGGCGGTTTCTTTAAACCTTGATGATGAACGTCTCTTTCTTACTCCTTAGTTTTGATACTAGTAGTCTCTTTTGTATTGTTCTTTATATGAAGCATGATATAAGTCACTGTAATGTTTCAACAATTATTGTTTTTTTCTTGCAAGTTTAAAGAACAGCTTTTTTTGATGATTCTTTAACATGTTTATTCACATTAAACAGAATTTGAAGAGTTTCTTTGCTTACTCGACATCTTATGAACAGTCTATAATAAAGATTTGAACTTTCTTTATCATTAGAGTTTCATAAAGTACAATATTTACTGTTACAACGACTAGTTTCAACATTTGATTTGAAATTGTAAAGGTAATGTACAGAGAGGCTTGATCTCGTGTAGTCGTGTTGTTTCATCTTTTAGCAAGAAGCTACACTGCTACAGACCCTCTAGTTGGTTTGGAGGCTTTCGTTTACGTGTGAGTCTTCAAAGCTGTGGATCAGATGGTTGTCCAAAAATAAAAAAGTGGATCAGATGGGAGATATAGATACAAATATCCAATCAGTATCTTAGTGTCCTAATCAAAATACTTTAATTTGCTGAATAAAGATAAGTTAGAAATATCAAATTTATAGTGAAAATTTTCACTTGTATACATATAGGGGTGTTAAAGCGGGTTAACGCGCCCCGTTTAATTCGCCTGTTACGAATACAATTTAATTATGGGTTTTGGCGGGTTGACCTGCCTTAACCCGCATGTTCTAAACTAATAATTTTAATCCACTCCGCATCATAACTGCTGGTTTAGTGGGTCGGTCTGCAAGTTTTAAAACTAAATTAACAAAAAATAAAACAAATGATAGTTTCACAAAACAAACTCAACTATCATGAAATAAGTGCATTTCATTTCCTTCCTAAACTAAACTAAATAGTTCAAAAATCACAAAATACATATTATAAGAAGAAATCATGAAAAAACGAAAAAGAAAAGAAAAAAGCTTATATGATATAAATACTTATCCTTAGTCTTGAAAGATAAACAAGCAGGTGAATAGTTTCCCACTTCGACAAATAGATCTAAGGTAAAGTGTCATCATGATTATTTGAATATGTAGAGTTCAACTTTAAAAATTTTGAAATTTGGAAAAATAACACAAGAGATTAATGGACCATGACCCATGAATCCATGACTGTGTATATAAATTACATAATGTAAGCAAAAAAATGACCCGTGGATTAAACCGTAACTCATGCAAGTTTGTTCTACAAAGACGTATAGACCGCAATGGGCCAACCCACAACAAAGACGTATAGACCGCAATGGGCCAACCCACAATACCATCTATGTTTTGGGCTATCAAAACATGAACCCTAACACATCCCATTTTGGTTTGATAATTGGACATATATGGGACATTTGATATCCTTTATTGGAGAAGCGGTGCCGGCTAGCCTCAAAATTAGATTGGATGCAAAGGTAATTGATAGGGTGAGGCATGGATCATGGAATATGTATGTGGTTCGCTTGGAGGCCTCTCAGTCTCTCATGATCAGTCTCACAAACATAACCCCGCCTGATGCAACCAGAAGTATGAACTCCTTCCTATGGCGTAATGCATCATGATCATTTACTGATCAATTCTCTTCCAAGCAAACTTGGGAGCATCTATGACATCATTCTCCTCGGATCTCATGGTAATATGTGATCTGGTTCAAGGAGCATTCCCGCTACTCATTTATAGCCTGGTTGGCAATGAAATCACGATTACCCTCTCACGATAGACTAAGATCATGGGGACATGGAGGTACCATGACGCAGTTGGAAAATCCTAGGTTTAGCAAGCACTAAGTCGAAACTCAAGTTCACATGCGATGAACTTGAAAGATAATATTCTGGAATCCACTAGAAAAGAGAAAAACTCTCTGAATTCAATTAAGAAATGAGTTATGAGGTATATTTTTTAAAAGACCTAGGATCTCTTTATATAGATAAATCCCAAATAGAGAAAATAAAACGACTTTAGAATAAAGAAAACCAATAGAAATTGACATAGTAAAAAAAAAAGAAAATTAACTAAATTAATTAAAACCCAAACGATTAAGCTCGTGCATCATACCATCATATTAATATTGCCTTCTTTGCTTTGATGGTCTCGAAAATCACAAACATCTCTTCTTCACCTGTCCATTCTCAGCTCAGATATGGCAGATGGTAGCATCTCGAGTCCTCCCATCACCTCCACCTACTCTTGCTGAAGCATCCGCTTGGATCCTTCGATCAAGAGACAATCATCCCGCCCCAGCTATCATCATCATCAAGATCCTCCTTCAGTCTGTGCTCTACCACATTTGGAGAGAACACAACTCAAGGCTCTTCACCTCTGCTTTGTCTTCAGCTTCTGCCATCAGCTTGCTCGTTGATCGCTCAATCCAGAACATATTGCTCTCTTTTCCTTCTTCTGATCTCTCTCCTTCTCTCCTTGAATTATATTTTGGTTGTATCTCTTTTTCCATTTAATTCTAGTTATTAGATGTTCTTGTTAGCTCTGGGGGCCTTTGTATTGGGTAGAATAAATTGAAATCACAACAAATTACAAGATATACAATCTTCACATTAAAAAATAAAATAAAACTCTAACTCATCCCATAGCAGTGCGGATTGGACGTAACCCGCGAGTTTTCAACCCTAATTAAGATCCCTATTAATACATGTCCTATTTTCCCCTAAATATGTTTTTATTAACTTACCATCATGACCATATAATTCAATCATGGCAATGGTTCCAAGACTAATAAATTTATAAGTTTCCGTGATTGGAGGGGCTTTCTAAGTAATTCAAATTTGAAAGACTTGACTAACGCCTAAATTCGGTAATTTCCTTTTCCAACATTCAAATAATGAAGTCGACAATTTAGAATGATTGATTGGATTGACATGTTTACTGTCCATAACCGAAAAAGTAATTCTCAAACTCCAACACTTTAGTTTTGACCGCCACAGATAATATTCAAACAAAATGACACCAGTTCGATGCATCTTACAAATTTTCAAATAATAGACAAAAGTTTTAATATAGAAGAACTTTAAGGTGAAACTACAGAACATAGACCAAAATGCTTACCTAAGACTTTGGGATTTATAACTACTATACTGTCCGCAAGTCATACAAGATGAAGACAACCCTTATATAAAATATCAATCTGACTAAAATATAGATGTGTGGTTTAAAACAAATCGATTCAAAATCCCATAGTCTCATTTAAATTGATATATAAGAACCCTGAAACAAAGTGGAACCAAATCGGAAAAAAAAAACGAGCCAATTTTTTTCTTTAAAACTAATGATTGGCTTGTGAAAATATGAATCTACACCAAAACTATAAAACCATCTGAAGCTTCTGATTACGCTTTTTTTTTGGTGAATCAAAACTGCAAAAAATAAACTAAAAACCCCAAACACTATCCAAAATCCAGATCAAACATTATACATAACACAAACGTTATATATATATATATGTAGATATAACATATTGTAGATGTAAATGAATTATCATATACTTTTGGTCATGCTTGACTCCTTGTACGCCACCGGCAGTCCGATTTTTCAACCAAAACCGGTATCCACTTGTGGCATACAGGGAGCCAGGCATAACGACGAAAACAACATATGCATATATAACCTATAAGCATGAACGTTGGACATCTTTATACGTACGTCCATAATTGGCTTGAATTGAATCATAACCTTTGTTTGTTACTGTTGGGAAGAGAAAATGAAGAAGTTAGAGAGAAATATTGGAGATTTTTGGTTGAAGAGGAATTGGTGGTACAGATATATAAAGGAGAAAGAGAGAAGAGAACTAACTATGTTATTACCAAACTAAAAAATAATTCAAAAGCATTTGAACAAAATTAGGTTTCCATTTCTAAAAGTTTTGAATATGATGAAGAGAGCTGAATAAAATAGTCAAAAAAAAAGAATCCATTTACTCACTTTCCATAAAGGTTTCTCTTTTCCACATACTGTATTTTTATTGATTGAGAATTAATCAATTAAATCATGCAAAGATTTTGGCTTTTATAAAGCACATCATTAAAAAAAAAAGACAAAGATAATGGATATTATTAATTATAATTTTACTTCCTAATTCAAATTCCACAATATCATCAACTTTCTTAAAATTCTTTTTTTCTGTCAACATTTTTTCTTAAACTCCTGTAAATATTTGTGTATTGTAAGATGGAATCAGAATATGGATTCTTCTGGTTAAAGGTAATAAACCTGCTGTGTTGCTTTTAAGTTTTAATTGATTAAATAGTTTCGTTGGAGAACTTTATCAAGATCTTTCGTATTATATAAAGGAAAATTTATCAAAAAGAAAGAGTGAATGGGCCATTGATCAATCATGTTCATGACCATAAAGGACCTACATTTTCATCCCAATCCAGAACTTTAGCGTTGGGCAAATCAAAATGAGATCCCATTAGGAGGTCTTTGCTTATTTGTTTTTCTTCTAGTTTATATATGCGTTTATTGTGTTTTTTTTTGCTGGGAAAAGAATACTTTCATTAATAAGTTTATAGGATACAGTTTTCTTTTGGAGAAAACTAATCGGAAGAGTTAGAGTTTACATAAAAAAACACAAGACCTCATATTCAAGTTTTAGTTGGCATGGACATTCAAATTGCGAGATATAAATGAAATCGAAAAAACAAGAAATAACAATCCAAGAAAGTGAAAATTTGAAAGTGATATTTGATAAAACAAAAATATTGTATATATTATAGACATGGTACCGTTAAACCTCTATAAATTAATACTCGATAAATTAATATCTCGCTAAATTAATAATTTTCTTCAATCCCAAATTGATATTTTGACCCAAATATTACTTCTATAAATTAATAAACTGGATAAATTAATAAAATATCATAAAATACATTGGTCCCAATATTATTAATTTATTAATATATACAAATGCAATCACTAATATTCGGACCTAACATTACTAATATTTAAACCTTCATAACGTTGGAAATAATATGAATAAGCATTTCTTTACAAAAAAAAAAAAATTATTATGTAGACGCACTAAAAGTCTATAAACACATTCTTGAGCGTGTGTATATGCATATGCGTAAGTATGTTTTGTATTGAAAAGAATTCGATTTCAAAGTCTCTAAAGCTTAAAAATCGATTCGTCTTTTGCAGTATTAGATTTCTTTGCTTTTTCATTATAACTTCTTGGGTCGAGGGCTCTCTCGCTGTCGCTTTTTATTATTTTTTACAAGTAAAGACTCTTTATTTTACTTTTTTTAGTGTCATTCTAATATTTTTCTTTTCTGTTGATTTCATTTTCCTTTTGTTTTGTTTTTAAATTTTAGTTTTTGGCTCTGAAAATTCAGGTCTCTTTTGGACTAATCCATCTAGTCAATACCAAAAATGGTCTAACCTCCTCTGAGTCTGAGTTCTTTGTTAACCGTTGGTAGAGATAGACAAGTCCATTTATGGTTTAAGATTCTAATTTCAGTTTAGTTTTGCTGGTTTTGGTTTTATCCGTTTAAAATATATATATTTCGATTTGGTGGTAGTTTAGTTTAAAAAAAAAAAAACTAAACAAAGATTTTATTGCCTAGGCAAATAATTAATAGAAATATTTTGATATTAAAAAATGGTTTAGTTTGGTTTTTGAATTCAGTTGGCTTAGTAAGAAAATAATATAATAAAAGAGTGACTTAATTTATTTTAATAATGATTTACTTTAAATAAAAAATTTACTGTTTTATGGAAAAAGTGACTTCAATAATGTTAAAAATAAAAAAATTATTAGCGAGTAAAGTTTATCTACGGAAAGCATAATTATTTAATTTTAATGTATTTTCTCATTATATAGTACATCAAAATTAATAGTATATATATATTTTTAATATAATCATTTGTTTTCCAAAATTTTTGTATATTAATTTTGTAATATCAATGGGAAGAGAAAAAAAAACGGAAACTATAAACAGTTAGATTCTAAAGGACTAAACCGGCCCATCTTGAAGCAACAAGGCCCATCTCAAACCAACAAAATCGGGCCTGCACCTCACCCAAATGATCTCCGGCGAGTACCTTCACCGGAACAAGCAGAAACAATAGTCTATGTAGATCGTGAAACAGAGCTACGAAACTAATTGGAATCCAGTGTAACAATTCTTCAAATTTCTCGTAAATAAATCCAAAAAATTCGAATTCGATTTTCTAAATCCATGGCTACCCAACGACAGAGCTCGGTAATATCCCTCATTTTCATCTATTGCGCCATTTCTTCTACCTCATCTTCTCAGGTTAGTGATCAATTCAATTCAATTCAATTCAATTCTTGATTTTTCGTTAAATTGGAGCTGATTAAATCGAATTCGATTTATAGGTTGGAACAAATTATGGAGATTCTGATGAAATTTCCAATTCCGATCACAATCCTTCACTTTGTATCTCCGATCAATACATTATGCAATCTTATTTCACTACACACACTTCCTTAAACGACTCAGAGTTTGAAATTTTCTTGCTTCTTCAGCAATGTTCTGATAAGATTGATCAAAACATTGTTCATGCAATTTCTTCATTGCTACAACATAGAAGAAACATTACAGGTGAAGGATCACATCGTAATCTCATCACATCCATTAAGCTTCTTCTTCAATCAGAGTCTCAGTTTAACGAGCTTGTGATTGTTGAACGCTTGCCTCTGGGAGTTTTTGCTGATCCTTTTGAGCTTCAGAGTCTTCAACAACGTAAAGGTTGAATCTTTACATTCAAAAGTTTTTCTATTTTTTGAAATCTGATGGAGTCTTGAATCTTTTTAGCAGTGTTCAGTGATGTATCTGTGTTTGGAGACACGAATCTTGAGCTGCCTTCGTTTAAATCAAACAGATCTGTTGTTGAGATTCATGTTGATATGAGTTCTAGAGATTATGAACATGGTGAAATCAGTTTAAAGCTTCCTTTACATGCTCGTTATCAGGTAAATTATCACTTGATCTTAGGTCTTTGCTTTGATCTATATTGATAAAGATTGGATCTTTATTTCTCTATTATCTCTACAGCCTTTGCATGACAGTGGATACTCTAGAGTGGAGTTTGGAGAGCCAGACTTGTTCTTGTGCTCGAGCCATCTACCAAACCAGGGACATGAGCAGAGAAGATGCTTGGTTTTGTCGATTGGCGGAATGAAAACTGAAGCTATATCTGTTTTCTGGGATATCCCTGCTGGAATCAGGGATCATACAGAGTATGTTTCCGCTTTTACATTCGCAGCAGCGGTTCTATCAGCATTTTCGATCCTCGTGGTATCGGTTTTGAGCTCAAAGGTTGAATCTTGTAAAAACTCAAAGCAGTCATGAGTCATGACTGAGCTTTTTTGGTTTCAAACATCTTTGTGACAGTCATGAGCAAATTGATTTTGTTTCCTCTAAAGTCAAACTTCTTTGATAATTCCGGTTTATCAAATCGGAAATTTAGGTGAAACACAAACAAAACATACTTTATCTCATCTCCAACAAAAAGTTTTGCACAACAAAAAATGCCCACACTCACTCACACTCTATTACATCAACCAATAGACCCTCAAGCCAAACCAAAAGAAACCATAACAAACCACACTTCTAAATGTTGTCTCCAAATTATGATATATACCAAGAAGTACCACTCTTGAATTTTGATGCTTTGAATTCGATGAACACACCCAAAGGACTTGTCCTTGCTTTTCGAAATCAAGCTGCGAGTACTATAATCACGATCAGGAGTACAATGCCAAATATCACCAAGAGCAAGCATGTCTGCATGTAAACAAGATCAACACATCAGCATAAGGCTTAGGCACCTATACATAGCACACAGTTTTTAGAATGTTTTTTACCAGTGATGAGTTTGATCTTTGTTTTTTCGCAGCTTGCGCCAGCTGAGATCTTCCTTGTGAAGTTGCAGCACGGGAGTTATCAATGTGAGTACCGATATCATCTGCGCATAATAAAAGAAAGTGAGTTCTATAACTGTTGCTTTGAGGACATGTTCTTGTTGATTTTCTTTACCTATCATGACTCCTTGATCATTAACAAGAACCGCAAGATCTTTGAATATTTCGTTAACCTCGCCAATCTGAGTATGAATTTCTTGTATTCCTTGCTCTCTTTCTTCGATCACAGCTTCGTTGAATGCAATCTCATTATCTAACAACACAAGTTCCTGCCTGCAACAATCAAACAAAGGGGAAGATAAGTTGCCTCAGAAAACAAAGAGAGATGTGTAGAAGAACAAAACAAGTACCTTCTTGACTCCACAAGCTGTGCTCGTTGTTCCGGTACCTTATCTACCTCATTCGCTGTATAGCTATATACCAAACAAAACAATTCACAAAGTGAAGCTTTTTGCTTTTGACCATCACAATTCTAACATACACAAAACCACATAAAACAATCGTTACCTAGACGGTTGCGTGGATTGAGGTACGAAAGGAGTATAAGTAGTTTCTCTTTCAGCAGCAGTTTGTTGAGCTTTCTGAAACTCTTTTAACACAGCTTGAAAGTCCTTAGCAAGCTTAGCATCTGCAATCTTCTTACTTGGCTACACACAAATCAAAATTCAAGAAACATGAGAAGAGGATTCACATAAAACCAAAAACAATGAAGATAATAAAAGATTGAAACTTTACATTAACACCACTTCGATGATCAGTTTCACTAACTTCTTTAAGTTTAGCTGATGTATCCTTCACAAGCTGTCCAATATGTAATCTTGTCTTATGCCTACACAAACAATTCAATTCTCAATTCAACAAATTCCATTTGAAATTAGAATCAAATTTTGAAACTTTCAAACTTACAGCTTATCACGGAGCTCAGGTGTATCTTTGGGAGTACCGAGAGTATTAACGAGTCGTTGAAACGTGGAAACTCCGGTATTGATCTGGAAAATTCCGGAAGCTACGGCTTGTGTTGAATCTTGTCGACCACCATTGATCTTCCTCGTTGATCTTCCTTTTCCAGATTCTAAATCTTGAAAACTCATCTTCTTCGTGGGAATCTTCTTCTCTTGTAAAAAAAGATTGAATCTTTATTCTTCTTTTCCGGGGAAATTGATTGAAATCAGAGTCCGATCTACGATTTTGGTTATCGGATTTTTTTTCCAGAGAAAGGAAAAAAAACAAAGGTCAAGGCGTTAATTGTGGAGACAGAGAGACACAAATTGAAAAGCTTTTAAAAAAAATCAGTAACTGATTAAAGAGAGAGAAGAATAGCCAGAACAAGTTTTGTTTCCTTTTTGATCCTTTAATTTAATTATATTTAAGAATATATCCTCGTTTCTGCTTTTTATCTATTTATAAATTAGTTTGGTTTATCGAAATCTTGGTTTAGTTTTTAGTTTAGAACTTTAGATTTGATTCGATTAAAAAAAAAGTAATCTAAAAAGATAATACAACTTATTACAACAAAGATTAAATTTATATAATATGACTTATTTGTTTAATTTGATTTAATAATAAACTAAAATCAGTTTTTATTCAGATTCAATTACGGTTTAAGAATTTTGTTTTGGTTTGATTTAGCTTTTTTTTTTGGTTACAACCTACAACTGTTTCTCGCATCTAATGAAATTTTTTTTTTTTGACATCACATCTATTTTTAGGGATGGACATTCCGGTTTGGTTTTTTTGTTTTTTCGGTTTTACGGTTCTATAAAAAATAAAACCATTTAGAAACCGATTGAAATACAGTTCGGTTTGGTTCGGTTTTTTTGGTTTACGGTTTTAACCATGATTAATTCGGTTTAGATTGGTTTGGTTTTAGTTTCGGTTTTTATTGATGATTTTCATGATTTTATATAAGAAAAATAATAATTATAAACTCAAAATCAAAAAATTATTTGTAACTGTATTTGTATTTTTAAAAAGTCAAAACTCAAAATCGAACAATTGAAAAGTTAAAACTTGAAATCAATTCTATTAGAAAACTTAAAGATAATGGAAATCAAACTTAATGATGCGGCTTGTAAAAACAAAATAAATTGATGAAACACTACTAAAAATAAATAAATGTTTCAGAACCTTAAATTATATCTAGAGTTTTGTATTTTTTTTTTATTAATCTTTTTATGCAACTGTCTAACGCTATTTTTGTTGAAAACAAATAAAAACTAGGTAATACAGGTATCTATTTAACTATTTTATTGAATAAATGTCATAATTTAACTATTTACAAATAATGGGGTAGAAAGTTTAATAATGAGAATATTAATTACTCTATCAGCATTTTCTCGGAAGATAAACTTACAAAGTTGAGGTTATGGCAGAAACTGTGCCGACACGTGGACGACAGATATTGGTGGATAAAGTGATTATGCCACGTCTTTGTATTAATTACGAATCTTTTCCGACAGCCAAGAGCTCTAAGCACGACCTTTTTCTCCTCTTAGTGTTGCCGGCGAGAAAAACAATATTCCGACGTTTACACTTTCCATATTGTATTTAAACTCAATCCACTTTTATTTTCCTCACCTCAAAACCACAACCAAACTGTTTTCTTTTTTCTGTTTCCGCCTCAAATTCTTCCCATTTCAATCCGGCTTATAGCGGTTTTTCGCAATGTCGGTTAGTATACATAACCAATTATTCGTTCTCGTCTTGATTTTGTATTATGTGAATAGACCTGTTGAAATTGGCTAAGTTGCTAGTTTCTTATTTGATAAAATGTGATTAATATCAATGTAATTAGTTAACTTTAGTAATCATGGTTTTAACATTATAAGTTCAATCTAAGATAAAGATTTGATTTCTTTGTATTGTTCTGAACGTTGTCTTCATTGTAGATGGTTACGGTCAAAGTTAGCAATGTTTCTCTACAAGCAACAGAACGAGAACTCAAAGAATTTTTCTCTTTTTCCGGTGATATTGTTTACCTCGAGACACAAAGGTTGATTTTTCCGACTAACATTTTCATTTCAATTGTAAACTCTTATATTTTTCTTCCAAATTCCTAAAACTCTTTAAGATATATATATATATATATATATATATATATATATATATTTTACAGCGAGAATGAAGAAGGTTCTAAATTAGCTTATGTCACATTCAAGGATTTACAAGGAGCTGAAACTGCAGTTCTCCTCACAGTAAAAATTCACCTCTATCTCAACTTTATTCGAATGAAGTTACATTGGCGCTTTGTTTTATCAAAATGGTGCATTCAAACATATTATTTTGTATAGAAGATTTTCTTTAAAATATTTTTACAAATTAATTAGTTATGTTCTAAAAAACGGTCTAGGAACCATTAGTTTAATGTTTAAATTTTTTTTTCAGGGAGCGACGATTGTGGATTCTTCGGTCACAGTCACAATGTCACCAGATTATCAACTACCTCCTGATGTTTTATCTTCCATTGTAAGCTCCTTAAGGAAATTATTTCTTAAACCTCAAAACTCTATTAAGAACCTTTGTGTCTTCAGGAATCATTGAATAAATCATCATCTCCTTCTCGAGAAAATGTATCAGTATTTAGAAAAGCTGAAGATGTTGTAAGTGGTATGATATCAAAAGGGTTTATTCTAGGGAAAGACGCGATAGCTAAAGCGAAAAGTCTTGATGAGAAACATCAACTAACATCAATAGCTTCAGCTAAAGTTACATCTTTCGACAAAAGAATTGGATTCACGGAGAAAATCAGCACCGGGACAACGGTTATGAGCGAAAAAGTTAAAGAAGTTGATCAGAAGTTTCAAGTCACAGAGAAAACTAAATCAGCAATTGCTACAGCTGAGCAAACAGTGAACAATGCTGGCTCGGCTATAATGAAAAACCGGTATGTTTTAACCGGTGTCACTTGGGTTTCTGGTGCGTTTAACAAAGTGAGTAAAGCTGCTGAAGAAGTTGGACAAAAGGCAAAAGAAAAAGTTGGAATGGCTGAGGAAGAAGGAGAAGAGAAGAAGAAAAAAGTGGATGATGAAGAATCACCAAAGGGTTTAGACGAATCAGAACAAGATCCAAAACTCTCTGAATCGCAATTGCAACCACAAACACATAAGGAGTTTACTACAAGTCTTGCCTCAGCTCAACTTTGAGCATGCAAGGAACTTTCACCAAAATTTTTGGAACTTAGAAGCTGACTTTGTAGGACAGGGGCTTATATGTTCTAAAAACATTGGATTGAAAATCTTATTCTTTTGTTGTTGTTGTTGTTGTTTTATTTTTTCTTTCTTCTTGTTATTTCTCCCTTACAAGAAAATGGTGAAGAAAATTTGGAAGAATACTTAAACTGAAAACAATTTTTATAGTTCTTTACAAAAATATTTTGGTTATCCCTATTTTCATTTGGATGGTAGCATGTGTTTTGAAATGAAATTACCAATAAAAAGGTATTGTGATGTTTAAATTATTCTTGATTAAAATACCCATAGACTACAAGATTTTGATAATTGGATTGGTACTTTTCATAATGGCAGAAATGAAGATGATTATTTAACTTGATTTGATCCATTATGTTAATTCAGCTATTTTGTGATATTGCAAGTTTATTTACTAAAACTAAAATATATTATGTATTATTTTACTCTTCGATTTTTTTTTTCCTTTTAATCAATTTTATTGAGTGATTTCTCAATTTTATTAGATTTTCATATATATCCAAATGGAAATCAACCTCAAGTTTATTCTTGCAAATTCCAAAAGCTAAAATCATGAAACCTATCTCAAAATTTAGAACAAATATCGTATTTGACAATTGAGAATGTTCCTTGATAAGGATGATGATGATTCTGATGAGTGAAAATGAAGCATAAAATGACATAATCCACATGCATCTTCTCTCTCCTCCATGCATCTCTTCTAAGACTTCTAAGCTCTTCTCTCTCCTTCATGCATTTCTTCTCATTTATTACCGTAACCACTAGTTTACTCTCTATATATAAGAAAAATAATATACAGTTTCTCTCTATTCTCTATGTTCTCTTCTACCTAATACACTTCCGCATAGATTTCTCCACACCCATAAACTCAAAACAAGCTTTTGGTGTAAACGTTTTATAAAACCAAACAGGAGAAAAAAAAAAAGGAACCATGAAGGCCTCAGCTTTCTTCATTGCTCTATTGCTAGTTCTATCATGTAAGTAATATCCAATTAATCTTATTTATATGAAAGTTTCATTAATTAAGCATGTTAAGATATATATAGTTGATATATATATATATAGGTTCACCATCCATGATAATGGGAGTTGACTATCATGAGAACCATTGCCATGACTCGTCCGATTGTGAAATATGGTGCAAACAATATGTTCCTGAACCAAAATGTATTAACCACATTTGTGATTGTAAACCAAAATCTCCTCCGACCAAGGACGAAGTTCCCACATCGACTCCTCTCGATTTGAATAACTGAATAATGAATATGATGATTCTATGTTATCATTCTCTTGTTAAACGTCAATGTGAAAAGTAGTATAACTTTTCATTAATAAAATAATAATTTCTATGTCCAAAAGCTAATTCGTGACAAAACAACCAAGATGTTTGTCCACAAAGGGTACATACCAAACTGAAGACCATACAAATGGAGTATTTAATGGAGTCTGAGATTCTTTTATTAATAGATTGATATGAAAAGGAAGAAGAAAAAGAGTTGTTCAAAACTGACTGAATACTATTCTCATTACATGACTGAAAAGTACAAGGCTTCTATTGGTGTTTTTTAATGAGACAATATTTGGGTTTCTATTGATGTTCTAATAGTTTACGCACAAATACTATTTTCGTTTTCGAATGGAAATTTTTTTACTATAAATCACCGAACAGTAATAGTAGTACCTAGCCCCGAGCTAAACCAATTGAAGGTCATATGGCAGATTTTTTTTTATTGCCTTTCACTATTACCCAAAAGATTTGTTGGGCCTTTTTCAACACTTTTTAAAAATAAAATGGGCCTTTTTCCTTAATTTTTAGTATAAAAACGAAAATAGACTCTTAATCTAATTTTTTTGGGCCCTCTCTATTTTTTTTTAAACAAAAATGAGTTCTTTTAATTTTTGAAAAATAAAATTGGATTTATGGGCAGTTGCCCCTCTGCCTTACCAATTTGGGCCGGGCATGGTACTGCCCAAGTTATGGATCAATTTACTACTACTTTTCATCGATTGAAAATATTTAAAATCTCCATGAATAAATTAAATGTTGGGACCCTTGTTCGAAAATGTGGACTAGGCGTTCGATTAATCGCCGATTAGGCGTTCGATTAATCGCCGATTAGGCATCCGATTAATCGCCGATTAGGCGTTTGATGGAGGAGAGCCGCCGGAATTTCTCCAAATCGTCAGAAAAATTGGATCTGCAAAAAAAAAAAATTCATTGTTTGGTTGGTTTTTTACTTAGAAAATTTGTTTTCCCAGGTAGATCTATTGTATTATAGTAAAAGTTACATTAAATAGCAAATAAAAATGGCGAAAAATGAGATGCGGCCGCAAGGAGGGTTGCAGAGATTGCAGGTTGAAGATAAAGGTAAAGTCGTCATTTTACAAACAACAAATTTAAGCATGTTTGACATGTCGTACCCTGGTTTTCAGGCATTCAACCATCCATTGTTACCACTATACTAAGATATAATACATGTTTAATCCCACATATCTAATATTATATATATATATATATGGATATTTATATTTTTAAAAATCCCCAATTAATCTTCGATTTAAATCCGATTAACCGATTACTCTCTAGGCCCTACTTCACCGCCCGACTAACGCTTAATGAGTTCTTGAACATGGGTTGGGATCATAATATTTTATTAATTTATAGTGATATTAATTTATAGTATAAAATAATATTTATTAATTTAAAGTATAAAATAATATTTATTAATTTAAAGTATAAAATAATATTTATTACTAATTTATAGCAAGTTTTGTTTTAATTATCAAAAATATGAATTAAAATTTTTTGATCTAAATAAAATTAATATTTTGGATGTTATAAATTTTTGTAGTTTTGGACTTGAAAATTTAATATTTAGAAGAAAACACAAATTATTTTAACAATAAATAACAAGAAATATAGATGAATTCGTTTATACAAACGATATACATCCAATATGAACATCCAATATGACTATTAAAATAAAAATTATGCATATTTAGAATTTGAAAACTTATAGAAAATTTTGGCTATTTTTATGACAAACTTATAGACGATATAACAATAAAATATTTTAAAATAACATTTTCTTATATAAGAAAAATTAGTGATGATTTCTAACAGAAATTTATTTAAAAATACAAAGTATATTATATATATATACATATATATGTGTGTGTGTAAATTTACATAATTATTAATTTATGTTATTAATCAGACCATATATTTATATACAAATTCAAAAAAAATATTATCATATTATCTTATAGAATTTTATTCAACTTTACATTGGCCCGACTTGGGACCATAAATTTTTCTTATTTTATGGTGTTTATTAATTTATCGAGTATTAATTTTTAGAAGTTTTAATGTAGTAGTAATATATATGTGTCATAAACAACAATATTATTTAATGATACTACTACTATATTGAAAGATCTAACATAGATGCCAAATATATATATTGACGCTACAAATAATCAAATCTAATATATAAATAATAAAAAGTCGATCACGTTTAGAAAATTATGTAAACTCTATTATATATATATAGTAAAACCTCTAAAAATTAATAAGATTTAGACCAACGTGCTTTACGATATTTATTAATTTATAGTGTTTATTAATTTATAGATGTGATATTTGGGCCAAATTATCAATTTGAGACTAGATAAAATTATTGATTTACCGATATATTAATTTATAGAGGTTTCACTGTATACATGAGGAAGCACAAATCATTATATCACAATTATAAATTAATCAAATATATCTACATCTTATTCTTCAATGTAAGTATATTTTCTTAAATATTTTATCAAAAAAAAAGTATAGTTTACAGTGGGTTGAACAATTAAAGTAGCTGGTAGTTAAAAAGAGTCAAAATGTGGATTTTTTGGCTACACATTCAAAATGAATCCATGATTATAAATAATAGAGGATATGATAGGAAAACATTTTTTAACAAAAATATTTTATGTCTAGTGATCTGATTAATTAATTCTTACTTGGAAAAGAAATAAAATATATTTACATTTTATTCTCCAATGGAAGTGTACTTTTCAATGGGATGAACAATGAAAGTTGCTGGTAAGCGGTAATTAAAAAGAGTCAAAATGTGATTTTTTGACTAATCCATGAACAATAATCATGGGTTACATTTTATTATATAAATACCTGTTTATGTTTAGGGATAAAATCGGATACAAATTAGATGATAAAATCCTATAGAGAATGTTAGTTAAAACCAAATGAAAATTTAGTTTATTTGGTGCGGAATTATAGATTTATGAAAAACAGTAACAAAAAATCAATTTGATCATCTAATTTGGATCCGATTTGATGAGGTTTTATTTTCAGTTTATAATCATTAAACAAATACTCCTATTTCACTACTAAAAAGTTAAACTTACAAAAATTGATACCTTTCATGTCATTTTTTTGTTTAGGTCGGTTTTAATGTATTTTGGTGGATTCGAATTAAACACTAAAATTTTGTTTTCTGGTTAAATTTATTCTTGCAAATTCCAAAAGATAATTATGAAACCCATCTCAAAATTTATAACAACTACGGAATTTGACTATTGAGAATGTTCCTTGATAAGGATGACGATAAGTCAATGATGGTGCTTCTGATAAGTGAAAACGATATGCATAAAAATGACATAAAGAAATAAATTCCTTTAATGGTATACTGATTCCAACGTTGACTATAAATTAGTGATTCTGTATAATATTCGAATGAATTTATGGACATCAAGTAATCAACTATGAATAATATATATTCGAATGATAAAAGTTGATCAACTCTGGATAATAGATATCCGAATAACATATTCAACGAATAGTTAAAATTACTTCCAATAGCTAATTATTGTTTCTTACTTTATGTATATACAGATTATAAATATATATAGATTCAACGAATAATAAAGTTTCCATGAAAAGCATCAAGATTTTTGTACTATATAAGTAAGTGAACGATCTTTGATTCACACATAACTCAAAACAAGCTTTTAGTGTAAACGTTTCATAAAATCAAACAAGAGAAAAAAAAAAGGAACCATGAAGGCCTCAGCTTTCTTCATTGCTCTATTGCTAGTTCTATCATGTAAGTAATATTCAATTAATCTTATTTATATGAAGTTTCAACTATGCATGTGAAAATATATAGTTGATAAATGTATATATACTGTGTATATATATATATATGAATAGGTTCATCATCCATGATAATGGGAGTTGACTATCATGAGGACCATTGCCATGACTCGTCCGATTGTGAAATATGGTGCAAACAATATGTTCCTGAACCAAAATGTATTAACCACATTTGTGATTGTAAACCAAAATCCTCCAAGGACGAAGTTCCCACATCGACTCCTCTCGATTTGAATAACTGAATAATGAATATGATGATTCTATGTAATCCATATGTCATTCTCTTCTTAAACTTCAATGTGAAAAGTTTAACCTTTCATTAATAAAGTAATAGTTTCTGTGTGTATGTCGTATAGGGCTATGAAGGGATTTCTAGATAAGTAGAATCTAGCTCAAATGAACTTATAAGATAGAGATCGAAAACTGAAACAAAAATAGTTCAGTGAGCTTTATTTAGATGCAATAAAGTAAATTAAAATGATGATCGAAAGCTTAAATAGAGAACTCCAATTTTTAGATAGATATCATAAGTAAGAAGAAGAGTTGCTCCAAAGCGCAACCTCAAAGTTAACCATATATTCTTTTTACATAAATATTATTTTTATTTTCGAATGGAGAAATTTTATTATAAATGCACCAAATAGAAATAGTAGTACTCAAGTTGTGGATCAATTTACCACTACTTTCATCAATTCGGTTACGGTCAACAATCAACATAATATATTTCATGACATAGTAATACATATATTTCATCAAAATAACAACATTATTTAATGATACTACTATATTGTAAAATCCAACGTAGATGCCAAAAAAAATTATAAAACGTGAAACGCTATAAATCATCCAATTCCACATATAAATCATAAATTCATACTAAACAAATAATTTAAGTAATATAAAAAAGTAACATGATTAAATATATTAATAATCACATATAGGAAATTATGTAAACTCTATAATATATATATATATAAGCCTAATATATATACAACAAGCAGTCACAAATCGCAGTCACAAATCATTATATCACAGCCATAAATTAATCAAATATATTTAAATCTTATTGTCTTCAATGGAAGTATATTTTTCAATGGATTGAACAATGAAAGTTGTTGGTAATTAAAAAGAGTCAAAATGTGATTTTTTTTGGCAACACATTAAAAATGTAATCCATGATTATAAATAATAGAAGATATGATAGCAAAAAAATTTAGTAAAAAAAAAACATTTTTATGTCTAGTGATCTCTGATTCATTAAAATTCTTAGAAATTAAAGAAATTTTGTCTTAATTTATATATAAAGTCATATAGATTTTTCATTAAAACCCATATTATATAAATTACCTTCATACTTAAAACTCACAAGTCACAAAAAAAAATAGAACGATAAAGTTCTAGTTTGTCACTAACAAATCGAATATAACCAAAGTATAGAGATGAACACAAACAAAACAACCTTCTTCTTGTTTTTTTTCCTTGTATTTTTGTCTGTAAGTTCTTCGCTATAGCTAGCATACAAATATATAATAATAATAATATTTTTTTTTTATGGTTTTTATCATAAATATATCAATATGTATCTGCAATCAAACATATATGTATTCAATTTTATTAACATATATATATATATATATATATTCATGTTCGGATGACTGTAACATAACATAAAAACATATATGTTTCATGAATGGATTTTTGTAATACATTATTTAACGAATAAAATTTAATGTTGATTCAATTAAACACTATTTTCCATTTTGTTTTAAATATTAAACATTTAATTTTAGTTTTTTTTGTTTGGTATCATATGATTCTTTCTAAGAGATTGTTAGTGAAATAGGAGTGTTCTATTTTAGTTTCTTTGGTGCTGATTTATAGGTTTATAAAAAACTGTAACAAAAATAAATTTGATCATCTAATTTGGATCCCATTTGATGAGGTTTTAGTTTTCAGATTATAATCAACTACAAATATATCATTTTTTTTCTAACACAACTCAATTTTCGACTTGTTTTTAATTCAAATTTGGCGTTTTAGTTATATAAAAATGGTAGACAAAAATTGATATCTTTCATGTCATTTTTTGTTTAGTTTGGTTTAAATGTATTTTGGTGGACTCGAATTAAACACTAAAATTTTGGTTTCTTAATTAATTTTTTTTTGGTAAAGTTTTGTTAATAATTTTTTTGGATAACCTTTTTTGAAGGTACAACAGTACTAGAAAGCAAATGTCACAAAAACGCCGACTGCATATACGTACACCAACCATGTCCAGTGCCTCTCGCTTGTCTATTTGGCAGCTGCATTTGTCCATGGCAGGGTCCATCTAAATTCTCAAATTGTCAAATCGTGTGTGCACGTTTGGGGAAACAAACTATAAATCCTCGTGATTCTAATTCTTGTGTTTGCAGTGATAAATAAATTAAGTAAGTATCATAAAAATAAACACTGCAAAAATTAAAGATAATAATAATAATAATAATAATAATAATAATAATAATAATAATAATAATAATAATAATAATAATAATAATAATAATAATAATGTATTATCATTGTTTTACTAAGAATCTTATTGCTAGAAATAACCCAAAAACTATTATTTTCTGAAATAATTTTTTTATTTTATCCAAATGTGTGGTAGGTTGGTGGTTTATTATTTGGAGTTTATTCTATTTTTTAAGCTGATTCCGGGTTTACAAATATTAAGGTTCCGATCAAATTTCAAAGTTGTTTGAAGAAAAAAATCAACTTTTAAAATTTAAGAACAGAAAAAAGTGTAAAGATTGGACTTTTATATTGATATTCAAAATTCATTTTCCATATTTAAATAAGATCTAATATAAACTGCTCTCTAAGACTACAATTCATCCTTTAAGACTTCACAAACTCCTCTCATTAGCCAAAGTTCTCAAAGGCATATCATTGCCGGTTTTCTCTCAATGCAAATGGACAATCCATATTTTTGAAAACGTTGGACCGTTGGTCTTGTATGCTCTCCGGAAGACGAATAATCCTTTAAATTTGTAGCAACAAACAATCTATCAATTTTTAAAGAAAACTATTTTATGACTGAATGGTTATCTAAGTTATTTATGAAACTATTTTCCAGTAATAAGATATTAAAGTATTGACCAAAAAAATTAGATTTTATTTTTCTTTATATTTATATTACTTCATCTTATGGGGAAAATAAAATAAAAAATATATCAAAATGCAATCATATTGTAGTCCTTATATTATGTGAACGTTAATCCGATTTAGATTTGTTTTTTTTGGCTATAAATGTGATAAATATCAATGATTAAAATTATTTTCTCACTCGTATGACTTTTTTCTCCATTATCGGCGGAGTGGAGAGACGACTACACACCGACAAAAATAATCAAATGAGTATGATATTATTGTTGAAGTCAGAAAAGATATCGACTTTTTAACTGTATCGTTATGTGTAATCGACGGTGTCAAATTCCGTACAACAACAAAAATAATAACTTTTTTAGAAGTGTTTTATGTCACAAAAATTTTGTTGCAATGTAGTAATATAAAAATACTGTCTTTTTTGGATGGCGTTTGAAAAAGTCGTAAAAATTTTCTATTTCATTTTTAAAAATGTAAAAAAAAAATAGTTAAGATTTTTAGTTAAAAGATATAAGATTTTGTTTAGTTAAGATCTCTACACAGAAATTAAAAAGATGGTTCATTTTTAACTTTTTAAAAATTAAAACATCAATTATTATCTACCTATAGATAATTCAACTAATAATAAAATGAATGCTTATAAGTATCACACACAAAAAAACAAATCAAATAAATAAAAATCTTGTTTCTTAAAGCATCTTTTAAAATGAAATGGAAAAGTAGTACTTAAGAAAAACAAAATCTAATAGCTTTGAATGGTGTTTTAAAATATCATTATTATTTTAAATTAAAAAAAAAACTTTTTTATTAAATCTATATAAAGTGAATCATTGATGTAATCTAGGTTTAAAAGTAGAAACGTTACTTAAGAAAAAGATCTAATATAGACAAAATATAATATACGAAACATGAATTACGTTTTCTAAAAGCAATTCTTCTTCCTCTTTTTTTCTGGCAAACAAAATAATGCAGCACTAGTGACAAAATAGAATCATGCATGTAGAACACACGCACGCGGTTAACGCGTGGTGAATATTATTTTGACTTAAAGTAAAAAAGCTTTGACTTATGGAGGGGTCACTTGTTTCGAGGTAACGTACGAGAGTTCCACTTATATAGCTCCACGTGGCGACACGGAGCATTTGACGGATGATTTTAAGAACGAGCGTTTTTTTATACGTTACATTCCGTCAAATAACGCCGTTAAAACTGAAGTCTACCGTTTACCCTTCTAGTCCGGTAAGTATTTAATGAGTGATTTACTCCTCCATTTATTGCTAAGGGAAAGAAACTCAGAAGAAGAAAAATAAAATTGAGAGAGAGAGAAAAAAAAAAAAAAAACTCCCAAATCTCTTTGAGATTAGTGAGAAAATCTTTCTTAGCAATTTTTTTCTTTTCTTTTCTTTCATTTTCTCAGAAGCTAAAACAAGGTATGAAAGTGAGAGGAGAGTAGAGATAGTGAAAGAAATTTTCTATATTTTTGTCAGAAAAAAAAATGGAACAGTGTGGTTTTATCTAATTTGTGTTGTGTTCTTGCATATGTTCTTGTTTATATATATATATATATATATATTTTAGAGTACACATAGTCACATACGAAACTACACGAGCCCTAATTTTTTTTTTTCTCGTGAATGTTTTTTATTTTATGAAGATTTTCTCTTGAATCCTTGTTTTTCTTATGAATGGTCTCAGATAGTGTCTTAATTTTTTTTTTTACGGCACAGATAGTGTCTTAATTATTTTATATTTGTTGGACATGTTTTTCTTATAAAAAAATCGAAAAGATTTCATGAGCAATAAATGTTTTTTTATTTATCGGTTACGTTTTTGTGTATTTAATTTTAATTATTTTCTGAACTATGAATCGATCTAGCTGTCGTCTCTGGTAATTAAATCTGCTATTCCATGCTTTTTTTCTTTGTTTTTTTTTTTGCATTTGAGATTAATTCTAAGGTTTCATAAATATTTCTGCATTTCCATGCATTGATTCTTTCTTTGAATCTTTTACTTACTCCACATTTTAAAGTGAAACCCTAACTGTGATTTTTGTGATCATTAAGGTACTTTTGATCCAAGGTGATGTTGACAATGGGAGAAGGAAATGTGATGACTTCAGACAACAGATTTGTTTCCCCTCCACTGCCGTCTTCTTCTTCTCCGGCAACAATGCAAAACCCTAATTTTAATTTCATCCCTTTCAACTCATATTCTTCCATTATCCCGGTTTGTTAAACCTTTTACACTTATCTTATTTTGTTGTTGTTGATTTCCAAAATCTTGTATTTACTATTTTTTTTCAATGAATTTTTTAGAAGGAGGAGCATGGGATGATAAGTATGATGATGCTGATGGGAGATGGAACAGTAGAGGAAATGATGGAAAACGGGTCGGTGGGTGGGTCATTCGGGTCGGGTAGTGAGCAAGCTGAAGACCCAAAGTCCGGAAATGAACTTCAAGACGATGAACAACCTCCTCCGGCTAAGAGGAAACGTTACCATAGGCACACTAATCGTCAGATCCAAGAAATGGAAGCGTATGTTATGTTTTGCCCTTTTGATTTTATTTTATTTTATTTTAACCACTTGGATGTGTTCATTATGGTTTTTGGTTCAGTCTTATATGTTTTTGAAAATTTTGATTTGAAAATAATATATGAACTAAATTGAAGTGAAAATGTTTGGCTTAGTTTTGAATAGTTTTGGTTTTAGTGTTTAGAATCGGATTTTTTTTTTATTTTTTTTAGATTTTCAGCTTGTATATGGGTTTTTAATTAGTTTTGGTTTGTATAGTTCTCTTTGATTTTGTATGGTTTTGTCTACGGTTTAGGATTTGATTTGATTTTTCTTAGAATGTTATTTGTTCATTTTTACTAAACTGAACACACCTAATTTATAAGTTTTCTGTTTATAGATCTCATAATTGGAGATAGGCTTCTGATATAAGTAGTGATTAAAATTAATCTTTGTAGGTTGTTTAAAGAAAACCCTCATCCAGACGACAAACAAAGAAAAAGATTAAGCGATGAACTTGGTCTCAAGCCTCGACAAGTCAAGTTCTGGTTCCAAAATAGGCGTACCCAAATGAAGGTAACTAAAATTCATATAGTAGTATAGATTTTTTTTAATGTATAAAATATATGTAACGTTTATTATTAGATAATATCATCTTGATATCCTACAAAATGATTAACATTTCTTTAATGTGATGAATCAATATATAGGCACAACAAGACAGATCAGAGAATGTGATGTTAAGGGCAGAAAATGATAACCTTAAGGCTGAGAATTGTCATCTTCAGGCGGAGCTACGGTGCCTTTCTTGTCCTTCTTGCGGTGGCCCTACGGTTCTCGGCGATATCCCTTTCAATGAACTCCACATCGAAAACTGTCGCCTCCGTGAAGAGGTAAACAACAACTCTACGCTTTTTGATATTTTGCTTTCAACATTGTCTCAAACACAAATTTTTATTCATATTTATATGAGAAAAGGAAATAACATTTGACTTTTATGTATAGAATTAACAACCAAATTTTGCTTAATATGTTGTGGGTTCAATAAACAAAAACAATATATATATATATATATATATATATATCCAAAACAAAATGGTAGTTTGTTTGATTCGGTTCAATTAAATTCAATTTTGATTGTTTTTGCTAGCTAGGTTTTGAGGGAAATGTACTAACAATTTAGTAAAAAATTATTATATTGGTTCGGTTTGTGTAATTTGGTTCTAACATGTTTGTTTATCTATTCTATAGCTTGATCGTGTATGCAGCATTGCTTCAAGATACACTGGCCGTACGATGCAACCCATGTCATCATCTCAGCAGTTAATCAATCCTTCTCCGATACTTCCAAATCATCAACCTTCATTGGAGCTAGACATGAGCGTATACGCTGCAGGGAACTTTCAAGAACATCCTTGTTCAGACATGATGCTGCTTCCTCCACCAGACACAGCTTGTTTCTTACCAGATCAGACTAACAACAACAACCAAAACAACATGTTACTTGCGGATGAAGAAAAGGCTATTGCTATGGAATTCGCTGTCTCTTGTGTCCAAGAACTGACTAAAATGTGTAACACAGACGAGCCTTTATGGATTGAGAAGAAATCTGACAAGGTCGGTGGTGAGGTTTTGTGTCTGAATGAGGAAGAGTACATGAAGTTGTTCCCATGGCCAATGGAGAATCGTAACAAAGGAGATTTTCGTACAGAAGCTTCAAAGGCAAACGCAGTTGTTATCATGAACAGCATAACGCTAGTTGACGCATTTCTAAACGCAGTAAGTAGTAAACCTTTCACAAACGCATCTGATTTTAAATCTTTGATTATCGATTTATTTTGCCTTTTTCAAATTGTAGGATAAATGGTCAGAGATGTTCTGTTCAATCGTGGCTAGGGCGAAAACGCTTCAAATCATTTCATCTGGAGTTTCTGGAGCTAGTGGTTCTCTTCTACTGGTAATCTATAAGTAATTTCGATTCCAAATAAGCGAAAAAAACGATACAAATCGCTAATAACTTATATGTTGTTATGTTTTACAAAGATGTATGCAGAGTTCCAAGTACTATCACCATTAGTACCAACTAGAGAAGCTTATTTTCTTCGGTATGTGGAACAAAACGCGGAAACCGGGAATTGGGCAATCGTAGATTTCCCCATAGATAGCTTCCATGACCAATTCCAGCCACTAAATGCTAACATTCCTCATGAGTATAAGAGAAAACCCTCAGGCTGCATCATTCAAGACATGCCTAATGGATACTCCCAAGTCAAGTGGGTAGAGCATGTTGAAGTAATCGAGAACCATGTCCATGAGATATTCGCAGACTATGTGAAAACCGGAATGGGTTTTGGAGCTAACCGTTGGCTCGATGTGTTGCAAAGACAATGCGAGAGAACGGCTAGTCTAATGGCTAGAAACATAACCGATCTTGGAGGCTAGTAGTAGTCCAAAACCCTAAATTCTTAAAAACCCTGAACCGTAAAATTTACTAACTCTCTGTTTTGGTTTTTGTAGTGATTCGATCTGCTGAAGCAAGAAGGAACATAATGAAGTTATCGCAAAGGATGGTGAAAACATTCTCTATTAATATAAGTACTGCTTATGGACAATCTTGGACTGCTTTGTCTGAGACAAGTAAGGACACGGTGAGGATTACTACAAGGAAAATGTGTGAACCTGGTCAACCTACAGGTGTTGTTCTTTGTGCTGTTTCAACCACTTGGCTTCCATTTTCTCATCATCAAGTCTTTGATCTTCTTCGTGATCAACATCACCAATCTCTGGTAATAAACCAAACACTTATAATTAGGGTTCAAAACCATGATTAATTAGGTCATTGAATTTAACTTAAAAGTCTTGATGAAAAATTTATTGCAGCTTGAGGTTTTGTTCAATGGAAACTCACCTCATGAAGTTGCTCATATCGCTAATGGTTCACATCCTGGAAACTGTATCTCTCTTCTTCGTATAAATGTAAGTTTTTTTTTTTTTAAACCCTAATTTAAGATTGAAACCCTAATTATGGATTTTGAATTTTGTGATTTTAATTTACAGGTAGCGAGTAATTCATGGCATAACGTTGAGCTGATGCTTCAAGAGAGCTGTATTGATAACTCCGGTAGCTTAATCGTCTACTCCTCCGTCGAAGTTGACTCAATTCAACAAGCGATGAACGGTGAAGATTCTTCCGTTATTCCGATTTTACCCCTCGGATTCTCTATCGTTCCTGTGAATGTTCCTCCTGTTGATGTCGAGGGTATTTCCGTCAATTCGATTTCTCCGCCGTCGTGTCTTCTCACCGTCGGGATTCAGGTCTTGGCGAGCAATGTTCCAACGGCGAAACCAAATCTCTCCTCCGTCACTACTATCAACAACCACCTTTGCTCCATCGTCAATCAGATCACTTCCGTTTTGAGCAGCACCATTACGCCGGCGATTGAATCTTCTGCCGCCGTGTCTAAAGAAGAGGTCAACTAGTGACCTGACCGAATTACCCCAAAACCTCTTTGCTCTTTTAATATCAGAGCTGTCCCGAGGCAGGGGTAATATGGTAACTTTGGTGTTAAAAGAGGGAGGTTCGGAGGTAATTCGGTTATAGTCTTGTGGGTATTTTGGTAAATAACGTAGCGCCTAAATGGATAAGTCTTTTAGGTACTTTTCGGTTTATGTTTATGGTAAGGGTAAAATGGGAAATTAAGTTTATGTTTTGGGCTTTGACCCCTGTTTTGGGGAGAGAGTCAAGAGGAAGTCAAGAGCGCACCAGGTTGGAAAATGTTGACTTCTTTTTTTCTAAACCGGATTATCGGTCTAACCGCTTTTTCGGTTTAAATAAAAAAAGCATAGCTGGTTCGGGTATTGACTTTTGACTTCGTTTGACTCCTTTGAAATATTTGGGCTTATTTGCAGTTAATATGCTGCTACCTTCTTTTTAATTGCTGGCTTTTCGTATTTAATGCTTTTGCTCTTTAAATATATAAATATCGAAATGGGATGATTTATATTACCATTTTCAGGTAAAGATTATAGATCTCGTGGGATTAAAGATATTTGCTGGTTGAGTATCATTCAATGACTAATAATATCTCATCAGAATTAGCATATTTTTTAATTAGGAATACATCTGGCAATAGTGACAGATTATACCATGATTAAGTCCGTGCCAATAATTGTTTTAACTAGACAAAGGTCTTACTAGGTTTGGAATTACTTTCATAGACTTGTGTCAAATTTAAGTTCCATTGTATATTTGTATGATGTTCTAATGCATGTGACATAATTTATTTTAGAAGCTATAATCATATCCATTAATTAATTAAGAAAATAAGTATTATGAATCTTGTTTTTTTTCTCGAAAAAAAGGAAGCACTTTATTTCATTGATTGAACATTCAACAAATTACAACAATAAACAATAGTAGAATCAAACGAATAAATTTTAAAACAAGAATGAAATGTGTAATATAGAATCTCAATTCAAAATGTGTAATTTCTAGGCACATTGGAAACCAGATGGAACCTTCTTGTGACAATGGTTCAAGATAAGACTCAAAGAAATGGGAACATTAAGGTTGATGCCAAGAAGATTAGCCTTTAGGGCGGTGCAAAGACAGACCGCAGCTTCAAGATCGACTAGACCGTTGATAAGAGCGCAACATTGGGACGTTGGTGGTAGAAAAACCTTAACCAAATCTAACACATTAGCACATGCCTTAAGTTTAAGAGCATCTTTACAAGTGGGTTTGGTGTAAGGAGTTTATGGATAGGGCTTCATGTGGTGGCTCTTGGGCGGTGGTGGTGGACAAGGGACTGAAGTCGACTTCAAATATTACACATTGGCTAAAAAATTTTATAAGAAGTTTCAAATATTATTCTATACTATTAAATTGAAGTACAAATAATTATCCATGTATCCAAACAACAAGTAGTCATATATGTGTCCAATCACTCATATATTTAGTTTCTTTATTTTATTTTTCTTTCTACATAAATAAATAATAATAAATTAATTTTCTATAGTTATGATTCTCCTATCATCTTTGTTTGATCTTATTTTCAAATTATTTTGAATTATTATATAATACATATAATTTATAAAATTTTAGATTTTTTCTGCATATATTGTGATTCAAATTTTTATAAATGGGCATATATTACTTAATAGTGTGTGTTCAACGTAACACATTGGTAGAAGTGTCAATCGGATTGGTAACCCTCGTGCTAAATACAAGTAAATCCACCATAGGGCGATTGACAAAAAGATTTATGCCCATTAAAAGTGGGCATCATGGACAAGCCTTTAGTGAACCGAAGATTTAGCGAGATTTTTCTGCGGATTAGTGGGTCGTCCTGCAGATTACCAATTTTTAATAAAAATAAATAAATTATATATATATAAATAAATAATTGTATATGATTGATGAAATATAATCTATGATATATTTGAAAATATAAAGAGTTTATGTATAAAATTAGAATATTTAGAAAAGAGAATATTAAAAATATTTCTATTTAAAAAGTTGTTAATTTTAATTTTCAAAAATATTTTATTTATTTAAATTATAATAATCAAATCTGCGGAACAGCTCGCTAACCCGTTGGACATAGCAGAACAGACTTGGACATAATATGTCAACTTATCAACAACCCTAACACTTATAATTTAATGAAATTAAATTACATATAATTAAAAGAAAAATAATTATAAAAACTAAACGGACAAAATCTATAAATTTATAAATTATCATGAAAACTGAACACAAAAATATTAAACAGTAAAATATAAACATTTATTACAATGATTAAGAAAACATTGACCCGCGGTGTACCGCGGGTTCGATTCTAGTTATCTCTTTATAAACAGATGTACAATTTGCTCTTCAACCTTCATAACTTTCCCATCGGCCATCACGTGTCTTCTATTAATCTTTCAGCGATTTTAGCATATTATGTGACTATAAACTATTTTTTTTTTGTTTTTTTTTGTATTAGGTGATAATGATATTGGAACGGGAAAAACTCAATCCATAAGAGAACATGGCACACAAGAATTTTTTTTTATGATAAACAGGTTAGTCAGTTCTACACAAGTACATGACTACAGGTTCACATCATTAAGATATTGTTGTTTCATTTGGTTATGATACAAACCTAAATATCTCCTCATGAAACGTAGTGAAGAAGGTTGGTGAGAAGAAGAAGAAAGCTTATAAAGAAGAGGAAGTGATAGTTTTGAAGCAAGGAATTGATGACGAGAGTAAGCTTCTTATAGCTATTTTCGTTGGGAATTTGCCATGAAAGATTAAGAAGAATCTGATTCTTACATGAAAATATTGAATTATGGAATTGAGGCCATCGTAAGAGCTTTGTGGAGATTATGTAGGTCTTGTGCACCATTGAAGGTTCAGTCCTTGAAGATTTTGAGCTTTTGATAATGCTGACAAGCTGCTCAACTTACTTGAGTAATTAGGATCATACAATTTATAAGTTGGTCTCTGGAGTTACTTTCTTATTGTGATGCCACTGGTGGTGCTTTCATTCATTTGTTTGTAGTTTTGTAGTTTGTAATCATTTTGGGGAAAGGATTTAAATAAAAGTAGATATCTCGACAATATCTCATTATTTCTTTTGATCAAATTTATAACATATCTTACTTAGAAAATTGGTGAGGATGAAAGACCCAAAAGAGGTATTAGTTTATCTGTCAATAAACAGAAAATTAAGAGCAAATGTGTATCTTGATTTTAGATAGAAAAATAATTTAATCTTTGATTTTCTTAACTTAAACTATTGTTCTAACTGGTTTTAGTTTGTTTTTTATTCACATTAATTTTTTTCTAAAATAAAAATTCAAACCAATAATTTTGAGATACCAAAACAAAATTGTAAATATCATATATGAAATTTTGCTGTTAAATTCACTATCATTGATTACGGTTATAGATATACTAATTCACATAATTATTTATTTGATTCGTTTATAAAACTTTTTGGGTTTTGGCTAACAAACCCCAATAGGTTTGTAAATATCACATATATAATCTAAAAATTCAGTTTGAATATATATTTCCCGCATGTACTAACCTATCTCATAATTTAATAACATTTTCTGTTAAAAATTTGGTATTTTTATCATTCTTATACAAAATAATGAAAATCATTAGAAAATATACCTCATCATGCAAATGGGTAAATCATATATCTTTGATAATTATAACAATGCCCGACTTTTATTTGTTGGGAAATATTTTTTGATCCAAACAGATAAATTCTTTCATCTGTATCCAATGGATTCGGATAATTTAGATCGGATGTAAAAATAGTCAAGATAACCCGACCAGTAATGTGTTGGCCTAGACCCAACACTATACAGATCTCAATACAAATTAAATTCTATAATCAAAATACATAATCAAATTATCAAAAATACTTACATATCAAACTTTATTAAATTTTAATTTTACATATATTTTTTTTCGCGCAATGCGCGGGTTCTATTCTAATTTTGGACTTATGTGTTTAAAATCAGCAATGTCTGGCAACAGCAACAGATTATACCATGATTAAGTCCATGCCAATACATTTTTTAACTAGACAAAGGTCCTAGGGATTAATTTCATGCACTTGTGTCAAAATTTAAGTTCCATTGTATATTGTTCTAAATGTCATAAAAACCTTTTATTCTCTTAATTTTTGTTAACAAATTTTTTTTGATATATTTATTAAATCTAACTTTTTATCATCATATCTTCCACATTTTTGAAAAAACTGTTGTACATATTATTTTCGACAATTATTGTGTACTGTTTTCATAATCATGAGTACGGTATAATTCTATTTACAGAACTGATTCTAAGATTTTTAGAATTCATACGAATAATTTCGAAATACTAAAATTTTAAAACTTGATATTTTAATCATTTCAAATGTCATAAATTATGAAAAATCTTAGTTCTTGCATGAAACTAGTCAACGATAATGCAACATCTTTTTCCAGCAATAGTTTAAAAGTTCAAAAAATGATTTAGGGGTATATATATTGGACTGAGTATTTGGAGAGATTTGAGTTTAAATGACAAATCATATGTTATTGAAACATAAATTTTAAAATATTTTTTTAAATCCACTAATATTAGATTAATGATTTTAAATTGTAGACTCAAATCTACTGCTATTGGAAATATTAATAGAATTTGATGTAAAATTTTAACGTAAGATTTGAGGAGATTTCTTAGTTAAAAATACAAATACAAAAATTCTAGAGTTTTATGTGAGATTTCAGAGAATTTAATAACAAAATTACTAATTCACCAAAATTTCACCAAATAATCTTAAAATTCATTAAAACTCAAATCTCTCCAAATATTTAGTCTAATACACCTCTTAGTATATTTTTCTCTTATTAGTCTTCCAATATTTGTTTATATTTTTAAAAAATTATATATCTACTAATTAGATCTTGCATATTATGTAAAGCATATGCATATCGTAGTTTCCTATGCCATTTCTTAAGATTCATGGAATCAAAAGTGAGTAAGCGGAAGTGCAAGCGTATAGAAATGTATAAACGATTTTTTGAAAAAAATATGAAATGGGAACATGTAGTATAACATGAATTCAATACATCCGGTGCTTCATTTTTAGACAACTCAACTAAAATAATTCAAAACAATAAAAAAATCTAAATTACCATACTCATTTCAACTCAATTAAAAATTTGCCTCAAACTCTATGTTTTCAAAATAAAGATCATCATACTCAAATTTTCCGAGATAGTCTTATTTAACTAATCAAATTAATCGCTTTAAACATTTCAGAAATAATGAATATTTCAACATTATAAAATTAAAAGCATATCAAGTATAATAGATATCATAGTGGAAAAGTAAACTTCCAAAATAGAAGCGCAAGTTTCCAATGTGTTTATAAAAAAAAAAAAAATTGGAAGTACCATAAAAGCGAGATTTTTAAAGTCTCCAAGAACTTTCTATTCTAATCTCTATACTATTTAAAACGAGTTACTATTATACCTATTTCTATAAAATAAAAAAGAAGTACTTCCAGCTCTGCATCCAAACACTATTAAATTTCAATTAAATAAAATCTCTATACTATTTAAAAAATGTATTATTAGACCTATTGCCAAGCACATTTTCAAGAGTAATTAAATGAGATAGTTTTAGCATTGCATCCAAACAAGATTTTTTATTAGATTAAAACATTAAATATTTGAAATAATTATTAGTTTCTAAAAATTAAAACTCATTTTCTCTCTCTAATTAATTATGAACGAAAATTAAAATTACTTTTTAAAACAATTGTTAACCAATTGCAAAATAAAGATCTCAGATTTATATCATATTAATTTATTTTTGTTATTATAAATGGAAGGTTTGGTTAAGATTTAAAATTATGATTCTCCTATCATTTTTGTTTGATCTTATTTTTAATTTGATTTGAATTTTAATATAATATATATAACTAATAAAAATCTAGAATTTTTTTTACATATGTTGCAATTCAAATTTTTTGAAACAGATATATACTCAATCGATGAAAAAAACGTGTATTTTTGTTCAATGTCCCACATCGACTAAAATTTTTGAGCAATAATTTATATTCATGTTATAAAAAGAAAAAAATGATTACAAATTAAGTGAGCAGAAATATTGACTTAACGACTTAACAATCATCCAAATTTAAAGTTTTATGCGGTTTAATACGATTCTTTAGCTGAATTTATAGTTTTGCCAAATATAATAAATATTTAATTTAAAAAAAATTCAGATATTATAAAAACTTTGGAATGGGTATTTCGGGTATTTTTGTAAAAATAGAGAATTGTTAAAAAATATAAAAAATAAAATAATTTCTAATAGTTTTGTAAAAGATTATTTTTTACATCAAGAAAAAAAAACATAAACGATATATATGGGTATTCCATTCTAATCTCTTATCCAATCATTATTTGTTAGACTAAAATAAAAATTCTCAAACGGATAATTATTTAAAAAAATGCTTATGAGATAGAAAATTCTCGACTGGTAGGGCACAAAACATATTTTTTTCCTAAAATGGATAAACTTAAAAAATTTCACCAATATATATATTTTTTTAAAAACATAATCTCGCATGTATTGCAGATCTGATCCTAGACAAAAAAAAAGATAAACTTCAGAGACAAACAATAAATGTGGTTTTCAAAGAGGTGTTTTTGAATTTGAGAAAAAAGGTATAGGTAAATAAACCAACAATTTTGAATATTCTTATATTTTTATTTTATTTTTATAACTAAATCCAATGACTATTTATGTTCTCACTTAGTTTTATGCAACATGTGATGGTGAAAATCAAACCAAAACAAGCTTCATTCATTTTTTCAATTTGAACTTTCTTAATTAATTGTTTATTAAGATATTTAAGTATGATATTGTTTTCTGATTTGGGATTTTAGTTGTTAGTTCTTTTCTAATAATAAAATAAAATTATTGCATGTGTTTTAAAATCAGACAAATATTCAAATATTTAAATTGAATAGAGAAGAGAGCATACGGGTTTAAGAGCGTCTTTACAAGTGGGTTTGGTGTAAGGAGTTGATGGATAGGGCTTCATGTGGTGGCTCTTGGGTGGTGGTGGTGGACAAGGGACTGAAGTCGAGCTGACCAAAGTGAAAAAGATGACATTGAAGAGGAAGAAAAGAGCAATCTTAGAATAAGCCATTGATGAAGAGGTTAAAAGTTATAAGAAAACCCCTTAAACTCCCTCTCTATCAAGCTTGTGATGTGTTGTGTGAAGAATGTAGAGATGGGGTTAGGGTTTTTATAGGTAAAGATTGAGATTAGTTTGTGTGTTTTAATTAAAAAATTACAAGTGGCAACTAAATGAAATAATTCGGTGAAATAATGTTCATGCGATGGACTATTATTACAATTATGATGGATTTTGTGATCTTACAACCTGTCAAGAAATATCATTTTACATGGAACATGCACACAAATATTAATTTAGTGGACAAAGATAGGCTTATAACTTAAAACAAAATTTTGACTTATATGTGTACTGCAATTCGATCGTTGTTCTTTTGTTATTTGTGATTATGCGAAACCCATGTGTTTTCTTAGAACTTTTCTGTGATTAAGTAATTTGGCCGATCTAATAATGTTTTTTTTTTCTTTTTGTTATTAGAGATATCGATAATAAAAAAATATTTTAATATTCGAGTTTACAAATGGTGGTTACAAAAATAAATTCAGTGTAAATCCGTATTTAGTTACGACCAGCAACAATATGTTTATAAATTGGATTAGGATTAAAAATTTCGCTAATTAAGGCTATGAGTGTTTCTAATTTTTAGAATGGATTAAAAAAAAAAAGGGGAAACCCACGAGACAAGATTGTTGTTTGATGTGGCTTTACCGCTTTAGGTGTCTAATGTGTGTAAGTTTTGTAGATATGTAATTATATTTATACGTGTATTGTATTAAAACAAAACAAAATGCAACTTTTTTGTAAAGGGTTCTACCATCAAGAATTCAAGATACACGTCTTTTGGTAGTATCCCTAAATACCAACTACATATAATTTAGTGATATTCTTTGATTGTAGACATGTAGTTCTTTGTTCGACTCAAAATGCGTTATCCCAAGTTATAAGATTGGTCTCACAAGAGTGTTTGTTTACTTCTTGCAAATAATGTTAGTCTATCCGGTCCAAGCCTCATGATTTTAGCAGAGAAACTGGGCTGAATAGGCCCAAAATCTGTATCAAATTACTTGCTTTTGAATTTGGGCTTTATCTTTAATGTCTGAACTTGAAAGAAAAACTTGTGATACAAACATGTCCCCCTAAATTTTCTCATTTGTTTGTACTTTTTTTTTTATGTGCAACTCCCATTTCTCATACTAAACAACCAAACTTGAGAGATAAGGAAGATAATTTAAATTTTATTTCTCTTTTTTTTTTTTTTTATAATCCGGAGGTTCCTCCGGCCTGGCATTAATCCCCTTAGGCCTAACTTCTTTCAGACACTTTATGAGTTGGGTGGCCAAGTAGATTCGAACCCGGGTCTCAAAGCAGGCACATACCCAACTTCAAGCCACTGGGATACCACCACTTGGTTAAAGCCCAGATTAATCTCCCTTAGGCCCAGCTTCCTTTTTGCACAGCTTCGCTGTGAGTTGGGTGACCAAGTGGATTCGAATCCGGATCTCAAGGCAAGCACATACCCAACTTCAAGCCACTGGGATATCACCACTTGGTTAAAGCGCGAGAAAGTGGAGATTTAGGGTTTCTGATGCTTCTCTTTTATTTTTCATAATACTTTTGTGGCAATTGAAAAGGTTTGGTTTGTCTTTCCAAGTGTCGTTGGTCAATTTCTAACCTTTGATGGTAAAAGTTTATCGTAATTTTCTTATAACTTTTTTCTCATATACTAATATATAAAGCCACGATAGGAAACTTTTGTCTGTTGATTCAATGATCATGGGTTCAAAATGTGTAATAATGAACTTGCTTAATACTACGTTTGGAAGAAGAAACTGTTGGACCACAATTTATCAAGACATATTGGGTCTATAAATTGTATAAAAGTGAATTGAAATGAGCATGGGCCAAAAGTGGCAAAGCCTCAATTTTTAAGTAAAATGTGGAAATTGTCCCACATTGCGTGGAAGTTGTGTTTTCAAGTTGTATATATATGGTCATGTTTATACATGAGTTTAAATAACTATGGAATGAGAAAATGGGAACCACACGCGCGCGCCGCTCGGCATGGCATGGCGTGGCATGGCGTGGCATGTCGTGTCGTGTCGTGGGTCGTGGCAATGGGCCTCCAGAGGCCCCCGCGCGCGTATCTTTCTTTTTGGGGAAAATTCGTAAAGAGTTTCTGAAGCCCATTAAGGAATGAAGCTCATTAAAGAATTCGAACCAAAGGCATATTCGAACGAATATTCCTCTGTTAGTGCGATGAAAGATTTTTGCGCAACAAGCGAGGAATATTCTCCGAATATGCTCCAGCGGTTTGCGACGATCGAGGAATATTTTCCGAAAATGCTCTAATCGGATTTGTTTTTACGGTTTATAAACGCCACATGTCCCGTTTCAAATCGTTTTTTTCGCCCCGCTTCACCGCTTACACGGATCATTTTTTGAAATTAAGTTTCAAAAAGGAAAAAAATATATATATATTTATTTGTTTTTGCGATTCGCTTACGGCGTTTCCGCGAAAAGATTTATATATTTTAAAAGAAATATATATTAAAAATATTTTTCGGTTTTTGCGATTCGCTTAAGGCGTTTCCGCGAAAGAATTTATATATTTTAAAAGAAATATATATTAAAAATATTTTTTGGTTTTTGCGATTCGCTTAAGGCGTTTCCGCGAAAGAATTTATATATTTTAAAAGAAATATATATTAAAAATATTTTGGGTTTTTGCGATTCGCTTAGGGCGTTTCCGCGAAAGGAGTTATATATTTTAAAAGAAAAATATATATTAAAAATATTTGAAAAATATATATTTTTTGATCTCCACGGTTTGGATGATTAATTCGAATATTAAAAACATTTTTTGGTGTATTCAAATCGTTTTTTGAAAAATATTTCGAATTATTAATTGCATCTACCTGATAAACCTTTTCTGTGTTCTATCAGGAAAATGGCAGCAATTGATGGAACCAATGTGGATGTGAACGAGACACCTCTTCAAGATACCGCGAATACAGAGGAGACAACTCGAAGGACTTTGTTTGTTGGACCGCCTCTAGCGGCGACACAAGTGAAGGTGGCGCCTGTGGTGCCCACCCAGCCTCAAGTCTCCTGTCAAGGACTGTAACCTGAGAAGTTTGACGGCAAAAACTTCAAAACATGGTAGAAAAAGATGCACTTTTTTTTCCATGCGATGCACCTCTCCAGGTATCTGACAGAGGATCAGCCCATCATTCCTGAGGGAAATACTGATGTGCATATTTCGTTGGAACGGTGGATGCATGGAATCAAGGAGATTTCATGACCAAAGGCTGGATTTTAGGACGGCTTGTGGAGGATCTCTATGGAATCTACTGCGAAGCCAAGACTTCCAAAGCCTTGTGGTTAGCTTTGGAGAAGAAATACAAAGCTGACGATGCTGGATGTCAGAAGTTTGCGACCGCAAAATTTCATGACTTCATGATGTGGACACCAAACCCATCATGAACAAGTGGAGGCATTCCAACGAATCTGTCAAGAAGTTGCTACTGAGGGAATATCCATATGTGAAATATTCACGGTGAACAGTTTCATCGAGAAGCTCCCTCCGGGTTGGATCGACTTCAAGAACTACCTCAAGCACAAGAGGAAGGCGATGAGTCTGGAAGATTTGATCCAGAGGTTAAACACCGAGGACAGAAACTGGACTGCAAACCGGAGTGTAAACGGGATCCAGTTCCGTGAGCACACTATGAATGTGGCTGTTCACATAGGGAAGGCCAATGACAAAGGCAAAGGCAAAGCCATTGCTACTTCTCCTCTGAAGTCAACGGCCAAGAACTTCAAGAAGAAAGGTGCCGCTGAACCATCTGAGTAGAAGTTCTTTAAGGGCAAATGCCATTATTACGGTAAGAATGATCACAAGACCACTGATTATCGCAGCAAAGCCAAGACCTTGCAGCTCCAAGCCAACCTCACTGAAGGGGACCTTTGTGCTGTGGTGACTGAGGTCAACATGGTGGAAAACAATCCAAGTGAATGGTGGTACGACACAGGTGCCATAACTCACATCTGCAACGATAGGGCGATGTTCAGCACCTATCAGAAGAGCAAGGCAGAGTCACAGCGCTTCATGGGAAACACAGCGTTCTCCATGATTGCTGGAATGGGGAAGGTGGTTCTGCGTTTGACCACGGGACAAGAACTCACACTCTAGAATGTGAAACATGTCCCTGACATGGGGAAGAACCTGATTTCCGGTACCCTCCTAAGCAAGGCTAAATTTGTTGTGATCTTTGAGGCTGACAACCTTATTCTGAAGAAGTTTGGCATGTACCTTGGATAGGGATACGTCAAGGAAGAACTGGTGAAGATGTGCGTCCAGGCGGTTGTCAAGGGTGACAAGGGTGAAGCAAGTAGCTCTAAGAATAAGAATGTTGCAAATGTTATTTCAGATGTTGATCAAGAAACTATTGTAACCAATGATGAAATGAATAAGAATTCAGTTGCTTACTTGCTTGAGTCTTTTAATATTTGGCATGAAAGATTAGGACATGTGAATTATAAATCAATAAATCGTTTGATGAATTTGAACCTAATCTCTAAATGAGTAAAGAAAAATGTGAAGTGTGCGTACAAGCCAAACTCACTAAAACACCATCACCCCATATCGAAAGAACAAACACACCTTTAGGTTTAATACACACAGATTTGTGTGACTTAAAATCTGTTCCAACTAGAGGTGGGAAAAAATATTTTGTGACATTTATAGATGATCACACGAAGTATTGTTATGTCTATTTGCTAAAAAGCAAAGACGAAGTTTTGGAAAAGTTTAAGGAATTTAAATTAGAAGTTGAGAATCAACTGAGTAAGACTATTAAAATAGTCAGAAGCGAAGAGAGGAGAAAGACGATGGTAGGTTTAATACTTTTTTTCAAGAACATGGGATTATCCACCAAACGACTGCTCCTTATTCACCAGAATCTAATGGAGTTGCGGAACGAAAAAACCGAACTCTAAAAAAAATGATGAATGCCATGTTGCAAAAATCTGGGTTAGCTCAGAACATGTGGGGGGAAGCGTTGCTTACCACAAATTATATCCTTAACAAAATTCCACACAAAGTAACGGGTAAAACACCCTATGAACTTTGGAAAGGTGTTGTACCTTCGTACAAATACCTCAAAGTGTGGGGGTGCCTAGCAAAAGTAGTTGTACCACCTCTGAAAAAGGTCACAGTAGGACCAAAAACTGTGGACTATATTTTCATTGGATATGCACACAATAGTACTGCATATCGGTTCTTGGTATATAAATCAGAGATACCAGATATCCATGTTAATACAATAATGGAATCACGCAATGCGTCGTTCTTTGAAAATGTGTTCCCTTGCAAGAATACATCGTATCCAAAACGGACACATGATCAAAGAGACGAAAATGAGGCAAGCACCTCTGGTACTTTAGTCCTAGAGGACGAAGAACATCCTGAAGATGAACCTAGACGCAGTAAAAGAGCTCGTAAGGAAAAATCTTTTGACGATGATTTCTTGATGGTTTTTCTCTTAGAGAACGAACCAAGAACATTTGCAGAAGCCATGTCTACACCAGATGAACCTTTCTGGAAGGAAGCCGTCAATAGTGAGATCGACTCCATTATGCAAAACCATACATGGGAGATAACCGATCTACCCCAAGGGTTTAAAGCACTAGGGTGTAAATGGATTTTTAAAACCAAGCTAAAAACTGATGGATTAATTGATAAATATAAGGCCATGTTGGTGGTGCAAGGTTTTCGATAAAAAGAAAGTTTGGATTTCTTTGACACCTATTCTCCGGTGACGAAAATAACTTCTATAAGAATGCTGATAGGAATTGCAGCATTAAGAGACCTGAAAATCCATCAAATGGATGTAAAAACTGCCTTTCTAAATGGTGATTTAGAAGAGGAGATTTATATGAAACAATCTGAAGGTTTTGTCATCCCAGGACAAGAACACAAAGTCTGTACGGACTTAAACAAGCACCAAAACAATGGCATGAGAAATTTAACAACGTAATGATGTCAAACGGATTCTCAATAAATGAATGTGACAAGTGTATCTATGCTAAAAGTACGCCAAATAGGTATGTCTTGCTATATTTGTATGTAGATGTCATGCTCATTATTGGGAGTAATAAAGACATGATCAATCAGACTAAGACCATGCTTAGTCAAAAATTTGACATGAAAGATATGGGACTTGCGGACGTGATTCTAGGAATCAAGATTATTAGAAATTCTGAAGGAATTATCTTGTCTCAAGCTCATTATGCTGCAAAGATACTTGAAAGATTTAAAGCATATTCTAATGGGACGGCAAAGACTCCAGTTGACGCCCAACTTCATCTGACTAAAAATTCAGGCGAAGCGGTGTCACAAGTGGAATATGCAAGGGTGATCGGAAGTCTGATGTACTTAACAAACTGTACTAGACCCGATTTAGTGCACTCAGTAAACGTACTTAGTCGCTACACCAGTAATCCAGGACATACTCATTGGAAAGCTATAACAAGAGTATTAAATTACTTACGTTATACACAAAATTATGGTCTGCACTATGGCAAAGAACCGGCAATTTTGGAAGGATATAGCGATGCAAATTGGATATCCGACTCCAAAAACTCAAAATCTACAAGTGGTTATGTATTCACGCCAAGTGCATGTGTCCGAAATCTTCCAAACAAACTTTGTTGGCGGATCAACCATGGAATCTGAGTTTATAGCGCTAGACAAAGCCGCAGAGGAAGCAGAATGGCTTCGGAATTGGTTGGAAGATATACCGATGTGGGAGAAACCAGTGCAAGCTCTTCGTATTAATCGTGATAAATCGGCTATAGCTAGAGCACTGAATAATCTCTATAATGGTAAATCTCGTCATATTAGAAGACGACATAAAACCATTAGACACTTGATCTCAACAGGAGTAATCACCATAGATTACATAAAATCAAATGACAATCTAGTGGATCAATTTACTAAAGGATTGTCACGTGATCAAGTGGTAAAGTCATCAAGAGGAATGGGCCTAAAGCCTGTAAATTAAGAGGAGGTTTGATGGAAACCCCACCTACGTGACTAGCGATCCCAAGAAGTAGGTTCAAAGGGACAACTAAATTAAGCTGAATCAGAAAAGAGCATCAGATGTGCCCAGTTCCTAGGATGATAAACAAGATACCAGATGTGATAAGGATAAGCATTGGGCTTTTAATGATTTCATAGTTTAAATATAAGGAGTATAACATGATACTTCTGAAAGGAAACTCATGACAGATCACCTAATGAGTGTGAAATAGGGCCATTTCTAGGAGAATGAAAGTAAGGCTATATTCTCCAAGTTCACTCATGAAAAACCAGGAAAGTTCAAGGCCAAAATGAACACAATAGAGAACATAGTTCTACGAGAAAATGTAGTTATGTTATACCTGTTGTCTAGGTTTACATCAAAGTCTGGGTGGTTCAAGACATCATGTTCACCTCCTAGCCAAGTAAACCCGACAGATATTAAAAATGATTGGTTCAAAGCTGAAACACGCTACCTCTCAGATATAGTTACATCTTCGCATACTCTCGAAAGTCTGTCTAGTCTAGTCGAGTCGTGTCTAGTCTAGTCAAGTCTGTCAAAGTCCTTTTGTTTCAAATGTTTAGAGTCATTTCTATTAATGTGGGGGGATTGTTGGGCCACAATTTACCAAGACATATTGGGTCTATAAATTATGTAAAAGTGAATTGAAATGAGCATGGGCCAAAAGTGGCAAAGCCTCAATTTTTAAGTAAAATGTGAAAATTGTCTCACATTGCTTGGAAGTTGTGTTTTCAAGTTGTATATATATGGTCATGTTTATACATGAGTTTAAATGATTATGGGATGAGAAAATGGGAACCACACGCACGCGCCACCGCCGCCGCTCGGCTCGGCTCGGCTCGGCACGGCACGGCACAGCATGGGTCGTGGGTCGTGAGGAATATTCTCCGAATATGCTCTAGCGGTTTGCGACAATCGAGGAATATTCTCCGAATATGCTTCCTCGAAACCGCCATATCTCTCCTATATATTTCTAAAACTCGTTTACGAATTCATTCATTCAATCATTCGCTTTCTGATCTGAAAAAGCAAAACCAATAAGAAAAAATTTGATCTTCGATCTCCCCTTGAATTCGTAAGTCGTTTTCTCGAGAGTATCGTAGAATATATAGTTCGCTGGATTTTTTTTTCGAGTATTGCGAAAAAGGATCGTTAGCAATTGTATCCTGGGATTCAAAAGTCGCATCAAACGGTCACACTACCGGCGATTTATTGAGTTAAGGACAGAAACCAAGTCTCGCTTTTGCTTTGTCGGTATCGTATTTATAAGATTTAGTCCGCAATTTCATTTCCAGAAATTTGAGCGCCTACAGAAACTTGGGTTTTGTAATTCTCATAATATTAGCACAAATCAAGTGCCCCGCAGATTTGATTATTAACATTAAACTTCACTAGTTTGTTCAGAAATTGTATAGATTTAATAAGTAATAAGACTATGGCATGTGGTGCGGCCGTCATGCACACAGTACTATTTTGTGACCTCTCATTTTCTGTGTTGTACAATATTCACTATTTATTTGATACTAATATTATTAAATGATTAAATATTATTTTTCACATTCTTTTGTTGGTTTAGAATTAATGTGAAAACGCGGGAAAAGTGACGGCAGTTGAACATAAACATTATTCGACGTCGGCTGCTCTCTTTTTTTCACGTCAAAACGTAAAGCATAAGAATATAATCTACTTGGTAGTTCTATCTAACTACAACTCACGATTTCTAATTTCTTTAAAAGAAGTTGGATTCATTTTTTATCGAATCATCTTTAATAAGATGAGAATCTTAATTCAAAATTCATACTGTTTCCTTTTCAAAAAAATTCAGTCGTGGCCCGTGGGGAATCAATACCATTTTTCGAAAGATGCAATTTTGGTTTTAAGAGTTCACAATTGATCAAAAAAAATAAAATAATAAACGCTAAATCATGATCACCTATCTCAATCGTTTTTTTCCATCAATTAATTTCAAATGTGCTGTAAAATAGAGCCTTGTGATTTTAGAACAACGTGATGAAAAACTTTAACAAAAAAAAACGTGATGAAAAATAATTTAATAAATTTGGGTAAATGAGCATAATTAAAATTGGTCAAACAAATGTTTTTAGGAGAAAAGTCGGTCAACTAAATTATGAAAAAGAAACGTCGGTCATTGTCTCTTTAAATTCCGAAAGCAACAGACAAAAATGCGGAAAGATACAAACACTTGTAATTACCATGTTTGGTTTTTTCTTAGTAAGAATTAAGAAGTTTATAAACTTTTGACCTGTAATTTTCTTTTGAATCTTCAATGCCGTCATTCTAAGTTCTAACTGTTTCTTGATTAGTGTACTAGTCGAAAAAAGTATCGAATAAAATAGACATTGGTTACAGTTACATTACAGTATTATACCATGACACTGTCTTCGTGTATTTCAGTTTTTGAATTGAATTGTCTTAGAGTAGGTTAAAGTGTTAAACTGGAATAAATCAGTAGTCTTCACCATAGTCAATATTTTATTTATTCAGATACACTTATTTTTCTTAAGAAATTTTTACTTCTTCTTGATTAGTGTACACAGAAAAAAATATATATATATATATATATATATATATAATCAGAATCGGTCTTAAACATTTAAGACTTCAAATTTTTTTTTTTGCACCACTAATTATTACAGTATAAAAATGTCTAAAAATCTCCACCATTGACTCGAACTTATGACATTTTAATTAATGACATAGGCAAATATCACTAGAATTATTAGCGTTTTAGTTAAAAAATTTACTTCTGAAATTACTAAACACATCCGCGGTTCCAAGCAGTGCTAGCTTTGAGCCGATTCTGGTTATGATTAGTAATACTCATAATAGTAATATGCCTATATAAACAACATAAGCACTAGTAGAACAAACTATGATCACTAATGCTCATAAGAAACTAAAATACTCTGTTGATTCCTTCCTAATGAATAAACCGTTAGACAATGCATGAAAGTGTGGTATTGTGATCGACGACAAAGAAAATTTCAGGATGCGTAGAAGCCAATCTCTGAAAGCTTTTGACCGTGGCATGATATACTCTGAAGGGTCAGCAAGTGGTGTATCAAAAAAGAAATGTGAGGGATTGTGTGTGTAGCACAAAGGTATTGTTACAAAGGTGCTACGTTTTGATTCAATGTTGAGAAATAATTATAGCTTTCAAGATTTTGGGAGAAATAATGATATAGCTCCCAAAATTTGTGATTTGTATCAAAACATATATGAAAATAAATTTAGTTATCTTGTTTCAAACGCTTATTAACTACCAAGTCTACCATAGCTAAATCAAGACCAAAAGCCACTCGATCTTGGTTCATTTTAATTCTCGGGTTTAACCATGATTCAATCTTAACTTTATCAGACCAACGAATTTTATAAAAATATTAGTATATTGTACCATCAAAACATGTCATTTAAAAAAAACATTATTTTTATATTACTACTAGGTACTGAAGAGTCTGAAGACAATCATGAGTCATGACCATTTCAAATCATATAAAAATTATGTAAAAATTTATATCATATATTCCATGTTGTAAGATCAGTTAAAACGGGTACGACACTTTATTTATGTACATCATAATTTTGGAATAGATATTTATATGCAAATATACATTTCACATCCAGACAAGAACATGAAGACAGCCTAAGTTTCTTTGAATCATTTCGATTTATATACTTTGTGTCACCTATAATTCATATTATACCATCTTTGTATGTGCGTATGATGATACTGAAATAAGACTATTGGTTGCAGAAAAAAACAAAATAATAACAGTACTGCAAAAGTATCTTATATGATTATATCATATCTATCAAATAGTTTAAAGTCAAAAGTAAAATATTTTTTTAATCTTGATGACTTGGTCGTTTTATACTTAACGAACAAAAATTAATGTTGGTCCCGTTTGTACACCTTCTCTTGGAAATACAATAAATTACATTTAAACTATACGTAAGTTCAATTGCATGAATTTAATTTCGTTAATCAGCAAGTGATCATTGTATTGCATGAATAAGTGCACAAAGGCATATCGCACATATGTTAAGTTTAGGAATAATGTTTTCAAAATTATCTAACATAATGGCAGTGATGTGACTGGTCAAAAGGTTGACTTGAGGCCAGACTATGCATGTCTAGGTATCATACTATCATCCTTAATTCTACCAAGTAGCTGTTAATTGGATATTTAATATGCTATTATCATTAGTTTCATGATCTTCGTTAATAGCATATAAACATGACACATGGATATATCTATAAAATAAACAAAACTATATACTATATAGTTTATGACCCGTCTATTGGCCCCATTGACTAATTCACAACTTATTTGATGAAACATAGTATTATATACGCATGCATATATATACATGTCACAACCCATATCACAAAGATTCCGAAACACAACTATTTTATTCTTATAAATAATATTTATCTAAATCACCACTTCTTAACTGGATAATGCATATCTATTAATTAATTATGATATTGCTTCCTAACTGGATGATGGCATATATTATAGCATAATATACACTCTTGCATAAAAATATACACTTGCAGGAAAACAATATATATCACAAACTTAGTAATACAGAGTAGTAGGTGACTTATTCCTTGGTGGATTGTTAAAACAACATAAAATTCAACGTGTTAGTTAAAAAAATTAACCATAATTAAGTTCATAGTTTATCACATATGCAATATTTTTAAAAAATATTATTATATAACCATGATCTAGTCTAGTGCTTTATGTTAGTGTTCTTGTGTCTGTTTAAATCATGGTGGGATAATTCACACAGACTTAGAAGAGATTGACATACAATTTTTTCCTATTTTATTTTAAATCTATGAATATAGAAAGAAACCCATAAAATATAATTTTGAAAAACATATTAATTTTACTGATATGGACACATCTGGTAGAAAATAAAATACAAAATAGTCTTTCATATAATGTAAAATGGTATATTGGTATTGATGATAAACCAAATGGAAAAAAAGAAAGAAAGAGGAAATTGAATGATACACTTTTACATTTACATTATATGAAAGATATGAAAAGTATAAGATTAAATTAACAAAGAGAAAAAAAAAGTCTTGGTCATTCAAATAGGTTTAACTCACAGCGACAAGTGTATATTTTGCTGGTGGGTCTAGTCGAATATACTTTTGGATAGTCATAGATTTGGAAAGCTAAATAAAAGTCCTCTTAACTAGATAAGAAAGAGTAGGACCCGTTCATAGAGTAGCTAAACCGATGATTGAAAACGGTTTTAACCGGTTTATATATCCGAGCCATAATTGAGAGCTTTCGTTTTCGCTGACTTCACAAAAACTAATCATTATACCCAACCTAACTCATACTCCAATGGGTTTAACATAAAAAAAAAAACGAAATTAACAATGGACCAATGGGTTTCGGTTGGGATAATAGCTTTAACCGGAAACCGGAAATTCCGGTGACTTCACAAACCCACAGTAACCAAGAAAAACAATTGTCTTCCCAATGCACCTGCCACGTGTAGAGACAGTACAGAAGTGTCACCACGTTTCGACTTTCTACTGTTTTAAATGACTTTAATACCCTCCGTAATGATATTAATTTACTGTTGAAGGTAAACGCGGAATAGAAAAACGCTGTTTTAAAGGGTTGGCAGCGTTTGGTTGAACCACCTAACAACCACCGCTTTCCTTCACACTTATAGTTTCTCTTTATTTTTTTTTGTAGGGAATCTATTTCTTTTATTTATTATATGCATTTGGGTTTTAAATAATATATAAATTTAAAGCTAATTGGTAGAAGTATATAAAAAATAAAATAAAGCTGACCGATAATGGAGTTGATTGTTTGCAACGATATGTCCATAGCTGTAGATTTTTACTTAAAATGTTTGATTGCATAAATCTTGGTTACAAAATAATGGAGTGGTAAAAATTACGTATTGCTGATTTTAGAAAAAAATACTACGAAAACAAAAGTATTTAAGTTGATTTAAGATTGTAAAAATAAATAATTTTGATTAGATAAATATAGTTTTGAAGACTAAAAAACAAAAGTACAATTTCTAAAAAGTTTATATATTTTGAGTCAACCGTTTTCAAATATTACACTTTTTATAAAATTACTAATGTGATTAAGAACAGTAAAAAATAGAAAGTATAACAAACAAAATAAACATAGTACACAAATATCTTTATCATAATCAAATTTCAATTATGCTTTTAACACATTATCAATGGCTTATACTTTTCCCTAAAATAATTGTACGAAATCATCAAACTAATTTCTATATAAAATTTTTAAAACGTACAAGTAAAAAAAAAGTACGCTTGTCCACCTCAAAATTGATACCGAATCTTTTATGTTTTATTTTTTTAATGAAGCGTATAATTTTCTTTAAACAGTGATAAAAAATTCAAACCCAACCGCAACAATCGCAGCAATTTAAACAGTTTATTAAATACTCCTATACTCCTAATATAATACACATATATACGAGTTGAGAAGAATTTGGGAACCTTCCCGATACACACCAATTTTTATGGAATTATTAATTTTTAATTAGAAACGGCTTTTGTATTTTTTAAAATTACGGTGGCCACTAAAGTATACACGTTTGGAGTATAAAACTATAAATTATACTTTCCTAATAATTTTTTCCGGTTTTCCAAGTTTCTTCCTCTCTTGGGTCCTTTTTTAGCATCTCTACAGTTTCTCTTTCCTCTCACGCCGGAAAATAACCGATTTCTCCGGCCGGTTTCCGTAGTTTTTTCTCCGTTCCGTTTAATAGCTTTCGTTCTCTGGTTACCGGAATCTTCCTCTGGTGGATAGTGTATGGTTGATTTTGAATGTTCGTTTTTTTTTGACTCGGTTACGCGGCGATTCGGATCTCCGCGTTTGACTAGGTCCTTGGCTCGTTTCGTGGTGTTTTCGTAGAATGTGGTTTACTTTGTTTGCATGCCAGGCTTTGTATTGAATTCTCTGTTCAAGATCGTGATCTAGGGTTTCGTCTTTTGTTCTTTGGTTCGTTGCTTGTTGGTTGAGGAAGACGAAGAAGAACAGTATACAGATTACGGAATGCTATGGTGAGATGATTTTCCCTCTCTGAATTTCTTAGTTTTTTTATCAATTTCTCTCGTTGTGGAATTGTTGTGAATTTTGTTGTTAACGATTTTGCTAGATCAGATCTCTTACATTACTCGAATTTTATTGAGATTCCGCCATTGTTTTTCCTTGAATTGGTTCTTCTTTGTCATTTCTGCTTCGTAATTTTATCGTCAATGGATGATAATCTCTATCATTTTTTTCTTGCTATTTTTAATCCTCACGTGTGAACTCGAGATTTGAGCTTTGTCTACTGTTGAAATGGCGACGCATCGCTAAGGTCAAATGGTTTTGTGTTGTAGAGGAAGTTGTTGATGGTTTCTGACTCGCGTTCTTCAAGGGTGTTGAAATTAGAAATTGTCATATTCTTTGACTTTGCAGGGTATTGGTCAAAGAGATAAGGCCATACCTGGAAGTGAAAATTGCCTTTTGAAACTTCTAGGTGTTGACTGTTTCCATTTTCTGTGTTCACTTTTATGGTTCTTAGCTTTTTGTGGAGTTAAAAATATTTTGGAGTTATAAGTGTGAATGGTGGACTTATTGTGTATCTATGACTTGGTATATTTATATGTTAGTATGTATACTTTTGATGTCTATGTTGAGGAATGTTTGCTGACATTCGGCTTTGTCAGGCGGAAAGGAGGATCTGTTTGTTGAAAGAAGCTAAAGATGGGTTAGAATATCTGAAACGTAAAAGGCTTCAAAAAATGAGATCAGATTCTGTCAATGAAACAGTAGGATTTAACACAATGGCTAGAAGTGGAGGTGATGCATTGAGACCATCTTCAGCGTCATGTGGAATGAGATTAAGGGTAACTTCTAGTGACTCAGTATTGAAAGTGAATGGTGTATCTACTGGTAAAGGTAGCTTGTTGAAGGAAAAAGTGGAGAAGTTTGGGACAGATGATCTAAAATGGACTGAGAGGCTTCCAGAATGTCCTGTCTACAGACCAACGAAGGAGGAGTTTCTGGATCCTTTGACTTATTTGCAGAAGATTTTCCCAGAAGCTTCAAAATATGGTAAAACCAAAATCTCAATATGCTGTAGGAGTAGACCCGTTCTCCTTAATTCATGGGCTGCATATGTTAGTTAAAGCCAATGATTGGTGGTGTGCTCATCGCTAGCTAACAAATGCATTAGATGGAAATATCATGTGATGTAGGCATTATAGTAGACGGTTTGGTATAATCAATCTCATTATGTATTTTTTTCCAATCTCTCATTCTGCCTCTGTCTTTTGTAGGTATTTGCAAGATCATATCTCCTTTGGCAGCAACAGTTCCCGCAGGCGCTGTGTTGATGAAAGAGAAATCAAACTTTAAGTTCACTACCAGAGTACAACCCCTTCGACTTGCTGAGTGGGATTCTGAAGATAAAGTTACATTCTTCATGAGTGGGAGGTTTGTATTCAACCCTCCAGCATTTATCACTATATCTTCACCTTAGAGTTTGTATTTGATTATTTGTAAACTACTCAGGACCTATACATTTCGCGATTATGAGAAAATGGCGAACAAGGTATTTGCACGTAGATATTGCAGTGGTGGCTCTTTACCCGACTCATTCATGGAGAAAGAATTCTGGAAGGAAATTGCGTCTGGCAAGACTGAAACAGTTGAATATGCATGTGATGTAGATGGAAGCGCATTTTCATCTGCACCAGGTGACCCGCTAGGAAGCAGCAAATGGAACTTGAATGTATTGATTTATTACAGTTTCTCTCTCTATTTTTTGGTTAAGCATTAAGGAAATCATATGTTTGGTAAATTAAATTTGGTACTTATATGTCTTTTCCGTCTCCACTTTCAGAAAGTTTCAAGGTTACCAAAATCTACCTTGCGCCTTCTTGAAACTACCATTCCGGTATGTGACTAGTAACACACTTATATTTTGTCTTAAGACCACATAAGAAGTTTCTGTTCATCCTCTTATAACTTGGATTTGCTTGTTTCAGGGAGTCACTGAACCCATGCTTTACATCGGAATGCTGTTTAGTATGTTTGCGTGGCATGTTGAGGACCACTATTTGTACAGGTAACAATAGTTAAGACGAATTTTGGTTCAGTATATGGTTACTAAAGTATCATAATCTCTTTTTTTTTTTCTTATCTTCTACCTCAAAACAGCATTAACTATCAACATTGTGGAGCATCAAAAACTTGGTATGGAATTCCAGGTTCTGCAGCTCTAAAATTTGAAAAGGTGGTTAGAGAGTGTGTGTACAATGACGATATTCTGTCAACTAATGGCGAAGATGGAGCTTTTGATGTGCTTCTAGGGAAGACAACTATATTCCCACCAAAGATTCTGTTGGATCATAATGTGCCTGTGTACAAGGCAGTACAAAAGCCTGGAGAATTCGTTGTCACATTCCCTAGGGCTTATCATGCTGGTTTCAGCCACGGTAAAACATTTATGTCTGAATCTACATTTTAATTGCTCAGAGTTGTGATATGGCAATTTACTGAAATTGTGGTTTGTGTTTGAAAAATCTTGTAGGTTTTAATTGTGGTGAGGCAGTGAACTTTGCGATGGGTGAATGGTTTCCTTTTGGAGCTATTGCCAGTTGCCGGTATGCTCATCTTAACCGAGTGCCAGTACTTCCTCATGAAGAATTGATTTGTAAAGAAGCAATGCTTTTAAACTCAAGTCCCAAATCCGAGAATTTGGATCTTACACCTACGGAATTGTCAGGACAACGTAGCATCAAGACTGCATTTGTGCACCTGATTCGTTTTCTTCATCTGGCTCGATGGTCTCTAATGAAGTCAAGATTATGCACAGGCCTTGTTTCAAATACATATGGAACCATCGTCTGCAGTATGTGTAAACGGGATTGCTATTTGGCATTTATAAATTGCGATTGTTACTCACATCCCGTCTGTCTCCGTCATGGTAAAGTTCTTTTGCTGTTATTTCCATACTAGACTTACTTATCATTATTGTTTTCTAATTGACATTGTTATCATTGTGCAGATATTAAAAAGCTTGACCTTCCATGCGGGTCAACACATACTCTTTTCTTGAGGGATAACATTGAAGTCCTTGAAGCTGCTGCAAAGAAGTTCGAGAAAGAAGATGGAGTTTCAGATTTGATAACAGCTGATGAAGATTTATATACGTATCCATCATCAATCACACTTCCCGCTGGGAAAGAAGATGGATATTCACCGTATTCCACGATATACTTTGACTTCAATACCGAGTATGACCAATTGCAATGTGGATATCCCGTCATGAGCTGTGAAGCGAATGCTTCATGCATCTCCTCAGTTGCTGATGATTATGAATGCTCTGATTACGTAAGTTTCTCTAATCAAGAACTGTCGACAAACTCTTTTTAACCGTCTCTTTCTTCTAACATTCGTTTTCTGTTATCTTGAAAAAGCAGGTAAATAGACGAGTTAACTGTAGCAGCAGTAGTGATTCTAAGCACTCAGAAGAAGTAGCATGCAGCAGTAACAAAAAAACTCGGTTCTTTCTCACGGTTCAAGATGAACAACTAGTCACAGATCAGGAAAGTGACGGTTCTGACTCCGAGAGTTTCAGAGTCAAACGCCGTTCTTCGGTGAAGGTTGAGAACCGAGCAGTTGTTCTCGACACAAGAGATTCCGAGCATCATCAGGTACTTTTCAAGCCACACAGGTTCAGTATTTTACAGTTATATTCAATATATTATACAACCTTGAGAGTTTTCATGTTTATTAGGAATATAAAAGACTGAAGAAATCGCATCATCACGAAGGAAGATATAGTAGTAACAGTAGTATAATTAGTAAGCAAGAAGAAGAAGAAGAAGTGTTAGTAAATTCAAAAACTCATCAGCAGCAAAGTGACGTGAAGAAGACGAAGATGAAGATTGAGAATCATTTTGATGGCTTTAAACGTCTGAAAGTGAAAGGGCTAATAAAGCCGTAACGTGACAGCTTCATTCAAATTTCCTCCACCTAACTACAATTCTTTTTATAAATGGCTGATCTAACAATACAGGAAAAAAAAAAGGAAATCAAAAGCAAAAAAGTATTCAGTATCTGGTTTTTTATTATGATTTTTTTAATCATGGGAGAAAGAAGAAGAAGCAACAGACAAAAGAAGGGAAAAAAGCAATTAACCAGCCAAACCAACAATATTGGTTTCTTTTTAGGATTTTACCAAATCTTTGATTCTTTTGTGCACATCTCTGTATGTTCACTCAACTTTAGTCTCTTCTTGTTTCTTCTTCTTTTGCTCTTATGATGTAAATCTCTGGGGTTTTCTTTTTCTATTACTATTTCAAAAAAAAAAAAAAGGTTTATCTATTTTTTTCTTAAAGGTGGCTTTTGGTGTTGATGATGAAGCATTAGGAAACGTGAAGATATCTCAATTTTCTATGATTATGATTAAGAAGACTAAGAACACGTCCACCGTTTTGGATTATACGAACAAAAATTTCCTGCTAAATTGATGCTACGGTGGTGGTAATAGAAGGAAAATGAAAATCATATCAGATTGATGGCGAATATGAAGAATGAAAAAACTGTGAGATTTGAGTCTGGGTCCACCACGGGAATAATTGTGGGATTGATACATATTTGAGAATTTTTACACTATTTATAATCGTGAGATTGAGTCTAACCACATTATGAGTGTAATACAACTTTTTTTTTTAACATTCAGCAAATGTGCACCATGTGTGAGGTTCGAATCCGGTATAACTAGTTTATTGCATATTAAAGGATGCAAAGTTTTTCATGGAAACGAACTAGAAAATAATCATTTTAATTATCATAGTACCTAAAAATTGATCACCCATCCAGATCCATGAATCTTATTGAAAGAAAAACAAGAAAAACTAAAGAGAACGAATAAAGAACAAAGCCGGCTTGAGAATATCAGAGAGAGAATCAGCAAATCCACCGGATCTGATCGTGATTAGATATGGTAGAAACTCACCGGAAACATAGATGCATAGAGATTATTGAAAGAAAAACTTAAAATAAGTAAATGAATCGGTATAAAAACCGACCATTCTCCGCTAACAAAGCCAGAAGATGTCGGGAAAGAAACTGACCAACCACCGCTATCGATTAGACGTCCCAACCCCTCCCTTACAGTTACTTTGCTGTTTGGATACTTGGTTGTGGACAATTACCTCTGTCTCTAAAGTAAATCTTGTGAATGGAAGGTGAATTTTTATCAAGTGTTTCCATATTGTTTTTCTGATAATATAATTAGGTAGTTTATTGATAAATGATTTATTTAATTTTTAGTGGACGATTTCGCTGTTGTTTTGGTGGGGCGGTGAAGAATGGGTATTTAACCTGGATAAGTCGAGAATGGGGAGGTGTATAAATATGAAGGGAATAACTTCTTAGGGTAAAAGAAGAGTTTGGAGTTGTTAGAGCCACTGTTTTCACTGAGTTGACTTACTGGCTTGAAGACATCCTTAGAGAAAAGGCTGGTTTGGTGGTGGAGCCGTCATTTATGAGAACAGATAGAGACGTAAGGAGTTTCGGGTCTCTCAACGGTGGAGACAAATCAGTTAACCTTTGTGTTACATTTTGAGAGTTGGTGGGTTCGGAGTTGAAGATCCTTGGACCCGTTAATCCAGTTGCTTTTGGTGTACTATTGAATGATGTGTCCTTTAAAATCCCCGATGTGAGGAGGGCGTTATTTGTTGCGCCGGGTACATCAGATGTGCTGGAAAAGGCAAATGAAGCAACAATTTTACCTTCACCTTGTTGGTACCGGATCCATCTAGAGCATCAGAGGCCCATCGATTTACAGAGTCCAAGAATTTCCATATTGCACAAAGGAGATGGTCAAATCTTGACATTAATTTGTGATTAAATTAATAAATTAATAGTCATGGTCAAAGGAATAAACTTGTCAATCAGTTTATGAATTAATTATTTTGTGAGTTAATTGAGGACTTTATTAGCCCTTTCACTTTCAGACGTCCAAACCTGTCCAACAGGACCCTCTTGCTGTTCATTTTAACTTTTTACTCTTCTTGTGTTTAATCACCCACACACGACATAGTAAAACTTTTGCATACACAGAAGATTTCAAGTTTATGTTTTATTTGAGTACTGAATATAGCCATATACAAGTTCCGAATCCATCCTTTGGGTCAATGAGTGTTTGTCGCCAAATGATAGAGCTACCAATAACTGATTGTGTAAAGTGCTTGGGGACTTATTAGGAGAAGATTGATAAAAGAATGAACACTTGTTTTTTCTATCATACATAAGTCTCAGTAGTTTATGTATTTAAGAGGTGTCCTATGGGGCTTCCTGTAGACTTTGGGTTCTGAGCAATCATACAGAAGCTGGTTGCATTGCATCTGAGATATGAGAAACACATGTTGGCTTTCACTGATTGTGCTTATGGTCTCACTGATGCTGAATCTGAACAACTATGCGGTAATTGATTACTCTCTCCATCTATTCTTAATTTTGATTATGTAGAAGTGGGGGAATATTTCTGGACATTCTCAGTCAACAGTCATGTATATTACAGCAAGGGGAATCTATGGGGGTGATGATAGACTCTCTGAGCTCAAATCGCGCCTAACCACATCTCTTAATACTTTCATGTTTCTGGCAATCTAAAGATGATCCAATGTTTTAGTTCTTGTACTGCAAAAGACGAGTTAAAAGGTTTCACAGGCCATGCAAATAAAACGGCTGCTCTTTGTGATATAATATCAGTTGAGAGTGATGTGTTTGTTCCTTCACATTCTGGAAACATGGCAAGAGCAGATATCTAGGGCATCGCAGGACTATCACTCCAGACAGGTTCTATCCTATTCTGAGAATCCATATCCAGACTGTATTTGAAGTTCCCCAACACAAAAGAATCCTAATTACAAGTTTTAACTTTTTTTGTTCTGTACCCGCCAGAATAGAGAATATATGTTTATAATGTACAGACAAAAGTCATCTTAAGGAAATGCAAATTAAAAGAAGACCATTTGATGTTCATGTATTCTATCATTGAAGTGGTAATGGCTCTGCTCTTTGTAAGGAGTCCATATCATTTTGCTAACATCTACATCAAGACCACCTCGGCCTGCCGCTTTCAAATGGTGCTTAATTTCTTCTGCTTTAGTCGCTGAAACCTGAAAAACATAGCATCAGTCACAGTCACTGGTCATAAGAGCTAGAGATGGATAATTTCTTTTAAGATCACTTACGGTTGGGAAATGAGATAGCTTTAATAAACGTTGTGCAGGTGATGAAGCTATACCCAATTAATGTTTCAGCAAGGATGCAAACAGAGTATTACATGTAACTTGAATCTTTCACTCACCCTTTATGATGGCCAATAGTAAAACTAGGTAGTTTATGAGCATCTTCTTTAGGAAAATCATTGACCATTATCGCATACGAACATATCAGTGACAATGGAAAGTAAACTTTTTCAAAGAAGCTAAAGCTTGCACATGATTTATCTTACCAACGTTGTAATATTACGGCTATTGTGGTCAATCAACTTAGCAGGTTTCTCTTTTGATCCCATGCATCAAAGATATGTATATTTCACACTCTTTTGTTATAGCAAGCGCAATAACTGCCTTGTTCGAACACCTCGTTATTAAGAACCTTGAAACATATCTTGATTTACATGATATTCTGATACTTACAATGTATTGAAGTACTTCCAAGACTCGGTAGATCAAACCTTTATGCAGTTATCATCACCCGCTGAAACGAAACGCTTTCCATTGGCTCCATACTTAATACATTGAATTGGATCCTTAGAGGATGATGACCCATTAGATTCCTCCAAAGTAACTTGAGATTTATCCCTGTGGATAATAAAGAGAATCAATAGATAAAGCATATCCATTAAACACCTTACCATAACAAAAAAAAATTCAAGTGACCTTATTGTATATAAATAGAAGGAGCGATATGAGTTGCGTTTTAACTATGAAATTTAGATAATATCCATAGTAGTTTAGGCCATGCTCTTGGGGATTCAGTGGGGGAGCATTAGCAAGAACTTCCTCAACCCATTTGAGTTTGTCAATTTCTGCTTCCGGGTCCATGTTAAACATATGGAAAAAATATTTTGTTTGAGATTTGTTATCTAAAACAGCTAATTTGACCTCATTTTTTTTTTGTTTTTACTATCTTTCTTTCTTGGGCCATGACCCATAATTTTTAAACTTCAAACTATTTTAATCAATTTCTTTTATTTTGTGTCAATTTAATTTTGTCTGTAAATCAATAATAATAATAAACGTCTCAAAAAATATTTAAAATTCGATTGAATATATATTAAAATATACCGCTTATTTTTCTATATTTTTGTTGACTCTAGTAAAAAAAATTATGGGTCAGCCACTGCCCAAAATCAGCACTCATCACCACAACAACATTTTGAGTCTTATTTAGTTTAGCCTAGTCCATAATATCTTTATCTCTATATAATTATTTGAGCAATGTTAAAAATAAAATAACCTTGCATTTATGTGGGATATTACAACAAATACCATTGGACAATCTTTTTAATTTTTCAAATCTTACTAATAATCATAATCATTTCTTATTTAGTTAATTAATTCCCTAATAAATAGCACCAAAAACTGAGTATATAGATATTTTAAATTTTAATTCTTAATATTTTAAATTTAAATCTGTTTATTTGTATTTAGTATCTCCTAAATAAATATGAGTTTTTTTAATTAGAGTATTTAAATAATATAATATTTAATGTTTTAAAATAAAGTCATTAAGGATACAACAATAAAACTAATTATAGTATTGTGATTATTGTTGTATCTTTAATGAATTTATTTAAAAGTTAAATATTATATTGTAAATAATATTTTAACAATTATTACTTTCCACAAAAAAATTATTTTATCTTTCTTCTTAATTATGGATGACAAATAAAATTAATTTTTTACCATCCAACTTTAAATCATCCAGATCTTCAAATATTTTAATTTTACAATAGGTCAGGATGAGTCCGAGCAGATAATTAAAGACGGATCATGACATATCTGAGATCGAATTTCTAATCATTGATAATAATTGATATATTGGAGTAAAACAAACAGTTATAGATTTTTGAATGATGTGAAAATATATACATAACACCACTTAACTTTTACAATAAAATTATATTATAATCTAACTTATTAAATAAATTTGTAAACAAATATAATACCACACATAATTATATTTTAATTTTAATTAACACAACACAAGTCATTTATAATAATAATAATAATAATAAATAATATAAAGAAGATACTTAAACATAAAATAAATCTAATTTAAAACACTAATATAATAATTTATGACAATATAAACTAACAAATTATGAAGTACATATTTTCCCGCGCTACACAGCACGAATTACTATCTAGTTAATTCTTGAATCTACAAGTTGGCTACCGTGTAGTACTTTTACCTCAGGGGGAACATGAACTTCAACAAACTCAACGTCACCAACTTTGGTCAGTCTCTCGATGATTGTATCAGTGAAGCCTCCTTTAACAGCATATGCTTTAATAAACTGAATTTCACCCAGAAACCATTGGCAGCCATTTTGCGAGATGGTAAGAGTTTAAGAGATATGAAATAGTTGCTAGTGTAGTGTGTATGTGATATGTAAATGTTAAATCGATTATTCTATTTATTTGTCAATACAACGACTGGTAAATTTTATGATGTTTAGTTTCAGTATGCATTATTAAAAGTAAATTTAATTTTAACTAATGATAATAATAAGTTTTTTTACATCTGATAATAATATTTATTACAAGTTTAGTTGTTGGAAAGAAAAAATAATATTTTTGTGATATAATACTAAAAAAACTAATGACGTAAATAGAATAAAATCTTTGACCAATATATGATTTGTTATTTTGATTTTACTTAACAAAAATTAATGATATTGTTAATTTTTTTTTTAAATGATTTGTTGGAGATATGTTAGAATCAAAAATAGCAAAAAAAAAAAACCATGGAGTTTATAACTCAAGCTTACCAAACCTAAAAGCAGAGTCTGAATCCACCTCTTGGTTATAAAATTTGATGAACGCTCGACTCCTTGTGGTTATTTCCTTGCAGAGATGATTTTAGACGAGATTAAACGCTGAGGATGCTTTAGAGAGAAGAAGAGAAGATGAAACTGTTTCGAGTTTACATTTAATTACACTTACCAATTTTAAACCAGAGCCTTTGCTTTCTGAAAATAAATGAATGGTAAAAAATCATTTGTAAGATATGATTTTGGGCACGAGTCACTTTTATAGAGTCTGGTAATGATGCTATTTTTCTAACGTTCATACTTTTTACCGGTTTTTCTAACGTCTATATATTTGTTACCGTTGTAAATTTGAGTCTCAAATTTTACACTCGCGGAACCATAATAGGAATTGGATTTTTGAATTTGGGTAAATTTACGAAATTTGACACCGGGATCCTGAATTATATTGGGCCTATGATTTAAGGCCCAAGTCGTTCGCTTACATCAAAGCTTAGTCCACATGTTTCTTCATCGATTTCTCTCAAACCAGAAAAACCAAGAAGAGTAAGGTTTGGGGTTTAACATAGGTTATAACAGTTTCAATTCCCCCGAAGCAGCCAAAGCTTACATCAATCTTTGTAAATTCGAGCTTTAGGTATTAACTTATCAAAAAGATCAGCTTAAAGAATTTATTAGCTTTGAGAAACTCATTTGAGTGTGAAAAGTAAATACTTGGATCTGTAAACTTGTTGATATTTGCTTTCCTATAAAGTAACTCAATTACTTGTTTTTTGTTTTTGTTTTGGCTTCTATATGCGTTTGAATATTATAAAACAAAATCCTTTTTATAAAGTTGAAGCGATCTTTCTACAAGTTGAACACAACCTACTAGCTACAAACAAACTTGAACGTTGCACGTTGTTCAAGTTTCTTAAACATTCCTATACTTTCTTGCGCGTTCTTCTTCCAAATTTGAGCTGATGGATCTCAATTTTGATGATCCACATGCAAGAAGACACAACTGTTAGCTCAATATTGGGTTTGAGTTTGATTTAATTTTCTGGTTTGCACAGATGGTTCATATGCACACATAATAAAGAGCACAAGCGATGCCTCAGTACTGGCTCTGTGATCTTCTTTATGGTATGCAAGAAGCATAAGAAAATAAGAGAGAAACAAGACGCATAGTCCGAAGGCAAAGATTGAATATTAACCAATACCGTGCCATCCACGAAACCATAAAATGTAGTTTTTTTTAGTAAAAGGGTTTTTTGACCTGCCAAGCAAGCGCACCTGTCATGGCAAAGGTCATATAAACCCTTCTCTATTTTCTCTCTCAGTTTGAAAAGCCCAAACAAACAAAATCTCTGCAAGAGTGATCCGGACTAAGATTGAAATATATTGATTGGGATCAACAAGTATTGATTAAGATGGACCAACAAGAATTGATTAGGACCAACGAGAGTTGGTGATTGGAATCAACAAGAGTTGATTAATTAGGACCAACGAGAGTTGATGATCGGGATCAACAAGGGTTGATTAATTAGGACCAACGAGTGTTGGTTAGATGAATCAACGAAGGTTGATGATAAGAATCAACGAGAATTGATCAGAAGTATTAAAACCTAGAAGAATATGAATCAGAGACATATAATGCAGAAGACCAGAAAGATTTAGAAACTGTAACAACGAAATCGATAAACCCTATATGGATACACAAGAACGTACCACACAACCGACTTCTGATTGTGATCAACGAGAGTTGATTAGGATCAAAGAGTTTTGATAATAAGATCAACAAGAATTGATTGGGATCAACGAGAGAGTTGATCAGATGTTTCATCTCCGTATGTTGATATATATTAACCCTAGAAGAAGAATATATATCCGAAGATGGAAGATATATAACAACGAACTCGATAAAACCCTAGGGATAGACAAGAACGTACCTTGATGACCAAACCCTAACGAGAAAGAACTAAGAATCTCAGGAAAAATATAAACCAAACTCACATGGAAAAAAAAAATATGCAGAAGCGATTTTTCCAGGTGATAGAGAAAAGGAAAGTCGACTACGTTTATATAGATGAAGAAAAACCTAAAATCCAAGTCGGTTATAGGTTTTAGACCTATTGAAAGATCCTACGGTTAGTTTTAAATAATATAAAGCAATGGACGGTGCAGATGAAATACAATGAAAAGTGGTCATCACCAATTATGATGAGCCACGTGTCCTATTATAGTGTTCCCTTGACAATATTTTTTTCGTTTTTTGAGAAAATAATTGGGATAAAATCCAAAATTAAATACTGATTACTTAGATAATCGACAATATTGTTACAACGAAAAGGGCCAAAAGGCTATTTATGCATTTTCATTTATTTTTCTTTCACACATTATTAAGGTTGCATTTTTGGTCATCAATATCAATATTAATCGTATACTCTATCTGTTTCACAAAGATTGGTGTTAAGATTTTTTATACAAATTAAAAAAATAATGATTACTCTTTTTAAATATATTATTTTTCTCACTAAAAAATACTCTAATAATTATAAACGAAGAGTAATATAGTAAATGTAATTATTTTTAATCATTACATTTTGAAGTTAACAATTTTTTTAATAAAAATAAAGAAAATAAACTAAAAAATCAATATTTTTGAATGACGACTAAAAAAAATTAATATTTTTGAAACAAAATAAAAGAGATAAAAAAACATATGGAGTAATAGTATATGCAACGGCGATTGGGCTGGACCGGAGTAGATTCTGCCTTGAGAGAAAAAAAAACAAGAGACAACCTATTGGGCCAATGGTTAAAGGCCCAAATTGTTTGCTTAGTCCATTTCATCGATTTCTCTCAAACCAGAAAAAAAGCAAAAACCAGAAGGTTCAAGGGTTTAACATAGGTTTCCACCATTTCCCTGAAGAAGAAGAAGAAGAAGAAGAAGAAGACGAAGCTTCATCTCTGTAAGTAACTCTTTCTCCCAAAATTTCATAACTCAATTCGATTTTTTCATTTATTCTAACACAATCGTTATACAAAAATCTCCAGAACTCATTCTCCAATCACCAAAATGCGTCGAAGCTTCTCTATTTTGAATCCTTACAAAAAGCTCAAACCTTTTTCTACTTATACCAACATTTACTACTTCATCACAAATCCCAACCCTAACGTCTCTACAAATTTCCGATACCTCTCCTACTTCTCCCCTCAACGACGACAACAACAACAATCATCACCAGATCCAGATGATCCATCAAATCTATTAAAAGAAGATGGAGTTTCACTTTGTTCTCAGATGTGGCTTGAGAATTTCAAAGAACCTGATAAAACCGCAACAAATTTAACCTCATACCTTCGAAGATTCGAGCTTTGGGTATTAGCTTATCAAAAAGTTTCTTGTGATGAATTAGGTGCTTATGTTCCTCGTAGCTCAATTCAAAGATCAGCTTTAGAGAATCTATTAGCTTTAAGAAACTCTGTTCTTGATGATCGGTTTAAATGGGGAGCTCGTTTGGATTTTTATATAAAATCTCCTAGAGATAAAACTGAGTATGAGTCTTTATCTAAGAGGAAGATTAAAGCTATTTTGACTACTACTCAACCTACTCCGTTTCAAGATAGGATTGTTCAAGAAGTTTTGTTGATGATTTTGGAACCGATTTACGAATCTCGGTTTTCGCAGAAGTCTTTTGCGTTTAGACCCGGGAGAACTGCGCATACGGTATTGAGAGTTATTCGGAGGAATTTCGCAGGTTATTTGTGGTATGTTAAAGGTGATTTGAGTGTTGTTTTGGATGGAATGAAAGCTGGTTTTGTGATTAGTTCTTTAATGAGAGATGTTAGAGATAAGAAAGTTATTGATTTGATTAAGTCTGCGTTGGTTACGCCTGTTGTTACGAGTAAGGTTGAAGATGGTGGAGTGAAGAAGAAGACTACGAAGAGAAAGTATCAGAAGAAACGAGTTTTAGCTGATGATGAGCCTAAGCCTGATCCTTATTGGTTAGAGACGTTCTTCGGTTTTGCTCCTGAAGAAGCTGGGAAGTCTCCACAATGGGGACATTGTGGGATTCTTAGCCCTCTTTTGGTTAACGTATGTCTTGATGAGCTTGATCGTTGGATGGAGGCCAAAGTGAAAGATTTTTACTGTCCTTCCAAAAGCGATGTTATATGGAATAACCCGGAAGGAGAAGCAGATCAAGGAAACACTTCCTGGCCAGAGTTTGTTCCTACTAGCGGTCCTGATAAAACGAGGAAAATGGATTATGTGAGATATGGAGGTCATATCTTGATTGGAGTCCGTGGACCTCGAGCTGATGCTGCAACGTTAAGGAAAGAGCTGATTGAGTTTGTTGATCAGAAGTATATGCTTAGACTCGACAATGAGAATCTCCCCATTGAACATATAACCAAAGGTATAATGTTTCTTGATCATGTTTTGTGTCGCCGAGTTGTTTATCCAACTTTGAGGTATACTGCAACCGGCGGGAAGATTATAAGCGAAAAGGGCGTGGGAACACTTTTATCTGTTACAGCGAGTTTGAAACAATGCATCAAACAGTTTCGAAAGCTGAACTTTATAAAAGGAGATCGCGATCCGGATCCGCAACCTTGTTTTAGAATGTTCCACGCGACTCAAGCTCATACGAACAATCAGATGAATAAGTTCTTGACTACAGTTGCTGAGTGGTATCGGTTTGCAGATAACCGAAAAAAGATTGTGAATTTTTGCTCTTATATTATCCGTGGTTCGCTGGCTAAGCTTTATGCTGCAAAATATAAGCTAAGATCACGAGCAAAAGTGTATAAGATCGGTGCTCGGAATCTTAGCCGACCTTTAAAGGAGAAGAAAGGTCAATCACCAGAGTATCACAATCTCTTGAGTATGGGTCTTGCTGAATCGGTTGATGGACTTGTTTATACAAGAATGTCTCTAGTTCCAGAAACCGATTACTCGCTTTTTCCGGGTAACTGGAGGCCTGAGCACGAGAAGTTTTTGATCGAGTATTTAACGCTTGATGAACCAAAAACGTTAGAAGAGCAAAAGAGGTTTATTAGAGAGAAGGGACTTGTTTCGCCTCAGGATTACACATCGATGTTGGTTTGGAACTATAAGAGAAATGCAATTCCTATGGATCAGGTTTCAATTCTAAAGGATCAACCTTTCTTGTTGGGATCATCAAGTAACTACAACCGCGAAAATCATGATGATCTGAAGAATAAGGAAGAAGATGAAGATAGTGACGATGGGCTTCACATTGCACGCATGTAAGAAAAAACTAAAACTGTTTACTTTTGCTCTTCATATCAAGCCTGGACAATGTCATATTAGCCATGTGCTATCCTCTTTGTTTCGGTTTATGAAATTGAGAATTGAAGGGAATGTGGAAACCAAATATCATCTGGTTTGGTATCGGTTTCAGAAAGATTTTGGTTTATCTAAAGCTTCTGCGATCTGTAAAATATGCAGATAAATATTCAAGGTTTCGAAAAGGCTAAGACCATTGCTTCTACAGTGAGCAAGCTGATAACTCTAAGGTACATTATCAATATTATTAACTTTAATCCAATGTGTTAATACACTTAAAAGTAAAATCTCATATCAACATATTTGTAAAAGCTAAAGGAATCTGAACCGTTTGAAACAAAACATCGTTCCCTTTCGTAAATAGTGATTTCTCAGGCTTTTTTCTTTCTGTGAATCCAGTTTTGCAACTGACCGGTGCATCCATTGCAGCACTCATAAGTATGGTAGCAGTTTTGTAATCACGCGATTCAAGGCTACCTAAAGATTGGTTTAAGGAATCAGTAGCATCGGTCTAAAGATCGAGGCAATCTGTGTAACGGCCTCTCCACGTCAGTTTTATTCTCCTTGAGAATCTTGTCAACCATTTCTTTCAAGCTCGTCGTTTTCATCGCAGCGTTCTTCGTCAATGCTAAGACCAATTCTTCAAGACTTTTTGCGGTTTTGCTCTGTGGATTCTCTTCGAAAGACTTGACGCAGAAATTGTATATGAATCTTGAATCAGAGATTATGCACAGTTGCCAAACCGTTTAAAGAGGAGAAAGAGCATAACAAGGTAAAACAAGAAAGCTTTCATTTTTGTTGTTTCTTTGGGGAAGCAGAGTCTTAATGGAGAATTTGAAACTGTTTATTACATGAGATTCATAACTAACTCAACGGTTTTTTTTAGAGGACTGATGTCACGCTTTACCACTCCGTGTACTGTCGTCTAGATCGTAAAAACAAAATCTATGATAAAATGATGAATGCCCAAAATGTTTGGTGGGTGGTAAAAGTGTATGTGAAACAAAAAAATCTGAAAGATTTCGGTTTAATACACTTTTAATAATTTTATTTCAACATAGTTGAAAAAGCTAAAGGTAGCTGAATCATCTGAAACAAAGCATTGTTCTCATTCACTACCGGAGATTCCTTTTTCTTTCTGTGAATCCAGTTTCGCAAGTGGTTGGTGCTTCCATTGCAGCACTCAAAGCCGTGGTAGTGGTTTTGTAGTTACGCGATTTAACACTCGCTAAAGCATCATTTAAAGAACCAATACCATCAGTATAAAGTTGGAGGCAATCACGTAATGGCATCTCAGTCTCCTTTACAAATTTCTTCCCCTTGAGAATCTTGTCAACAGTTCCTTTCAAGCTTGTCATTTTCGACACAGCGGTATTCGTCGATGCCATGACCAATGCGTCAAGATTTTTTGCGGTTTTGCTCTGTGGATTCGCTTCGAGTGTCTTGACGCATATATCATATTTGATTTTTGGGTTTTTAGCTACGGCTTTCTTGCAAGAATCTCGAATAAGAGATTGTGCGGTTGCAAAACTGTTTAAGAAAAGAAAGAACATAACAAGGTGAAGTAAGAATTTCATTTTTTTTTCAACCAAGAATCTCGAATATGATTAATGAGAATGGATCAATGAAGAGTTTGAAAGTTTTGTGATCCAATTTATAGTGAAATGAAATGAGAGTGTTAACTAATTCAACGGCTTTTTTTAGGAGGGCTCATGTCACGCTTGACCACTCCGCTCAAGTCGTGTGGCCTAATTGTTCGCTTCTAGTTTTTTTTTTTTTTTTTTTCATTCCGACAATATGATATTCAGTTTACATCATTCTACCTCAAACACATATAAATGTCATAAATGTCAAAAACAGGACATAATCGCTAATATTTTTTTTAAGTGATATTATGCATAAATTTCTCAATTCCCCCTTTGTTTTTGGAAGAAACCTAATTTGATTTGAAGTTATGAACAAACTTCTATTGACTATATTTTTAATATCTTCAAAGCTTTAAGTTTTCTAAGCATACCTCCTAATTATGCTTTCAAATTCTATAAAAAAATGTGATAACAAACTGGTGAATAAATTAGTAATTTTTTTTCCAACCAAACATTAAATAACTAGAAACCCACTCGAGAATTGGTTGCCCAAATTTTTTAAGTTTTTTTAATTTAACTAGAAACATTAAATTAGTAAATTAAAATATTTAATTTTAATCTTTAACTACTAAATAAATAATCTCTTGAGAAAAAATTTATCATATTTTTATTAATGATCTGTGTTTCTGAATAATTTTTTACAAGACATTAATATTATTGTTGAAAAATATTGTATGAAGCAAAACTAGTTAAAAATAAACAAAAAATGATGGTACAAACGGATTTCATATCAATAAAGCAGTTTCACTAGTTTTGAAGATAAATAAAATCATTTACGTAAATAAATAATTTCAAAGTAGCCAAAATTATATTTCCATTATTATTAAGATAAATATCTCTTTACATTAATCCATGTTTAAATAAAACACTTTAACAATTCTATTTTATCATATTTGTAAAAGCCAAAGGAATCAAAATCTTATGATACAATACATAGCTCTCGTTTGAAATTGGATTTTGTTTCTTTATTTCTTTGAATCCATCATCGCAAGTAGACGATGCATCTAAAGCAGCACTCAGCTGCACATTAGCACTACTATAGTCACGCGATGTAACGTCTGCTAAAGTTTTGTTATAATCATCAATAGCATCGTTAAAAAGCTCGACGCAATCACGTAAGGATTCCTCAGTAGGCTTGTCAAGTTTCCCGGTCTTGAGAATTTGTTGAGCGGTTACTACCACGTTTGTATTCTTTGCCGCAGCCGTCTTTGTCGATGCTATGAGCAAATCTACAAGATTTTTCGCGGATTTGGTCTGTGGATCTTGTTCAAGAGACTGGACACAAAAATCGTATTTTAAATTTGGGTCACTAGCCGCAGCTTTCTTACAAGAATCTTGAATGAGAGTTTGTGCGGTTGCAAAACTGTTTATAAGAAGAGAGGATATAACAAATACAATGAAAAACTTCATATTTTTTCTTTTTGTTTTTCTTTGGGAAACAGAGAGAATGAGAATCGATTGATGAAAATGTATTCACTTTGTGATTTAATTTATAGTAAAATTAATGGAAACAAAGAATTTTAGAGTAGACTCTAACGTACGGGGTTTGTCATAATTACCTAATTGTTCGTTTTGAGACTCTTTACTTATACGTCATCGAATCTTGGGGTTGAAAATAATAGACCTCAGTGTTAAAAAAGGATAATATGCCAAACATAAAACTGTTCTACATTTTACATTTGTAATATTTCTTTATCAGTTTATTTGTTTGAAATTGGTCAATATGCAAAATTTGCTTTCCATATACGCACGCTATATTTAGTCAATTTGTTCAAAAATGTTTCTAATTTCCTAATCATGCATGATATCAATTTCATATTGGTCAAACATGCAATGTTTATTTCCCATATTTGCACATTAAATCTAGTCAACCTTTTTCAGTGTTTCCAAATACCATTGTCATCAACATTTTAATAAAAAATATCAAAGATATCATTTTTATTCGTGGTCAACAATTTATTTTAATTAATAAATAAACATTTGGTTTATATAGTGTTGTTTGGTTTTTCTAAAGGGAAGATAAATCTATGAGTAAGCATGTCAAAAATCTAACTGTAATCGTATTTTGATCTGTAACTGTTTTTAATCGTAACTGAACCGTAACCGTATAAAATAGTTAAAATCGAAACCGTTAACAGTAAAAATATAATAATTATGGTTAACCGTAATTTATTAACTATAACTGTTAATTAACCGTAACCGTATAAAAATTGTTGGTTAACTGTAACCGTATAAAAATTGTTGGTTAACTGTAACCGTATAAAAATTATTGGTTAACCTTAAAATTATAACCGTAACCGTTTTGAAAGTAGAAAAAGTACACATAATTAATCATAGCCATAATTTTTTTGTGTAAACTAAAAATACTACTAATATTAATCTTTATTTTAATCATCAATTAATCGAATTATATTTAACTGTAAATAACTGTAACTGTATATAACTGTAACCGTTTTAACCATAACCAGTTTAACCGTAACCGTTTTAACCGTATATTAAATAGTTAAGGTTAAAGTTAAAAAAAATTATAACCGTAACCAGGGGTTAATTAATCATAACTTTAATAACCGTAACTGTGGTCATGCCTATGCATGGGTGAATTGGTTCATCTTGTTTATAATACTATTTTATATTCTTAGGGGCTGTTATTCGATTGAGCTTTTATTTGATTTTAATAGATTGAAAGTTATAGTTATTCTAAAATCCAATTAGTGGATTTTGATAAAATGACAAGACTCAAATGTGTGTTATTAAATCCATTGTTAAACTTTTTATATGGATTACCTTGTATTTAGAAATCATTGAAAATAAAATAACTATCTAATATGTTCAAAATAGTCATAACAAAATATAACATTCATCAAAACGTTTATAAGAAGAAAAAATCCATAAATTTCAATATAAAATTATCTTTAAAAACAACTAAAAACTTTCTCTCCATATCGAGTTTTCATTATTAGTTGCATCTATTCACATTGTCTGAGGCCTCTGTGTCATTGTTTCTCTCCATATGTTTGCATTTTTCGTTCTTGATATTGTGTCCCAAAACCTTCTTCACTGTTTTGAGAATCATCGAATGATATGTTGCCCTCTATGTTTTCATCATCTTCTTCAATAGAAAATTCATCAGACCGACTTGAAAATTGTGACTTGAAAAACGTCAAATATTCTCTCAATCACATTTATTAATGATGCATGACGATGATTGAACAATTTTATGCGGAGTTTCAGGATCACAACCTTGGCCAGTAAAGTCTTGGAGGTGATACCTAGTAGCTCAAAAATGAGCAAAAAATTGGGCCTATTCGATCTTAACAAATTACTCGATCTTAACTGTTGACCAATAATCTTGTTCATGGTTAGAACATGTAGAATATCTGATTATGATAAATTCAAAAAATAAAATCTGAAAATGCAATCTATTATATTCCAATAACTCAATTTCAATATGATCAAAATTTTACATTAATAATTATTTTAAATTAATAAAATTAATTTTATTATGATATTGTGAGAATCTCTTGAAGCAATTGGGAGAGCATGAGAAAAGATGAAATAATTTAAAAATACTAAGGTAAGATGTGGTATTTTGTTTACTCATATTTTAGTTAAAAGATTACATCAAAGTTCATCCTTATTAAAATACAATAAAATCATGTTCATATTCAATAACATATGTTTTTAATGTATTTTAAAATACATTAAACAAATGTTGTATCCAATAACAATGGATTTTATTGTATTATTTCAAATAAACAGTTGAATAACACTGGAGTTTTCTCTGAATTTAAAATACAATCAACATAATTAAAATACAATATTCAATAATCCCAATTTATTTGAGAGTTATGATTCCCCCACCTTATTTGAGACTTAGGATTCCTAACAATATACTTTTATAATCATTTGAAACAAAACATCGTTATCATTTGTGAAAGGAGATTTCATATGGTTTTTTCCATATTTGAACTCTTCTTCGCAACTGATTGGTGCACTCTTTGCAGCACTTAGAACCACATTAGCTATTTTGTAATCATGCGATTTAACATTCGTTAAAGCTTCGGTTAAGATATCTTTAGCATCCGAATAAATCTCGAGACAATCGCGTAATGGTTTCTCACTATCTTTCTCATATTTATTCTCCTTGTGAATCTTGTTCACAATTTCTATCAAGCTCATTGTTTTCGACAAGGCGCTTTTCGTCGATGATTTTACCAATCCTTCGAGGTTACATGCGGTTTTGCTCTGTGAATTCTCTTCGAGAGTCTTGACGCAGAAAGTGAAGTTGAAATTCATGTTTTTATCTGCAGCTTTCTTGCAAGAATCTCGAATCAGAGATTGTGCAATTGTTTACAAGGAGAAAGAACATAACGAGGTAGAGCAAGAGTGTCATTGTTATTATTATTTTCCTTGAGAAAGCAGAGGAATTGATGAAGATGGTTAACTTTTTAATTCAATTTATAGTAAATGAAACAAATAATTTAACGATTGTTTTTTTCAAATGAGACTGTTTAAGAGTTTATCTAACACAACGGCTTGTTTTTATAGTGCTCATGTCACGTCTTGCCTAATTGTTCGTCTTAACACTACATATACGTCGTAGTTTTTGTGTTTTGTATTTTTATTTTTCAAATTTAAATGCTAAAAGAAAACATTAGTACATTACACGATGTCCAAAGAAAAACATTATGCTACATAGTTCGGGTACTTGTTCAAAATTTTGAATATAAATGCTAACAGCCTAGGATACATTCATATATTTTAGAATTTTAGTTTGGGTTCACATTGATTTAGTCTTGGTTGGGATCGGGGTTCATGTACGGTGTACCCAAAATATCGGAAAAACAAAAAAAATGGTAAACTCTGATAACAACATTGATCATTAATAACGTTTTAGATGGAGAAAAAGTTGATTAAATTTGAATATAATTTAGTTAAATTTTCACAAATGTAATTAATTTTTTTGGATATTTTAGGCATTTCAATATCTTCCGGTTGGTAATTGTAATTTGGATAATTAGATTATATCAAATCTAAATATATAATTAATATTTTTGGGTATATAATTGCTTTTTGAGAACCTGTTTGGTTCTCAGTTAGGTTCAGGTTTGGTTTCAACTCTTCAGATATAAAAGTATAGGATCCATTAGAGTATTTTGTATTTTCTGATTCGGTTCAATATCTCTTTTCGGGTCGGTTCTTCAAGTTTGGGTATCTTGGTTTACCTCTTGCCATATCCATAATCCTAAATATTTATCGTGATCTCGTGCTTTGAGATACTTCAAAGATGAGATTAATAACTCATAGCTTTCAGAATAAAGCTTAAGACACTCCCGTAATAACTTATGACTCAACCTACTCTTATACTCTTTTTTGTTCAAAAATTTCTCTACAATTCCTTTCACTTTTGTTAGGTTTGATATAGCATTATTAGTATATACCACAGTCAGTTCATCTATATTTCTAACTTTTTGGCTCTCTGGATTCTCTTTGATAGATGTGATACAAAATTTGTAGTAATATGGTTCTGCATTTTTTAAAATTTCCTTGCAAGATTTTTGAATCAGAGAATCTGAAACTTTGTTTGCCGTGAAACCATTCAAGAGGAGAACGAATACAACACGGTGAATCAAGAACTTCATTGTTTGGGAAGCACACCAGTACTTAGTGTTGAATCCAAGGGTTCAATAGGGGTAATTCAGTAAAATCTATTTTTATTTATCTTTGGAAAATGCAAGGTTACAAGTAAAGAGGTTTCTAGAGAGAGAAAGTAGAAAGAGAAAGCAGAACTGATTTTGAATTGAGATTTGTTCCGCAAACTTTTCAATCCTCCTTGCAGGAGAAATAACTCAGCTATTTATAGGTTCGAAGTCGGCGACAAGGCCCATTGGGCCTTTACCCGGACTTCCTTTCCCATTAGGAATCCGCTTTCTGCTCGATTTACTTTAATGAGGTCGGTTCGATAAAGTCGGTCTACGCACGAAGACCGGTTTGGACGAGTGTGGCGGATTAAAGGCTGATTTAAACGGGTTTTTCATATGGGTCGAGCTAAGTCAGATCGGCTTATCATGCGTATATTCAGACCGACCATTGTGATATTCGGGATCATCTCTTTCATGTAGCTTCCTGAAGAATCTTTATAGGGGTATTTTGGTAAAAGCACTGTACTCAGTAAATTTTACCCGAAATACCCGAAAATACCAAAAAACCCGAAAATTTCACCCAAAATATCCGAAAATAAGCATATCCGTAAAAATAATTATTACCAAAATAATGAATGTTTCGGGTATTCGGATACCCGATTGGGTATCGGGTAATACCCGTACCCAAACCGATACCCACAGGTATATGAATATAAGATCCAATGGGTAAAATGAGCATACCCGAACCCGAACCCGAACCGTTTTTTCGGATCGGTTTCGGTTCGGTATTTCGGGTTCGGTTTTTTTGCCCAGGCCTAAAATTCCTCCCCCGAACTCCCTGAGATGGTGCCGATAAACCTCGGAGATGGTCCCACTATTCTCGCGGTAACACCCCGATCCGGCAAGGATCGCGCTGATGCGAGCAAGAAAGCCAGCTAGGGGGCACTGCCGCGGCAAAGGGGAAAAGCGTGGTGGTAGCCGGGATGGAGAAGACTCAGCCATTAAAGCTGAAGTTACCGAGGGACAAAGCCGCGGTGGTGGCGAGAGAGGGGGTCGAGCCCGAAAAGACGTCGGGTACGTCCCAAACTTAGAAGAAAGCCGACATGCCTTGTCAACGTTCATTCTCTATTTTCTATATGTTTCATTCAGTTTCTTAAAAAAAGTATTATATTAAATAATGTTTTCTTTGGTCAAACTAATGTTAACATCTATATATATATATATAGTTTAAATTTATGATAATGAAAGATTTATTGTTAATAGAACATTAAAACTTGTTTATAAGAGCCAACAAAACTAAAAATGTTAATAATATTATATCCAATTTGTTTTGGTTTCTGACTATAAACTTTTTTTTCCTTTCTATTTCTATATATATTTTTTAAAAATCACACAGTTTGAGAACAGCAAAATCATAATTATTGGACTTGTTTTTCTATCATTTTAATATAAAAATAATCTTTGTTGTGGTTCCCAATTAAGTTGATTTTACTAGCAATCTATATATCAAGTATTAAATGTATGTTAACTACAATTGTTTGCTGTATAATATTTTATTTTATGTATATATATATATATATATATATATACTTTCTTTTAACATCAAAAAACTATTGTACTTTGTTATTTGATCTATTCCGGTGTGCCTTATCACATCTATATATACTTTAAATACAACAATTTGATTTTTAATGAAAAAATTACACATCCCATATTGAATATACCAACCTATAACACATACTTTTGCTTATAACACATAGCTTTTAAACACATATATATACCAACAAAACATTTTTTTTCTCCTCAATTTCTCCTTTCTCCTCGAAAATAGAAAACAGAAATATTATTACTTTTTTTTGTGTGTGTTTTTGTTCCCTTATACGTCGAGCTTATTGAAATGGTCACACCTACGTCTCACTTCTCCTTCACGATCACCCTTAACACCGACCGTGCCAAGTTTCTCCATAGCACGTGCGAAATCATTAAAGAATGCTGTCTCATTAGTTGCATATAGATCCACAAATGGTTTCGTGCTATTGTCTTTAATAAGGATATGGTCAGAAGCCAAAAGCCCTAGTCCTCTCTTTAGGTTCTTGAAGTACATGTTGTCAAATTTTCCCGGAGTCATCACATCGTTAAACGCCGCGATTGTGTCATCAACGGCGTGGTTCTTGCAAAGATCTTTAAGAGCGCATGCGAATTTCGGGTTGATTTCTTTATCAGCTCGTGATCCGTAGAGCCGGTCAGAAAATTCTGTACAATGAGAGAATCCAATTGTGTGAGCTCCGCTTAATGCTACCATCTCACGAAGACTAAATCCATTTTTCTTGAACATTCCATGAATGTCATGAACTGATTGGTTTGCCATCGGGACATTTCCTCGGACTTTATGAGCTTTGGATTCAAATCCATCTTTACGACCAAGCTTTACATCGAAGTAAGGTCCTCCTACCATTGTGACAAGGTCACGTGTAGCTTGTGCTAAGATATCAGCACAAGACACTACACCAGGACAAGACAGCTCGAGAGCTGTCTTGATCCGGTTCACGATGTCAAAAGCATCTCCTGGAAGAGAATCATTGAGATCATCATCACGTTCCGCTTTGTTAAACGAGTTTGTAGCTATCAAGACAGATCCATCACAACCTTCAAGGAAACAATCGTGGAAGAAAAGACGAAGTGTTCCGGCCGCAGTTGTTGGTTGTTGAACCTGTTTGGCTGTAACGGTTTCACGTACGATTTTGTTGAAATCAGGACACGTTTTTTGGTAATAGTCCGTTCTCAAGATAGCTACATCAGATGATGCAACCACGACGAGAAAGAAGAGAAGAAGGAAAGGTTTAGGATCGCAAGAGAATCGCATATTCGACATCGAATAACAAACAATGAGGATTGGATTTGAGAGAGATGTCTACAAGGTAGACTTCTCTAAAATTTGATCGTCGTCAAAAGCAATTAGAAACAATGAAGAAGAAAAGTTTGCGACTATTTCATGGCTTAGGAGGTTACTAAAAAGAGGCTACGTAAAGGATGGTTTTCATTTCTTTATATGTATGTGTGGTTGTTTTTCGTTTACTCTTTTCTATTTTTGTAATTTATCTATTTTTTTGTATGGTTTTGGTTGATCTGAAATTGTTTCTTACTTTTTTTTTGTTGGGTATATATAAATGACTGGTGTAAAAAAAGAATAAAGGAAAATTTGGGTTGTTTGTTATATATAGATCCTAAAATTCGAATTTGTAAATTTGATGTTTAAAAATGAAACATGCCTTTATTTTATTGGCTAATGGCTATTACGGCTTGCATTGCATAGATATTGTGAAACATGTAAATATGTAATGGTGAAGTATAATGCTAATCAAGATGATGTCCTTAACAACATTAAACTTCTAACATGCTATAGTTTACCTTAATCCTAGAGCAATTCTTCAGCAAATGTTCGAAGACACAAGAACTAAACGGAGACGAGTTATTGTTTTGATCTTAGACACACAAAGCTCTTCTAAAACTTGAAGATACTCTGTCACATGCAGAATCAAGCAAGCTCATGCATGAACCAAGTCAATATTTTTGGTGATTTGGTCGACATTAATACTTTCTGCACATTCATTATCAACATCAATTGTGGTTTTAGTTTTCTTAAAACTCATTTTGTTCTAGAATTTGTGTGTTTTAGTCTTATAGTGTTGGTATGTTTGGTGTATTTTTTCTTTATCACCTTCATTTTAGTTTAATAAGCATTTTTTATTTTTTGTCTGTCCAAAATTTGTTTTCTATTTTTAAAATTACTACAACCACATAAATCTCTTCCGTATTTGTGATTAATATTTTAAAATATGATTAGTGGAATATGTGTTTTTTTTGTAACTGACAAATTGAGATGAAAATTCTATGTTAATTTTGAAAATACGGAAAAAGAAATTTGGGTCATTTTAAACATTAACAATAAGAACTGATGAACAAGATTAAAGTAACAAAATCTGACCCTAGTTTTTCAACAATTGAATTATTATGAGTTAATTCAAATATGTGATTTAACATATTATGCTTGTGTTTTTTATATATTTTTTAAAATACGAGAAAAACTTCCAAAAATAATATATACAAAACCTTTTTATTTTGTCACTATCCACATTTGCATACATTCAACTTTAAATTCGAATTATGACAAGAAAGCAATACTAATATTAACCATTAAGATTATCAAAACTTATTATCTAACAATTATACCAAAATAGTCAGTCGTACTAAAAAAGAATTAAATCAACAAGTTTAGACTAAACTGTTTTGTGTTGTTATTGAACCAAATTAGGACTAGTTGTAACATCCACAATCCAATAATGAGGGTGTAATTGTTGAATTCAAAAGTTAGGGGTCGATTTGATGAAATTCATGAGTTGCAGTCGGGTTTAATTGATAGTTTAAAGAGTTGTGAGGCTGAATTGGAAAGACTAAAAAGTTGAGGGACGTAAGAGAAATTTTAGAAAATAAAACCCTAAGTCTATTTAAAGAGAAAATAGCGGAAACCCTAGCCATTCTCTCTTATTTTCGTGAGCACCTTCAAGGAGAGAAAGAGAGAGGCTGAGTGTGGCTGAAAGAGAAGAAATAAATCTGCACATGAAGGAGATGCAGATACATCCAACATGTCGTGGTAGAACAAAAGTTTGACCTAGCAAATCGTTTTCAATAGTAAGGAAGCTTTGTGGTGTTGTAGTTAACCTATATATATCTAGAGGTACCACTTTGCGGATGTTGATTTGGATTAATATTCTGAAAGTTATTCGTATTTTCGTGAGGTGTCCGTTTTCAGACGCGATCTGGACCAACGTAGATTCAAAGAGAGGTCGCGAGTTCATCTATGGTCAGATCATCACGAAACTTTGGACGTAGCTTCAGGACATCTAGGGGTTGATTTTCACGGGAATGTGGACGTTGGTTGTAGGGTGAGGAAGGGAGGTTGAAATTGTGTTTTTATATCATTTAAGAAACCCTAGAAATTCCTGGAAATGAAGGTTTCCTAAAAAGAAAAGTTTCCTGAAAAGGAAAGTTTCTTAGAAAAGAAAGTACCATCAAAAAAACCTTTGTGGGCAAAGGTGAGTGTTTGCGTGTTAGAAATTGGCGATAGCGTAGTATAATCTGGTGATAACGTTGTTTGGTGATAGCGTTGTTTGGGTGATAGCGTTGTTTGGTGATTGCGTGGTTACTCTGTGATACATGTGTTGCATGTTTATTTGGTGTTGCTGACATAGATGTTAGCCTTTGTAGTTTTATGCCTCATTCAATATCTTTTATACTGAGGCATCTCGTTATGTGATGCATGTAAAGATTGATTCTTACTGGAGCTCGTGGGACCAAGGCTGTGGGGATGGATGACATGACCAGAGTTGGGGTTGACATTATGTTGCTTTTCTTTTTATTTATTTATTGTTGAGACGGTGTCGTTAGTAGTTTGCTTCCGCTAAGTTGCTAGACTTTATTTATTTATTTAATTGGTGAATTTAATAAATAAATTGTTTAAGTTGTTAGAATTTTTTTTTAAATTTGCTGTTTCCGCGTGGTTTCTGAGTTAGTAAACCGGTTTCGATTAGGGTTTCCGGGACGGGTCGTTTCACTAGTTGTACTAAATCAATGTAAGAGGTTTTAGGAGTGATAAATAATAAAATAAAGGCCACAAGTGTAAAGATTGAAAATTTAGGATACCCAGAAATTTAAGACAAAAGATAAGAGGGCAAGGTTATGTAAATAGATAAAAGTAAAACTGAAGTAGACAACAAAATAAATTGATTATTTCTTTTTAAATTTAAACATCAGAAAATAAAAGATTTTTTTATAACGCAGTTATTTCAGATGATTTATTTCTTCTCTTCGTATGAGAGATTAAGATCCTTTTCATTTCAGTTTCGCATAACCCTAACCCTAACCCTCTCGTACTGCAGGAAAAAAAAACCAATTGAAGAAGAAGCGACACGATCGTAACCAGGGAGCTCGATTTCTCCCCTGATTTCAATGGATTCTCAACAGAGCGATCTCTTTGATACGGCATCGCAGCCGGATACGGTTGCCGACGCATATACCTTTTTGGAATTCAATTCTCAAGGTGAACCGGAGTTCGATTACCCGGAGTTTCGATCACCGACGCCATGGCCAACACCGTCTGATTCTATCTCTATCGCTGACCAATCCGATCGTGCCGGAGGAGGAGCTGCCGCGGATCATCATTCCGAGGCTTCGTCACCTTCTTCTCTATCTGCCGGTGCCGGGAATAGTGCTAAAGTGGGACGCGGTGGAGTTGGTGTAAGTGGTGGTGTTAGTAGTAGTAGTAGTCAGGTTGATGCATTGGCCGCTGGTATGGGAAATTTGAACTTTGAGGAGACTGGTGATGATGATGGTTTTGATTATGGTAAGAATGATTTCACGGAGCACGCTTGTAAGTATTGTGGTATCTCGAATCCAGCTTGTGTGGTTAGGTGTAATGTGGCTTCATGTAGAAAGTGGTTCTGCAATTCAAGGGGAAACACCTCAGGCTCGCATATTGTGAATCACTTGGTTAGTAATCGTCACTGTAATCTGTTTTTTTTTGGGTCTTCCTCTGTAGAATCCATTTTTTTGGAAGTGTTGTAGTTTCTTGTGATGTAGTATCTGGTTTGGTTTGTTTGCTGCACTATTGCTATGCTATAAGATTACTTATCCAACTCTTGGGTTACGAGGAATTGCAGATTCTAATTTGGATTTTTATCTTTTGGTTATTTTTAAGGTTCGAGCAAAGCACAAGGAAGTTTGTCTCCATAGAGACAGTCCGCTCGGGGAAACTATTCTGGAATGCTATAACTGTGGGTGCCGAAATGTCTTTCTTCTCGGTTTCATCTCAGCAAAGACAGATAGTGTTGTCGTTCTTCTTTGTAGAGATCCTTGTTTAAATGTAAATGCCCTGAAGGATATGAACTGGGACCTAAGTCAGTGGTTTCCCTTGATTGATGATAGGTGTTTCCTTCCCTGGCTTGTTAAGGTAGTCTATCTTTGCCTTTCCTTTTCGTGAAAAGACATTTTCGTGTCAGAGCTATTAGAGGTCCCATCAGACATTCTCATGAAAAGACATTCTTGTTTTACAGGTCCCATCAGAGCAAGAACAGCTGAGGGCACGCCAAATCAGTGCACAGCAAATAAACAAGATAGAGGAATTATGGAAGACAAATCCGGATGCTACTCTCGAAGACCTTGAAAAACCTGGTGTAGATGATGAACCTCAGCCTGTTCAACCTAAGTATGAAGATGCCTATCAGGTATAGATTTTGTCAGCCTTTTATGAAAAAACAAGTACTTCTCTGTTCAAATAACGAGAGACTGTTAAATCATCGTGCCAGTTTACTGGACGAGGTCACTGTTAGTATTATGCGTTGACACTTTTTCTTTTGGTGGTTGGCAGTATCAAAATGTGTTTGCACCTCTAATTAAGCTTGAAGCAGACTATGACAAGGTGTGTATTTAGTAATTAATTTTTAGGATTATTTTTCACGTCCCTTTTATACGTGTTCAGTTGTGGCTTATTATCTTGATTCTGCTGTAGATGATGAAAGAGTCTCAAAGCAAGGAAAGCCTCACAGTTCGGTGGGATATTGGTCTTAACAAGAAGCGCGTTGCATACTTCGTCTTCCCGAAGGTGGTTGAAACCTAGTGGTCGCTAATAAAAATTGATTAGAACATTGCCCGATTTAAACTTTTGATGCAGGAGGAAAATGAACTACGCTTGGTGCCGGGTGATGAATTACGTCTGCGCTACTCGGGGGATGCTGCTCATCCAGCCTGGCAATCAGTTGGACATGTGGTATATTTCTTTCTTGGTTTTGATATGATTAAACAATATCTGTTTTGCTAGCAGGGTGAATCCTGTTGTTGAGAATGTTTATGTCCTTACCAATATTTTCAAAAAAAATCTCCAGATCAAGCTAACAGCACAAGAGGAGGTTGCTCTTGAACTCCGAGCTAATCAGGTGAGTTTAATTCCATTGTTAGCCTTGCTTTTGACATCGACTCGAGGAGATATGTTCAACCTTACTTACTCGTGTGTAGGGAGTTCCAATTGACGTGAACCATGGATTCAGTGTTGATTTTGTTTGGAAAAGTACAAGCTTTGATCGAATGCAGGGAGCAATGAAGAATTTTGCTGTGGATGAAACAAGTGTGAGTGGGTAAGTCAGTCAACTGAAAGCCTAGGTCCTTCGTGCGTGTCCTGTTGTTACTGCATGCTAATTAACCACTAAATTACTATGTTTCTATTCTTTGAAGTTATATTTACCATCAGTTATTGGGACATGAAGTTGAGGCCCAGATGGTTCGTAACACCCTACCTCGACGTTTTGGGGTACCTGGCCTTCCAGAACTGAATGCATCTCAGGTAATCAATAGCTTTCACCTTATCCAGTTCACGAAGAATGTTTATTGTAACTGTCTTCTTGGAACCTTAAGGATCGTTTTGATCCCACATTGAGAAATTATTCTGTATATATAAACGGATTTCTAACTGGTCCTATCCTATCCTTGAGCAGGTTAATGCGGTGAAGAGTGTCCTTCAGAAGCCCATCAGCTTGATCCAAGGTCCACCTGGCACAGGTAAAACTGTGACCTCTGCAGCAATTGTGTATCACATGGCAAAACAGGGCCAGGGACAGGTAAAGCTGATTGTTATTGATCCCCTCAAGATGCTTTACGTGAGTTGAATACCAGATATTTATTATTATTGCCTGACAGGTTCTCGTTTGTGCCCCAAGTAATGTTGCTGTCGACCAACTAGCTGAAAAAATTAGTGCTACTGGTTTAAAGGTAAACAGTTGAACCTTCAATGTCTAGTTTTTCTTTTAAAAATTTTCCTAAGACGCTGGATACTCCTATTTATTATTCAATTTTGCCCCATCAAATTTTATTTATTGCTTCTTTTTTAACTTTCTCCTACTCTGATGCCAGGTCGTTCGCCTTTGTGCAAAATCAAGAGAAGCTGTAAGTTCTCCTGTAGAGCATTTGACCCTTCACTACCAGGTTAGTTGACATGGTCACACGCTTTAACTTTCTGATTCATCCTCTCACCTTTATCTTTCTTTATTTGAAGATAATTCATATGAATGGTTGCTTGCAGGTACGACATCTTGACACATCTGAGAAGAGCGAACTGCATAAGCTACAGCAGTTGAAAGATGAACAAGGTCCCACATTTATAGCTTGTTATCTGTAGTTGACATTTTTTAATCTGCATTTACATTTCTATTGCAAATTTCTTGTAATTGATCTGTTGAAGTTTCTGTTTGTGCTTGCATCCTGTGACAATTAAAGTGGCCATATCTTTTACTCTCTTTGCTTTTTGGTTTTTGTTGTCACTAGGTGAGCTGTCAAGCAGTGATGAAAAGAAATACAAAAATTTGAAAAGAGCAACAGAACGCGAGATAACCCAGAGTGCTGATGTCATATGCTGCACGTGTGTTGGTGCTGCTGATCTTCGGTTGTCAAACTTTAGATTTAGACAGGTTAACATCATTTACTTGATTTGGAGCATCTCTAATTGTACGGAAGTTGATATGCCCTCTCTCTCTGATAGGTACTTATTGATGAGTCTACCCAAGCAACAGAACCTGAGTGCCTTATCCCTCTGGTCCTTGGGGTAAAACAGGTATTAAGATTCTCAGTGAACTGACTTGATATATAATTTCTGCTGTTGATGACTTACATAAATGTTTTGCACTAGGTTGTTCTTGTTGGTGATCATTGTCAGCTTGGCCCTGTTATTATGTGCAAGAAAGCAGCTCGTGCTGGCTTGGCACAGTCTCTCTTTGAACGCCTTGTGCTTCTTGGTATTAAACCAATCAGATTGCAGGTACTATTTTAATCACTCCCTCTAGCGTAGGAGATTTCACCACTATAATGAAAATTTATTTGATAATATTATCATTTTCTTAAAGGAAGTGATGTAAAATTTTCTGGTCATCAGTTCTGATTCTGGCTATGCTTCATATAGAATAAGGAAGATAATTTCTTATATTTCCCTTTCATTGTGTATAGGACTGTCCATTTAATGTTGTTATTATTATATTCTTGATTTCAGGTTCAATATCGTATGCATCCAGCTTTGTCCGAGTTTCCATCCAACAGCTTCTATGAAGGAACACTGCAGAATGGAGTCACAATTATTGAAAGGCAGACAACAGGGATTGATTTCCCGTGGCCGGTGCCTAGCCGGCCCATGTTTTTCTATGTCCAGGTATCAAACTTCACAGTGGAATTAGTTTAGAACATTTATGGTCTATCGGATCCCTTGGCTTGGCAACCACCGTCATATACCCATTTAAAGCAAGCTCAATCTTAGTTTTCATTTCTCGTCTTTTAATTTGTAGCTGGGACAAGAGGAGATCAGTGCTAGTGGAACATCATATCTTAATAGAACCGAGGCTGCTAATGTGGAGAAACTTGTGACCGCTTTCTTAAAAAGTGGAGTTGTTCCCAGTCAGGTGAGTAGACTGGGATTCTTAATTAATGTCTAGTAAATTCTTTTGGTATCTATTGAAGTTATCAAATTGTGCACATGGTTAACAGATTGGAGTGATAACTCCATACGAGGGACAGAGGGCATACATTGTTAGTTACATGGCAAGAAATGGTTCTCTTCGACAGCAACTATACAAGGAAATTGAGGTAGTATTTTCAAGGTGTATTTTTGAAAGGTCTACTTAATCCTGTCTTTTATTTAACAAGCTCTCAAATCTACAGGTTGCCAGTGTTGATTCTTTTCAAGGAAGGGAAAAAGATTACATCATATTGTCCTGTGTGAGAAGTAATGAGCATCAGGTATGTGTTCTATAAAAATGTACAGTGCATGTGGTGCACTGTGGTACAGTGCTTCTGAGAAACATTGTCGTTGGCATGTAACTGCTGGTTATATGGTTTTTCAGGGAATTGGATTCCTTAATGATCCACGGAGGCTCAATGTTGCACTTACGCGTTCTCGTTATGGAATTGTTATTCTCGGAAACCCAAAGGTTCTTAGTAAACAGCCTCTATGGAATGGGTTGTTGACACATTACAAGGTACATAGTGGGAGTGAGTTCTTTTACTGGATTGTTATTGTCACCTTCTGTTTCCACTCAGTTGTTACAATCTTTCCTTGTGAAGTTTTTGGGATGTTGTCCTTTTGAATTCAGAATTGATTTGAGTATTATGAATGATTGTTTGATACTCTATTGAGCACTTTGTTTCCCTTTAACTGACAGGACCATGAGTGCTTGGTCGAGGGACCTCTTAATAATTTAAAGCAAAGCATGGTACAGTTTCAGAAACCAAGAAAGGTACCAAATGAACCTCTATGTCCGTCAACATAGATTGCAAAGATAGGCAATTCAAACCATTAATCCTCTTTCATACTTGTTAGATTTACAATGATCGGAGACTATTTTATGGTGGTGGCGCTGGCATGATGGGAAATGATAATTTTGGTTCGGGTAACTCTAATGCTGACAGAAGAGGGAATCGTGGAAGGGGTAAATGTTGAGTACCCTTGTTTGTGTTTTTTGTTTTTAGAAGTGTGCTTTAGTCATTCATGTTTAAACCTTTTCTTCTATTGATTCAGCTGGTGGTTCTTATCTTCCTTCTTGCCCACCTAATGGTGCTAGACCTGGTCTACACCCAGCTGGCTACCCGGGACCTCGGGTTCCACTTTCACCATTTCCGGGTGGTCCTTCTCAGCCATACGCTATTCCAACTCGTGGACCTGTTGGTGCTGTTCCTCATGTTCCCCAACCTGGAAACCACGGTTTTGGAGCTGGTCGTGGAACTTCAGTTGGGGGCCACCTTCCGCACCAACAAGCCACCCAACATAATGTTGGAACTATTGGGCCTAGTTTAAACTTTCCCCTTGATAGTCCAAATAGCCAGCCTTCACCTGGTGGTCCTCTATCACAACCTGGATATGTAAATACTACCCTCAGCTCTTTCAAGATTTTTTCTTCTCATCTAATTTTTGAAGCACTAGAGCTCAGATATTTGTTTTTTCTGAATCATGACGCGGTAGTTGCCTTTTCAGGGTAGCCAAGCCTTCAGGGATGGATTTTCTATGGGTGGTATATCTCAGGTGGTCTTTTCGTTTAATGTTACTTGGTTATTTTGTCGCAGTTTATTCTACCTTTTGTCTGTTTTCTGTAATGTAATCTCCTTATTGCCAATGTGACCAGGATTTCTTGGGTGATGATTTTAAGAGCCAGGGATCTCATGTTCCTTACAACATGGCCGACTTTTCGACACAGGTGTAGTTTTTTGAAATGTTGTATACTTTGGATAGGATGTTAGGATAAACGGGTTACTCAAAACCTCTCTTACATTCATATAGGAGGCTGGGAAACGGCTTTAACTATTTACTGCAAAGTTGATACTTTTTTAGTGTTTTGTCTACGAATCACAACCTTTTCTTTTCTTTCACGTTGGCTGTCTTTGATGAGTTTTGGGCCATGTAGGCCTCACAGGGTGGATATGCTGTTGATTATGCCACGCAAGGAGCACATGGGGCTTTTCCTGGAAACTTTATGAACCAGAATTCTCAAGGCGGTTATTCTCGTTTCAGTGGAAGTAATGATTTCATGTCTCAGGTGTGTTTCACTGGGCCTTTCCTTTCAACACAGTTTTTATTCTTACTCGTTCATCTGAGCCTTTTGTTTTGCATATGCAGGAGTATATGGCACATGGAGGGCAAGGTCTTTTTACCCAGGCTGGTTTTATCGACTCATCCCAGGATGATGGACAACAGAATCCTTTTGGTGTAAACAATCCTAATCTTCAGTCTCAGGTTTGTCCTTTTGTTGTGAACAATCCTAATCCTCGATTCTTTGTTTGCGTCTACAATTAACAAAACAGTAGAGGATGTACTAGTGTTTCACCATCTTTATTTACATACACTTGTTTCTGGTCAAAATATGCTAATGATTCTTTGTCTGAAACTCACTCAGGGTCTCCCGAATTCACTCTACTCACAGCCTTTTGCACACTACAACATACAGCCACTAAACCTTTCAGGCCCACAACAATCTCAACCTAACCAGAGCTCACAAAACCCAAAACTTCCTTACAATGGCTGAGGGTGAGAAGGCAAATTTTTTTGATGCAATGGGTTTATAAACTCTTTTGCAAACTCAAGAGCTTGCTTTTGTGCTGTCACGGCTCTAAACAAACATATGATGGCTTTCCGGGTGCTTGCAAGGTACGTGCCTTTCTGGCTCGCTCGCTTAACGCAGCAACAGGTAAATGATAAATGCAGAGAAACAGGTACCTAAGTAACCTGGGGGAAAGTCTTGGTCCGTAAAATGGGCTCCATATGTTTTTTGCTTTTGCTGTGTAATATGATTATTATACACACATATGCTCTTTTATTGTAGTCAGTTAATCTGAAGCTACCCATAGTTAAAACTGGTGGTGGTGTTTGGTGATGATATTGATATGATTACAAGCTCTTGGTTTATTTGATTTTTGAATTTTGTGCTCGTCTGAAATCGGTATATGATTTTATCTGTGAGATGTCCAAGTTTTGGTTTGGATCAACCATTAATACTGATTTCGATCGGTTTAACAGAGTTTAGTTTTGAATTCGATTGGTCTGGTTTGATTTGAAGTTATATTTCAAGGATTGGTCTGGTTTGATTTGTATTAGTCTTGGCTTGGTTATGGGTCGCCAACTTTCAAGTATTATTATTATTCAAGAGATTAACCGGCGTTGGTTAAGATTGTTTGGATAAAGAAGATATTCGATTTGGTTTGGACGCCCATTGGCTAATGATCACGAAAATTTTAAATATTTATATGGACGGAATGTTATTAACATTCGTGTCTTAGATGGGTTCCTCGTGATCTTGAACACGTGTCTTTAACACGAGACGGTGTTGAAGGAGACTCTTCCTTTAATGATCAAGTATCGTTAATGAAACGTCACAAAACGCTCTATCTGTCTCTGGTTTGACCTCTTAACATGCACGAAACTATCTCATATTTTGGTTATGTCATCTCAAATGTTTTAGGCTTTTAGCTTTGGCTTTAAAATCAAATACAAAAATTAATTGAAAAGGACTCTCACGGACCGGAATTCATATTTGAATTTGTTTTTAAAAATACAGAAATGCGAGATGCCGTGAACTTTATACCTGCTCACTAGATTCAGTATCTAGTTGGGCCTTTTATATCAATCTTTCAAAATTCCCCCTAAAATATAGGCTTTTCGACACGGCTCAAATTTCTTCTTTTTAAATTACTGTAACACGCCAATAGATACGTATATATTTCAAGTTTATTAAAATTTTATTATTTAGTATATACATTTATATTTCGCCTCCAAGTTTTAATATGATCTGTAAATGGAAAGATTTTGTTATTCAAGAAGAAGATTTTAGAGTTTTAAATTGAAGTATGTTGAGTAGTTCATTCATTTTCGACAATTAAAAGTTCTTTTAAGCAAAAAAATGGGTATGATTGGCAGTCATTTTTTTTTCTTTATTACATTTGTTTTTTATTTCGATTTTTGGGTTATGCATGTTCTTGGAATTAGATGTTGATTTTTTGTACATATGATATTGTATGTTTTAATTTTCTTATGTTATTAATGTGTTTTTTGGTTTCTATCTTTGGGTGATGCATGTTCTTGGAATTAATGTTGATTCAATCAAATTTTTTTACATATTATATTGTATGTTTTTTTAATGTTATTAATAAAATGAGATGACAAAAATTAAAACTATAGGAGATATCAAAAGATTTAAGTCGGGCAAAAATTTGAAACGACAACGATGGATTAAATCTCTCTGATATTTTAAATAAATTTAGATATATTATTTTCTTTGCTAATATTGCTTTGACCCGTCTCAAATATTTTAGTATCAGTTATAAGTAATACGGACAAAAAAAGAAAAGGTAACGGTTGCATCACACCTGCAAACTCAGAATGGCAATATCTCGTAATTGATAAATAAATAAATAAAGGGTACTGTGGCAAACTGTGTCAATAAAACTATTCTTTTTTCCTGTGAAAGCAAAACAATACTTTCCCTACACTTGTGTTTTATAGACAGAAATAAATAAATAATTCCTTTTATTAACATTAAATCAATTACATAGGCTCTTTTTCTGTTACAAAATGATAAAAGAAAGATTTGAAAAAAATAAAAAAAATAAAAAACAGTATTTATTTTTTGACAGAGAGGACAGCTGTAACATTTGATTTAAGCGTAGCTTCAACTCCATAATAGTCTCTCTCTCTTTCTCTCTTTCTCTCTTTCTCATACGCTGAAGAAAAAAAAAAGGAAAGCGAAGTAAAACAGAAAGAGACCATCTCTGACTCACTCCGGAAGATTTAAAGCTTTCCATAGTGAAAAATCCAGATTTTTCTCCTTCCTTTTCTCGATTTCTTAATCAGGTTTTAGCATTTTTTTCTACTCTCTTCCTCTTCGTTTTCTCTTTTATCTGATGACGTCTCGCTGAACTCTCCTCCCGCACTGACTCATTATTTTTTCCGCTTTTTGAAAATTTCTTATGTGATTTTTGCTTTTCTTTGTTGTTGCAGAAGAAGAATCTCTTTAGATTTTGTATGCGAGACTGTTTATGGAGGAGATAGTTTGTGAATTCAGATTAGTTTCGTAACGAAAATTGAACTTAATCGACTGCGAATTGCGATTTTCTCCTTAGATGTCGTCTAGTCTTGTGTTGTTTTGGCTCTCTGGGATAGTGTGTGATTGATTTTGCTTCCTTTGGTGATGCTTGGACTCGTGTTCTTGTGTGTCCTTTTGGTGTCCACGCCATGTTTTAGTGTATCACAGTCTCATGGCACTGAATTAGAGAGCCCTGTGAAAAAAAATTCAAGTGAAGATTCTGGGAATTCTAGTTCTTTAAGTTCTGTGACTTGTCAAGACCTGGATGGTGTTGGATCGTTGAATACAACTTGCACATTGAACTCAAACTTGCGTTTTGATTCTGATGTTTATGTTTATGGAACTGGTAGTCTGAACATACTTGCTCATGTCTTAGTTGATTGCCCCATTGAAGGATGTATGATCACATTCAATGTATCTGGAAATATTCATGTGGGTCAATCAGCAAATATCGTTGCTGGTTCTGTGGTTCTTTCTGCTATCAATTTAACAATGGATAGCAATTCGTCTATCTACACGACAGCATTGGCTGGACCACCACCTTCTCAGACTAGTGGAACACCGTTTGGTACTGATGGTGCGGGTGGAGGCCATGGTGGGAGAGGTGCTTCATGTTTGAAAAGCAATATAACTACCTATTGGGGTGGTGATGTTTATGCTTGGTCGTCTTTGCATGAACCGTGGAGTTATGGGAGCGAGGGGGGTGTTAAGTTATCCACAAAGAAAATCAGAGGCAAAGGTGGAGGTCGTGTCAAACTCCTAATGAATGACACAATACAGATGAATGGAACTGTTTTCGCCGATGGTGGTGATGGTGGACAGAATGGGGGCGGAGGGTCTGGAGGAAGTATATGTATTCATTCAGTAAAGTTGTAAGTCCATGCTTTCATTGGAGCCCTATCTCAATCATTTACAAATGTTTTGGGTAATACTTTGAAATTGATCTTACTATCTATTTAGAGCTGCAACCTGACTGTAACAAATTTTTGGGTATACTTGATATTGATCCTACTATTAGATTTTGTCGTGGGAATGTGGTAAATCAAGAGTTTGGATGGTAACTTGTTAATTTTGTTTCAGTTCAATCTTTCTCATGTGCCATTTGAATATGTAGGAAGGGTTACGGTAAAATATCTGCATCGGGTGGAAGGGGATGGGGTGGAGGTGGTGGAGGAAGGATCTCCCTTGACTGTTACAGCATACAAGAAGATGTCAAAGTTTTGGTGCATGGTTTGTATATCTTATGCTACCTTTCACCTCTCATACAAGTGGCATAGGTCTTTTACAGGCTGTATTTATCATCCGCATGAATGTCATTAGTTGTTCTTTCAAGTAGTCTTAAACCTTGAAATATGTTTCCGTTTTCCCTATTATGGGCAAGCTTGATACCCTTTCTTGTTTCCTGTGGATATAGTTTTCCATTTTAGGCATTGTTTTGAATATTTCAGCAGTTAATCCATACTAAATTATTTGGTTCTATTGTCTTTTAACTGCAGGTGGCGCAAGTATTGGGTGCCCCAAAAATGCTGGAGCAGCTGGAACGTACTTTAATGCAGAATTAGTGAGTTTAAGAGTTGGAAATGAGAACATGACTACAGAAACAGAAACACCATTGCTCGATTTTCCTACAAGGCCTCTATGGTCAAACATCTATGTAGATAATAATGCAAAAGTTTTGGTTCCGCTTCTGTGGACCAGAATGCAGGTCAGTTCTTCTTTGCCCTGATTCTTTAGTTATTCTGTACACCTTTTTAGACTATTATATGAATAATTTTCTATATTCAGTTTTTTTCTTATTAAAGGTTCCTTAAATAGAAACTCATTGGTCTCACTTTCTTTACATACTTTTGTGTTGGCATACCCTCTAAATGCTTTTATTTTTATTTTTCTGATTCTGAAGGTCAGAGGTCAAATCAGTCTTTACCGAGGAAGCAGCATTGTCTTTGGGTTATCAAAATATCCAATTTCAGAATTTGAGCTTGTTGCTGAAGAGCTTTTAATGAGTAACTCCGTTATAAAGGCAGGTTATTGTTCATAACCATTCAGTAACAACCTTGTTTCTCTTTTACCTTCTAGCATTACCTATACGTTATGTTATGTTAAGTTATCTTTTTCTTAAATGAAGGTTTTTGGTGCATTAAGACTTGTTACAAAGATGCTGCTCATGTTGAATTCTGTGATTCAAATTGACGGTGAAGGAAACCCTGCAGTGCCTTCCTCTGTTCTTGAAGTTCGTAACCTTGCAGTTCTAACGGTATACTTGTAAAAAGTTTCATGTTTCTTTTTATTCCATTGGTTAGATTGGAAGACAGATCTTGACTTCATCGTGCTGTAGGAAAATTCCGTCATTACTTCTAATGCGAACTTGGGTGTATATGGTCAAGGAATGTTGACACTAACCGGTCGTGGGGATGCAATTAAAGGACAGAGACTTTCGTTATCTCAGTTTTACAACATAACTGTAAGAAATTATTGCTTTAAATTAGAACTTCAAATTTCTGTTGACTTGTATATCACTATGTTATTATGAGATCATGTTTCTCTTTTTCATTTACTTAGACATAGTAATCGGTAGAGCATGGAAAATTCGTTTTTAACAGTTCCTCAATTTCTGCAGGTTGGACCAGGTTCTATACTTCAAGCGCCACTTGACGATGACGAAAGCAAAAACGCGTGAGTATGACTTCCTATACATTTACATTAAATTTTGTGACTAATAATTGAAACATTGTGCTAAAAATCTATTTCTTTTTGACAGGGTTACTAAGACCCTTTGTGAAAGCAAGACATGCCCAATAGACTTGATAAGTCCGCCGGATGACTGCCATGTCAATTATACACTATCCTTTTCCCTTCAGGTAAGTTTGATAAAGAAGTATCTTGGTGGTTCAAAATTATCTTTCTGGCACGATTTAAATTTTGTAATGGATAGACTTTGTGCTATATACTAGGCACACAAATAAAGAGTACTATTAATAAATTATTAGGCTGATCGAAACTTTTGCCAATATAGGCCAAACAATTGTGAGTTCCATTATTTTGTAACACCTTTAGTTGTGTAACCTTTCTGTGTTACTCTCCTGGAGTAAATTTAGACTTGACTGCTACTTGATAATGATTTGTCTCTTATTTAGCGTCGAACTTTTTGTAATTCTTCAACTTTTTTAATTTTCTAGATATGTCGAGTTGAGGACATTCTTGTGAGTGGACTTGTGAAAGGAAGCATAATTCAGATCCACCGGGCAAAGACGGTAGTAGTTACTGATGATGGCTTGATCACTGCATCTGGATTAGGTACATAAACTATGAAAACCTCACCCATCTATTCCTTTTTCAACAAATTTTCTATAGCTGTTTGCCTTTTCACTGCAGCGGGATTCTAAGTATGCCATTAAAATTTTGAATACCTTTCTGTGTATTCCAGAAGGTTAATGTGGTTTCTAATTCTATACATATATTCTTATGGCAGGTTGCAGTGGTGGCCTGGGGAAAGGACTTTATTCAAATGGGGCTGGTAGTGGTGCTGGGCACGGAGGAAGAGGGGGATCAGGCATTTTCAATGGGAGAGTATGCAACGGAGGTCATACCTACGGTGATCCTGATTTTCCTTGTGAGTTAGGGAGCGGAGCTGAAAGTCCAGATAAATCATATGGGAATGTGATTGGTGGAGGGATGATAGGTCAGTCATATTATAGTTCACTTTTTCTGCTTATTTATTTTTATATTGTTCTAAGGAAAGCTGGCAGCCAATAGTACACTCTGAATTATCTTTTTACTCATCTGGCACTGTCAGTGACATATACAAATTTGTTTTCACCTTTTCAGTAATTGGTTCCATCCAGTTTCCTCTTGCGATACTTAATCTGCGTGGATCTCTGAGCTCTGATGGCCAAAGCCTTGGAAAGCCAATAGTTACTGGTAACCAATCTTTGGTTGGTGGAGTTGGTGGAGGATCTGGTGGGACGATTCTTCTTTTCCTTCAGATGCTTGAACTCTCAAAGAATTCATCTCTATCAGTTCGAGGGGGGCGGGGTGGCCCTCTAGGAGGTGGTGGGGGTGGAGGTGGGAGACTTCACTTTCACTGGGACATGTTACACACTGGTGACGAATATTTTCCTGTTGCAACTGTAAAGGGGTCCATTAGTAATAGGTATGCCTGTTATCGTGATAACTGATAAGTATACCAATCTCTCTTGCGTGCTTGCTACTTTTTGGGTTATTTGTAGTTACTGCGGTAAGGCAGGCCTATACACGTTGATTTTAGTACTAGGCATAGATATGGATATGAGAGGATAATGATATCTTAGTGTTTGATACTTGAGTCTCTGCCTGTACTATTTTCTTTGTGCAAAATGTGGAACATATCTTGGAGTCTGTGGAATCTGACAGAAAAAACAAATTATCTGCAAAAGGAGTTTTCATGAAATTTGAACACAGACCTTGAATTGTTTTCTTTCTGATGTCTTCAGAGGAGGTGCAGGGGACAATGGAGGTCGTTTTGGGGAAGAGGGAACAATGACTGGAAAAAAGTGTCCAAAGGGACTCTATGGTACATTTTGCTTGGTAAGTCTTATGGTTTATTAGGTTGTAGTTACTCTGACAGTGGCCATTTATCTCTTATTTTTGCCAACTCTGTTCATCCCTTATTCTAGCAAATAAATGGGCATAACAAATCACGAAAATAGACAGGCCCAGTAGTGTAGCATGATTGCAAATCTCTGCCTTGTTTGCTTGTGTCTGATACTTCTCAATATTTCTGATTCATGTGTTGTTTCAGGAATGCCCCATTGGCACTTACAAGAATGTTGAAGGCTCTGACAAACGTCTTTGTACACCCTGCCCAGCTGAGCATCTTCCAAATCGTGCAAAATTTGTATATGTACGAGGTATTTTATCTTAATCGTTCTCTAGCTCTTCCATTCCCGGATCTTATGCTTCTTCTTTGTTGTGATGTCTTCTGATGGAAGGAGCTTTGCATCTGCAGGAGGAGTTAGCGAACCTGTTTGTCCCTATAAATGTGTATCTGACAAGTATAGAATGCCAAACTGCTATACACCTCTAGAAGAGCTTGTTTATGCATTTGGAGGGCCAGTGCCCTTTGCTCTTCTTCTATCTTGTGTGGTGGTAGTTTTGGGTCTGTTGCTAAGCACATTAAGTATCAAATTGCTCAGATTGAGTGTTTATGGCTCCAATTCCATCGAAAACCAGAGTGCTCATTGTTTACCCCATCTACTGTCACTCTGTGAGGTATTGTGTGGCGAAAGTTTTCTTCTCCCAAGTCTTCCCTTTTCTTTGTAAGATATATGGATCCAGTATCTGTCAACCAAATTCTCATGCCTTTTTCTTGTCATTCCAGGTTCGAGGCGCAAAATCTGATGATATGCAAACCCATGCTTACCGGATGTACTTCATGGGTCCAAACACTTTCAGGGAACCTTGGCATCTGCCCTACTCTCCTCCTGATGCAATCATAGAGATAGTGTAAGGATACTACCTGACTGGTTTGAATTCTGCTGCATTTGTTGCCACTGAAAGGTTAAATGAAATGTTGAACTAAAAACATATTGGCAATAATAAAAAAGCTGAAGTTACAATCTATTTTGTGCTATTTATTAACAAGTATTTTCTTGAAGTAGTGAGACTATGTATGTCATTAATCCATAGTCAATTTTGTTCAGTTCTACCTTTTGCAGCCAATGTGACATTAGCCTTTGGCTCATTTATTACATGGCATATCCACTCATAGTTATGTACATTTCTAATTGTCAGGTATGAAGATGCTTTTAACAGATTTATTGACGAGATCAACTCTACCGCAGCATATGATTGGTGGGAAGGGTCTGTGCACAGCATTCTATCAGTTCTAGCAAATCCTTGTGCCTGGTCTTGGAAGCAATGGCGTCGCAGGAGAAAAATTCATCGCCTTCAGGAATATGTCAAATCTCAGTATGACCACTCTTGCCTACGCTCATGCAGATCTAGAGCTCTCTACAAAGGGATGAAGGTTCAGTTTCTTATTAATATTATCCTTGTTGCTTCACCATCAGGTAGGTTTTTACTTCTTATTTTTGACTCTCTGTGTCGAAGTAGGTTGGAGCCACTCCGGATCTGATGGTTGCATATATAGATTTCTTTCTTGGCGGTGATGAGAAGCGTGTAGATATGGTCTCTATTATACAGAAACGATTCCCAATGTGCATACTTTTTGGTGGAGATGGAAGTTATATGTCACCCTATAGTCTCCATAGTGATACACTGTTAACAAATCTTCTAGGCCAGGTTAGCTCATCTCTCACTGTGTTTTTATTTGTTCAAAATCTCCACTCTGAAAATCTCCTAAAGGCTCAAAATTAATATTCCAGCACATCCCACCAAGTGTTTGGCACCGGTTTGTTGCCGGTTTAAATGCCCAGCTTAGGACTGTGAGGCACGGATCAATTCGTTCAGCATTACTTCCTGTCATTAGGTGGATAAATAGCCATGGAAATCCTCAACTCGAATTCCATGGAGTTAGAATTGAACTTGGATGGTTTCAAGCTACAGCTTCGGGATATTACCAACTTGGTATCTTGGTTTTTGTTGGCGATTTTCCTCTGAGCACTGTAAACCATTCAATTTCATTCAGTAGAAGTGATGAAGAGTCCCCTCGGTGAGCCATGATAGATTGTGCTTCTCTTTGATCCAACCTAATTCTAGACCTAAAGACACTCAACCTGCTTAATCATTACTCCATTTTCTAGGATCAGCTCTGCATGTCCCAGCAAATCTCTTGTCGAGCTGCAACAAAACCTTATCCAACCAGGACATGGATTAGCTCGGAAGAGGATCAATGGTGGAATCAATGGAGGTCTCATCAATGAGATTTCACTAGAATCTCTGGAGTACAGGAGAGATATACTTTTTCCATTTTCTCTCTTATTGAACAATACCCGACCCGTCGGTCGTCAGGTTACATTTTCTTCCCTCCTGAATAACTCTTTTTTCCTTTTGTTTGTTTTTACTTTTGCGTTAACATAAGCAAAATCTTCTTCTGGTTTATGCAGGACACTCTTCTACGTTTCATCTCCATCCTTCTTCTTGCGGATCTTTCAGTTACGCTTCTTGCGTTGCTTCAGTTCTATTGGCTTGCCCTTGCAGCCTTTCTCGCTATCCTCCTGATCCTCCCTCTCTCTCTGCTTTGCCCATTCCCCGCCGGCCTTAACGCTTTATTAAGTAAAGAAATGAGAAGAGCCTCTCTGACTCGTATATACGGCCTTTGGAACGCTACATCTCTAACAAACGTCGTAAGTCAATGTTCAGAACAAGTGACCTCTGTTTTTTTTCTTTCACTATTGTATCTTAATCGCAAGTATTCTGCAGATTGTGGCTTTCATTTGCGGTGTCATTCATTCCGGGTTTTTCTCTGAAGCTCTACCAAACATCTGGAACGCCATAAGGTAATAAATAGTGTTTTTGGTTCTCTCCTTGTGTCTTTTAATCATCCACAAATATATCGATGTTGTATTTTGCTCACATGATACTAATCTCTAGCATATTATCACTATTTATTGGAACTAGAGAAGACGCATTCAGAGATCTTGGCCATGTGATGATTGCATTGTTTATATAATATCAAACTTCTTTATTCATGCCCCGTATATATTCACTACAAAATTTGTGAAGACGCATTCAGAGATCTTGGCCATGTGATGATTGCATTGTTTATATAATATCAAACTTCTTTATTCATGCCCCGTATATATTCACTACAAAATTTGTGACTAAAATGATCTCAATTTGTTGGCAGAGATGATGATAAGTGGTGGGTATTACCAACAGTCCTCTTGTTACTCAAGTCAATACAAGCTCGGTTCCTTGATTGGCACGTCGCAAATCTCGAAGTACCAGACTTTTCTCTTCTTTGTCCTGATCCAGATACCTTCTGGGCATATGAATCTGGAGCTTGACCATCCAAAGATAAGAATCAACCAAGCAAAAAGGTATATGTTATGTAAATCTTTTTAAAAGTACAAAGTTCTTCTCAGTGTTAGTTGTTAAAACAGTTCTCTTGAACATCTGGTTATATATCTGGTTCTGAATTAGGGTTTTGCCAGATGAATCGTAGTTTTAGAAACTAGAGAGAGCGAGAGCGAGATTGTAAGTTATGTAACGCTTAAAAGTTTTTTGTTTTGCAACAATGTACAAACTTTAGAACACATTTTGGAGACTGATCCTAAAACCTAACCGGATGTTAATTCTGCTAAATTTATTTTGTTTTTAATACATAAAAAACTCTAAACCGAACTTAAATATAGAATCAACAGATTCTCTGGTTTTTTTTCTCTTTTTTTAAATTGAAAGTTGAGATTAAAACCTGAAGCGAAAACCAGATTCAACACAAGGTTAAAATAGCAAGGTGGACCATAAATGGGCTTATATATAAGTTTAAAATAGTAACGTGGGCCGTACTTGGGCTTAATTGCTTTTAAGTTTAGGCCTTTCCCAGCTAGTATGGGCGGAAACAAAAAAAAATAGAGAACTACCATCACGCGCAACCAATGCGCGTGAACTACAGAGTCCGAGAAACACTTGAGTTACAGAATTTTTAAGAGATTTCAGATTCTCTCTATCGACTCTCATCTGCGGACGTTTGTTTATTTCCCAATTTCTGGAGACTCAAATCAAATCGCCGCCATGTTCAAACAAGCTTCTCGTCTCTTCTCTCGATCTGTCACCGCCGCATCTTCTAAATCGGCGACGTCTCGTGCCTTTTCATCGGAACTTCCATCGACGCTCGATTCGACTTTCATCGAATCATGGAAGAAAGTCGCACCGAATATGGACCCACCTCAGACTCCTTCTGCCTTCATGAAACCTCGTCCTTCGACTCCTTCTTCTCTCCCGACGAAGCTCACCGTCAATTTCGTCCTCCCTTACACATCTGAGCTTACCGGGAAAGAGGTTTGGCTTTTTTTCATCTTCTTCGATCTTTTTCTCCATTATGTGTATTTTTAGGGTTTGATCTATGATTTTCTTCATATTGATTTTCGTGTGGATGCCTCTGGATATTGGATTTTGGTTAGTGATTTTAATTGCGTGTTTGTGGAAAATCGCGAATAGCATTTCCGATTTGTTCCATAATTTTTGTACGATGGTGTTTTGATTCATGATAAGGTATGAAAATGTGCTTAATTAAGGTCTTAGGACCTCTAATTTTTGTTAGATCTTACGGCGCTAAGTTTTAGGGTTTTCATGGCACAGTGATAAGTATTAAGGATTGTTTGCAGTGAAGATTTGGGAAAATAACTTGCACCTTTTGGTGATTACTATTAACCAAACTTCTTCTTGGAATCTCAGTTTAACCATGTGTTAAGTATCTGAAAATGTTGTTTGTTAGATTCGTCACTTAAAAGTTGAGACTAGTTGATTCATCCACTGCCCTTTAAATTCTTTGTTGAACAATCATCAAAATGGGAATTTTGTATTGCAAACTCTTAAAAGAGGTTTCTTATTTTCTATACATAGAAATGGATCCCAATTTTAGTGTTTCTTCTGGCTTTTGTTGTTCCAATACAATGGTATTGACAAATAACGTCTGTTTCATACATGGTCTATTATATTTCTTGAAACAGTGAGATTTATGGCCAGTGTTGATCCTAGATAATGTTGTAAGGACGTACTTGGTGGCTGTTAATATATGTGAATTGGTTTGTGGATGTGTATATCTTTTCTCTTCTAATGGTATGTGATGTCGGTATTCATGTAGTCTAAATGTCGGTTATAACGTCTTAATTTTCATGAGTTCATCTCCATGGGAACAAGTAATCTATTCCTTGTTATGTCATATAGTATTCAGATTCTCGTAGTGTTTTTCTTCTTGACATAAGATTCCCATAGTTTAGAGTTAATTATCACTATATCAGTATGGTATAGATTGTGCATTCGCTGTTTGCATCACTTCATGTCTCAGACTTACTTCACGATGCAACTAACTGCTGCTTCTTGAGTTTCATTTCTTGTATCTTTAATCGTAACTCAAAGCTGATTGGTTTCTCTTCATCTACTTGAAGGTCGACATGGTCATCATTCCTGCAACAACAGGACAAATGGGAGTTTTGCCCGGACACGTTCCAACAATTACTGAGCTGAAACCAGGTATCATGTCAGTTCACGAAGGCACTGATGTGAAGAAATACTTCCTGAGCAGTGGTTTCGCATTCCTTCATGCAAACTCTGTCGCTGACATAATTGCGGTTGAAGCTGTACCACTTGACCACATTGACCCTAGCCAAGTCCAAAAGGGATTAGCTGACTTCACACAGAAACTTGCTTCAGCCACAACTGATCTAGAGAAAGCAGAGGCACAGATTGGTATTGAGGTTCACAGTGCTATCAACGCAGCTCTTACGGGCTAAAAGAGGGTTTCTCTCTTTCTATTTTCTTCGAAGAAAAAACAACTAAACCATTTGGTTTTCAAGTGATTAGTGAAGTCCCTTTTTACTACAAAGGATGGAATAAACTATAAATTGTTTTTTCTTGGTTAATTGTGTTTGGATTTGTTTGAATAAATGATTAAGGGGGCATAAACCCACAAAGAGTTTATTGTGTTCATCTCTCTCCGCACCTTATGACCTTGTTGTGTTGAGAAACTAAGTTTGGAGCTAATTTAAGGTGTCATATCCCAATATCTCCTGTAATACCTGTTTTAACGTCTTATGTTTTTTTTTTCTGAATTTTCAGATAAAAAAAGAACATGCAGGTTTTCATGTGAGACGTAAAAAAAAAATTACGGTCTCCTACTCTCATTATTGGGGAAAATGAGAAAATATTATTTAAAGAAAAAAAACTCCTATGAAAAAAAGTGAAAATTAACGAATCGAACTAACGGGTATTGGACCTATCAGCTCTTGGCTTGTTGGTGGAACTGTGGACCAGTAAAATTAAATTATAAATGGGCCGGTGAATAAAAATAATATGGGCTTATACAAAATTATAAGGAGATAGATCGAATGTCCAAGGCCCAATTGCACTTAAAAGTCAGCGGAACAGTAGGTAGGTGACCAGAACAGCGCGTGCTAATAACTCCTTAAATTCCCTTTAATTTAGTAAGGCAAATCGGCTACTTGTCTAAAATTGCATTATTTCAGCGCGTGAAAGAGAAGTCCTTCAACATTTCCCTTACAGAAAATTTCATTGTTAGCAAAGTCATTCTTCTCCCATCAATTTCGTATTCAATTAAGAAACTTCATTAAATGAAATTCATGATACGTGCATTTATGCGATTTACCGGTTTGGGTTCCACTAGTCCATGAAAGCTAGGATCAGGATGTTCCGTTACAGTACTCTTAGTGAGAATCTCCAATAACAATTCATTTAATGTCCGTTTAATCATAATTGATTCTCCCCATACTACCTATTAACCATAAGTTTCACTTTCAGAGGAGGCAATACATATGGAAACATCAAATGGAGAAATTCGTATGAACACTCATCTTGATGCTATTGTTTAATTGGCGATTGTAGAAAAACTGTGATCTTGTAGTGTTCTCATTGAACATGAAACCAGTTATTAAACGTATATCAAAGATTTTTTTAAAAAAGGTTTGGTAGTGATTGGTAGTGATAAGCATTTAGATTTCAAATATAAAAGCTCTTCAAATCAGATTATTGGTTGATTTTGATTTTAATCCGGTTTAATGTCATAATAAACGAACATCGTTACTCATTAACGACTATCGTTACTCCGTCAAAATTTTGTGGTGTAGTTATACTTCGAAGCTGAAATTATATGGAAAGATAGACTTAATTGAAATTTTGGATAGGGATTTACTTCGTCAAAGTTTTGTAGTGTAGCTACATCTTGAGGCTGAAATTTCATAGGGACACACACTTAATTAAAATTTTAGGTGAGGATATAACCCATCGTTTTTTTCTTAATTTTTTGTATTACCCCTAAAGTATAATATCTTATGAATAATTGCCGTTGTTTCTAAGTTAAATTTCAACCTTTTTCTACAGACGGAATAGAACTAATATGAATAAGGAAAATATTGTTAGGGTTTTTTAAAGGGCATTCAAGTAAATTTTTTAAAAGATCTGAGAGTTTAAATCCGGGTCAAAAAGGATCTGCGTCCTTTCAACCGGATCGGAAAAAAAAATAGAAATTTTATTTTTTATTTCTCAGCCATTCAAAACATAACGTTAATACACGTGGCATTGACGTCATATTTGTGATTGGCTGAGAACCAACGGGTAACTTAAGCGACTTCTCATTTAAAATTCTTATAACTTGATTTTTTAACTACACAAAACCCTCAACTAATTCAATAAAATTAAAATCAACCAACTTTATGTACATCAAACTCCCACTAGTAAACCCCTTATAGCATCTCCAATGGTCTTTCAAATTTTCCTTCAAAAATGAACTTTCTTCAAAATGAAGAAGGGTTTTCTCCAACAGTTTGCTTCATTTTTGTCTTCAAAAAGAATATTCCAAGTATATTTTATCTCCATTTTATTATTAATTGTTAATAAGACCATTAACTTTTCAGTTTTTCAAACTTTCACTTACTTATTTTATTTATAGCAATTGTTCAACAAAATTATGATTTTATATAATTTTAACATTTATTATATAGATAAAATTACATTACCTAATGTAATAAGAACAAACAACAGTAGAATTTTATGATGTACTAGTAGACATATATTTTTCCCATAAATGATTAATTAACGCAGTTCGAAGTGAGAAATGAGCTTCTTTATCCTTGATTCTTCTATATCGAGCCAGAAATTCTTGTAACCGGGTATTTTCATCCGCTTCTATTTCAACCTCCGAAGGTGGAACCTCTCTTCTTACTTCAATTGGTGCATCTAGATCACGCTCATCTTCTATTATCACATTATGTTAAATTATAGATGTAGTCATTATGTCATGTATCACATTCTTTTCCCAAAAATGAGATGGCCCTTTCACAATTGTGAAACGTGATTGAGGACTCCAAATGCACGTATTTTGCAAAAAAGGTTGAACAAAAACAATGCAACAGGCTCCTCCTCCTCCTCCAGCATCAACTTCATCCGGACAATATTTTAATGATCTCAATGGATCGGGGAAGCGGTTTACCAGATTATTAAGTTGTAAGCTTATGTTGTGTTAAGTTTTATTATTTATAATTTTAGTACTAATTATGTATTTTAAATTTTATTGTTGGCTATGTTCTTGTATTTTACATTTAATATATTTTATTGAGCTAATTGTTGTTAATTTTAAAAACGGTTTTATAAATGTATTTTGTAATTTATAAATGAATCTTGTAAAACGTTTTTAATACAAATAATTATTAAAAACGTTTTTTGTAAATATATTTTTTATAAATGAATTTTGTAAAAACGTTTTTAATACATATAATTACTAAAAACGTTTTTTATAAATATATTTTTTAAAACGTTTTTTGATAAATATATTTTTAAAAAAGTTTTTATAAATACATTTTAACATGTTTTTTACACTTGTATTTTTAAAATGTATTGTATATATATTTTAATTAAAAACGATTTTAATAAATGTATTTATAAAAAACGATTTTTATAAAGGTATTTAATTTTTTTTGTTTTTTTAGGTTTATATTTTTATGATTATTTAGATGTTTTATTTTGATGATTCAGTTTTTCTGTTTTTATTTTTGTAGGTCTTATGGTCAATTCGATCGAGACCATTATGGCGGTTCGAGGCAATTGGGGTGGAGGAGTACTTCCGCAGCTCCGAGCTCGAGTACTCTTCCACCTTCTACGCCTCATGCGCCAGCTATTCCGGACAGTGAGAGTGTAGCTCCTCCGGCGATCATGATCATCGAGGAGTTCGTCCAACAGACGGGATGAGAATTACTCACAGTTACCGAGATCTACTTGGTAATATTTCTTTTTTCTTAATCAATAATTTTTTTTTGGTGTTATTCCCGATTTTTAATTTGTTTTTTATAGGTTTAGAATATCAGGGAATGGCATTAGCAAGTCGATTCTAAAGATGTTGCACTCCATCCTCAACAAATTGTACAAGAAATTTTCGGATATTCCGTCAGACAAACAAAACATATGGTTTCGGACGTTTGCGGTAAGTTATCATTTATTTATTTTTTTGTTATATACTTTGAGATTTTTTTTAATTTCTTTAATTATATTTCTTTTGTAGCAAGAATTTAATTGTTACTGAACCATCACGAAAACGGTGGAGACAGAATTTTTCAAGGAGGCTAAAACACAATTCTCGCGCAACATGAATGAGTGGAAGAAGGTTTGGAGAATGCGTGGAGAGAAGCCAAAAGGCTTGAACGAGGAAGTGTTTAAGGACTATATCCCGTATTGGCAAGACCCGAAGACCGTAGCTCTATCTCATACTAACTCCAAGAACCGGAATAGTCCCCGAGACGGGAAGGGACCCGCTATCAACAACAACGGGGCGAAGAGCTTCAAAAAATCCAAAATCGATATGGTAAGTATTTTTCGTGTTTTTAGTTATTTTTAAATATCGTTTTTATTATATTTATTAGTAACTAACGGTTTAGTTGTTTTATAGATGGAGGAAAACGGTGAAGTTTCGGATCACCTAAAAGTGATGGTGGGGATGCACACCAACAAGAAGAACGGCCAAATTCAAGATCTTGCCGTCAGGGAGCTCCTCGGAATTTTTCGATGGATTAAGGATCGATCAATCCAAAAAATGGGATCGATCGACCTAGTACCCTCGACATATAGTCTAATATAGATATAGACTAATAGTAGAATGTTATATACTATATATATTTTTTTTGTATATCGAAGTTGAAGCCCTTGCAGGCCCTACATCTCCGAGGCGGGACCCAAACCATATTAAATTAAAGAACTCACCCAAGGATACTCGAACTCAGGTACCACCAAGTTGGGGGTTTACCATTGGGCCAAGCGTTACTTGGTGTTATATACTAATTAAGAGTTGCTTTTACAGCAAATGAAATGAAGTTGTACTAGCTACATCGGTTTCATTAGAAATATGTAATCTTGATAATAACACAGTTAATAATCTTAGTTATCAAACGACCTTTGAAATGTTGAAAACTGTAGTTTTCGTACACATTGCCTACTATATGAAATTTACGTTGCATTCGAAGATCAACATTTTGGAATTCAGACAAACTGTATGCATGTTTACTAGTTAAGTACGCTGATTAAACCAATTCCAATACGACAACGTAAGTATTTTGTTCAAAAGCACTCAAATCACGTAATTTCATTCATTTCATCCTAATAAGCACTCGTCGGCGAGGACATTGATGATGTAGTCCATGATCGGCTGGGCAAGGTTATAGGTGGTAAAATCTAATCGGAAATGGAGGATTACATATGGTGGAATCTGAAATTGGAAAAAGGGTTTGAAGGGTCTTAGTTGGGACACGCAGGCAAGGCGTCGAACTCCTTGCGTTTTTTCTTCACATGAATAGTCAAGGAAGAACAAGTAAGACTTCGAGATAACTCAATCGGGGAATGGAAAAACGACAGAAATTTTGAGATTTCAGGTTCCCTATGCCTTCAGGGACGGCGGCGTTGAGGACATCCGGAGGAAGCTAAGAAGATCTACCGAAGACATGCATTGCAGACGGCGACGAGTTCGAGTACAGTCGGAGTGTTCGAGACAAAGAAGACCAAACGTCTTCGGTGTTGCGGATTTGTTGATTATTGTCGTCGGGTCATCGAGTCGGGTTCGGATCAATGAACCGGGTCGTCGCCAAAGCCGGGCCATAAAAAAATTGAAAGAATTGGGCCTAAAGTCCAATCTTCTTATTTGGATGTTTCCTCTTTCCTGTGGAAGAAGAAACAATATTTTCAAAAGGGAAAAGGACGTTCACTCGAATCCAAATTGGAAAAGGAGGTCTTACAAGCTCTATATAAGAAGAGGCACGGGTTCAACAAATGATCATCACAACATAAACGAAGCAAGAGAGAGAGAATTTTCGGTAGAGAGATTGTAAGTCCAATCTCGTTATTTGTGTGTTCACTCTTTCTTATATGTTTTAAACCTGAACTAATATGGTTAAAACGTCATAGTAAATATATATTACTAGAGATTTATTACCATTTTTTTCTTTTATTATTTTCCATTTTTGTTTATTCCTTTAAAAAAAAAAGATTTCGTTGATAGAATTAGGGTTTTTGGTCTTTCGTTTTTATAAACCACTTCAACTCATCTCCTTCTCGTACACATCATATTCTCCTCAATATTACTCTTGCTTTTGAAGGAGATGACCCATACCAAGCTGTCTCTTATGTTTCTGGGATCCAATTCCAAGATCTCTAGACTGAGACAAATACAAAAATACATGTAGTCAAAGGTATAAAATCTCTTTTGGTATTATAAATGATTAAAAAACTCTAAAACAATTACCGTGTTATAGGATGTGTTTCGTCTGAAGTTGGAGCTGTTGAAGAAGCATCTGTGGGACTTGCTTCCACATCAAAATCTCAATCTGATGTCAAGCGTAAAATCTTGGAAGAGTTGGCCAGTTGCAATCGCGCGCTAAGAGAATATGAACGGCTCAATCTACCACTCATTGAGAATGAGTCAGATAATGAGGAAAAGAAGAGAAGGAAAGCTGTTATGGAGATTGTGAAAGTACATGTCAGTGAATTTATCAGAGACATATTGAGGGAATCTGAGAACGAAAGCCATATCGATGCTGTGAAGGATTTGAAGAAGATGATTGAGGAACATGTGTTTAACACCAACAAAGATATTAAAAAGTTTGAGAAGAAGATAAGAACCATAAATGAGAAATGAGGACATGGACCTTGAAATATGTGGTGTACTTCCTAATTTCTCAAGTTCTACCATGCATTACTTCTTATCTTCCATATTGAATCTCTCTTTCATTTCAAGTTTAAAGTCAACATCAAATATGTGGAATTTTATCTTGTCTTAACGTCAAGAATTATACCAGCAACACTACAAGAAAACAGCCTGATTCTGACGGAAAATTCCGTCGGAAATCCGTCGGTTTTGGCCAAATGCGTCGGAAATCCGTCGGTTTTTTCCGTCGTTTCTAGCTCGTCGGAATTGAAAGAGGCGTCGGAAATCCATCGCAAATTCCGACGGATTTCCGAATTATGTAAACCGTCGGAAATCCGTCGGAATTTGAAACCGTCAGAATTAAAAACCGTCGGAAATCCGTCAGAATTTGAAACCGTCGGAAATCCGTCGGAATTTAAAACCGTTGGAAATCCGTCAGAATTTAAATCCGTCGGAAATCCGTCGGTTACGTTTCCGACGGATTTCCGACGGATTTAAATTCTGACGGATTTCCGACGGATTTAATTTCTGACAGATTTCCGACGGTTTCAAATTCCAACGGATTTCCGACGGATCCGTCTATTTTTTTTTAATTAAAATTAATTGAATTTTTTATATATAATTATTAAATTTTAATTTCAATTAATTAAAAATAAAATTTAATTGGAAAACTATTATTGTTTAAATATTCAAATATTTAAACAAATAAAATTAAAAACATAAATATTGTTTAAAAAAAAATAAAACTATATTGGGGGGAATCGAGAAAATAATTCATCCAGCCGCTTCTGCATCGCAAGCTGATCCGCCTCCAATTTGCGAGTTCTCTCCCGTTCCGCTTCTAGTTGGGATCGATCAGCTTCGCGTTCCTCTTCAATGCGCTGCATTTGGATCTTCATGTCTGCCATCTAAGTGTCTCTTTGTGCGATCTGCGACCGAATATCGGAAGAATCTCCTTAGAAACGTGACGTTGCAGAGGATGATCCGTCATCCGGAAGACCAAAAACACGACCTTTGGTCTTCGGAGTACATTGCAGTAACACAGTAAAACTTAGAAAAAAATTAGAAATTAAATAAAAACTAATTACAATATATACTTTACTTACCTCATATACAAATTCGTTGATCTTCTCGAACGGAACTTCGGTCATAGGAGGCGTGCCTTCGGTGAGCGGCTGAGAAAGCAGGAAGTCGTCACTCATCTTCATGACGTTGTCAATGATCTCCCGAGCTACCGGATCCTGGATTGACTTGTCCTTCCTGCTCGTATGCACATCCTTGAGCAATTTGAGCGCAGAAGGCTCGACACCGTCTTCCCGAAACTACAAAAATAACAAAATTAAGGAATTTGAATATTATAAAACTAAAATAACAATATATTAATTAAATTAAAAACTTACAAGTTGTTTGCCCCTTGTGACCTTCGAAACCGCTCCTAGATTGTGCGTCGCTTTGCCTCTTCCTTGGCGATCGCTGTTGCGGTTCGCAGAGTGGGTTGTGGAGCTTGCCTTGGTTGCGTCTTGACTCAGAAGCTGCAGAACCCGTTCCATAGGGCCGGGTTGGAAACCAACTCCCTTGGCACATCGTTCTTGTGTCACTTCTCCTTCCACTCGTGCATCTTCCATGAATATATTCTCGATGCTTTTTGATTAAAGCATCGTCGAACCGTTGCCGTAATGTGGCTGTCCCAAGTAAATTCTTGCTGAAAAATAAAAAAAGTTAATAAAAATAAATTTTATAAAATTAAATTAAAATAAACTATATAAAATCAAATTAAACAATTTAAAATATGAATTACTTACCGCAAACTGCCAAAACCAAAGTTCCTGATCCGCCAACGGCATTTGGCTGTACGTCGGGTACGGATGCTGAAGCAATCCATTGAGCATCCGGTTTATGGATTTCGATATTCCATTTCTGGAATCTTCAAACCTACAAAACAAAAAAAAATTTAAAAATATTAATAATAAAAAAGAATATTAGTTATTAAAATCTCAAATTCTACAAATGAAAATGAAACTTACCAAGTGTCATCCGGATGAAGACGAGTCAATCTCTCTCGTCCCGGTAGACCAACAAAGTCCTCGACGCTCATCTGCGTCGGTGCAGAAGCAGTAGGAGTCGGCTTTGTCTCCGGGATATGTGTATGCGAACTCCTCGCACCGGAACTACCTCCCCGTCTACTAGAAGTAGAACGTCTGCCGCGCCGAGATTGGTCGTACCGACCGTAATCCCTACAAAAATTAAAAATAAAATCAAATATTATATTATAAATTATGAAAATTTATATTTATAAGTATTGATTACAAAAAATTTATTTCATTTTAAATCCATTATTATTACATGGAAATAATTATACATTATCAAAATTATAAAAAATAGCAAAAATCATTTAAAATTTTTAAAAATAGATTTAACTCTCATAATTCATTATAAAAATTAAATTATCAAAATTTCGTAAAAGTATGTTAAATTTCTTAACATAATTATTAATTATTCTTATAATCATAAATTATATTTATAATTATTAATTCATAAACAATTATAATTTTTTACAAACATGATTATTTCATAAAAATAATTATAAAATAGTAAAATAATTCAAAAATATCAAAAAACATTTTCAATTTTCGAAATTAATCAATTAAATTATTCTAAAATTTCATAAATTCTTAAAATAATTTAAAATTTTCCCAACAATCCATAAATAATATTTAAATATTTTAAACCATAGTACTAATATTTCAAATATTAAAATTTGCAAATCTAATTTTTTCTTAAAAATAAAATATCAACAATTTCAATTTATAAAACCTAAATCAATCAACCCAAATCAATAAATCCATATTATAAACTAATTAAATCCTAAAACTAACAAACCAAATCCTAAATCAATGATTACAATCCTAAATCTAACAATATCAACCTAAATCTAACAAATCTAATAATCCAAAAACATTCAATCTAACTTAAAACCTATTGAATCTAATATCAAGTTAAAGAACTTACAAGTTGGAAGGATTTTGAGCCATCCTAATGTTGTTTAATCGATAGATTTGCAGAGGTATGAAATTTGAGGTTTGTAAACGTTTTTGCGAATGGCGGAGGAAGAAGACGAAGTCTGGATATATTACGACATTTCCGACGGACATATCCGTCGGAAATCCGTCGGTTTTTAAAAAAATTAATTGATGCACGTTTTCGATAAGAATCGGGAAGGTTCGCGCCTAAATTTTCGTGCATCCGTCGGAAATCCGTTGGAAATTTCTGACCGATGCGCGAAAATTTAGGCGTCGCGGGAAACGAAAAATTATTCGCGGTTATATTTTTACAGTCTGTCGGAAATCCATCGGAAATTTCCGACAGATTATATAAATATGCATGTCCTCCCATTGGCCAGTCAACACTTAAACCGGGACACGTGTTACCACATAGCCGTCAGAAATCCGTCGGAAATTTTGTGGTTTTTTACGCAACGTTTCAGTAAACATATGTTTATAGGTTAATATATTCATGATTGCAAACACAAATAACTTATACAAATCTTTAATTTTGTCAAATTCCAAAAAGTTATAAGATTATGTCGCTGTTGATAAACTTGTATGTTAACTATACGTTTATCTATCAAACACTTTCGGCCAAACCATGAAATCTTTTGAAAATATGGTTTACATCACATAAGTAAGTTTCTTTTGTCACAGTTTCTGAAAATCTATAGTTAACATTGTCTTGATGTATAATATTTTAGAAATAAACCATAAAACCTCAAATCCGTCGGAAATTTCTGACGGATTTCCGACGGATTACCTATTTTCCCCGCAGATACATGTGTCCATGTTTAAGGTTTGATTTTCATTATCTGTCGGAAATCCATCGGAAATGTCCGACGGATTTCCGACGGATTTCGGGTTATTGTGGTTTTATGGTTTTTGGTTTAATGTGGTTTAATTATTTTTGGTTTAAAGTTATTTGATTTTTACTTCTAAATATATATATTAAAAACACAATAATATAAATATTAAAAATACTTAAATTAAAATAAAACCACTTTATTTATATTGACATATAAACATTATTAAGTACTATAACCACAAAATATTACACTAAACTATTCTGAAGCTGATGATGATCCGTCAGAAGGAATTTCGTCTGAATCCTCATCAAATTCTCCTCGTTCTTCCTCTGAGTCTGAATGTACTCTATCATCTCCGAATTGATTGAAATCAACAACAAGCTCGACATCAAATGAATGCTCAACTGGTGCCATAGGAACATATATGCTTGGTTGCAAAGCATCGTGTTCAGGAACTCCATATATTCTTCCTCTTGGATTAATTGCAGTCACTGTGATCCACGAGTCTGACCGCCGTGTAACCCGAGGATAGCGGATGTAACAAACCTATAACATCAAAAACATGTCGAGATTAAGATATAATAATTAAGACACAAATTTGCTAATGATATAAATTAATTGAACCAGACCTGCTCTGCTTGAGACGCAAGGATGAATGGGTCATATTTTTGTAGTCTCCGTGTTGAATGTACAGACGTGATGCCAAATTGGTCTACTTGAACACCGCGTCCAAGAACTGGATCATACCAATCACACATAAAAACAATGCAACGCAAGTCCAACATTCCCGGGTAGCGAACTTCTAATATTTCTTTAAGAATACCATAGTATACTACATGATCACCAGATTTAACCGAGATCCCAAAATCTGAAGTCGGCCTCGCTCTTCCTTCCTCATGAATCCTAAAGGCAAATCCCCTTGAGCAATATCGTGGGTATGAAGTTGCAATGTAGTTTGGACCCTTAACAAATTCCACTAACCATGTTGGAAACTCTTGACCACTATTGATCCCTTCAGAAACCTGATAATAGTAGTAAATTTTAATAAATGTCAAATAAATTTATTCATATTCGAAATTAAAAACTTAAAAACTTACGTAAAATTGCAACCAAGGCGAGAAATCATTCTCCTTATGTTGTTCAAGTTCGTCTTCTGATTTTTCCGGATAGAATCCGCGTATTAATGCCATGTAAATCCTGTTAACAACCCATAAAAATATAATAAAATATAATTATATTAAACTATATCAAATAAATTTTAATTCAATATACATAAATAGTTTTACCTTTCATACTCCTCAATATCCTCACAATTTGTAAGGATATACCAATGCAAATGTGTAAACTCCTGCTGCGATAGTTTTCGTCTTTTTCCTTTTCCACTTACTCGACCAACTTGAGAAAATAACTCCGGGGTGTACACAGGATAAATTGCTCGCTCACCTTTATCATCATGGCGAGCAGGGCGTCTACTCTTTGTACGAACTTCTGAGGGAAAGTAATATTCAGTAAAATGTGAGGCTTCTTCATTAATGCTCTGATTGACAATCGAGCCCTCAACTTTGCTTAAATTCTTAACTTTTTTCTTAAGATGAAACATGTACCGTTCAAAAGGATACATCCAACGATATTGTACAGGCCCTCCTAGTGCTGCTTCTCGTGGGAGGTGGATAGGAAGATGTTCCATAACATCAAAGAAGGACGGCGGAAATATCTTCTCAAGATTACAAAGAATCAACGGTATATTAGCCTCTAAATTGTGAATCCCGCTCACTGAAGTGTTCTCGCATAAATCACCAAAGAAGAAAGCACCAACTGCTACAATTACTTCATGTACATCTTTAGGAAGAAGATGGGCAAATGCAAATGGAAGAAGCCGCTGCATCACAACATGACAATCATGACTCTTCATTCCAGTAAACTTTCCTTCTTCGTAATCGATGCAGTTACGCAGATTCGATGCGTATCCATCAGGAAATTTTACGTCATTGCAAATCCAATTAAAAAATTCTTCTTTCTTAGCTGCTTGTAACCGATATGCGGGAAATGGACATTTACCATTTGGCAGAACTTCAAGAAAACCCCGATCGCAATACGCTGGCAAGTCTAATCTAGACTTCATATTGTCTTTCGTCTTTCTTTGGACGTTTAAAACAGTGTTCATTATGTTGTCAAAGAAGTTCTTCTCAACGTGCATAACATCTAAATTGTGTCTCAACAAATGATCCTTCCAATATGGCAACTCCCAAAAAATATTTTTTTTGTGCCAATTATGAACTTCACCTACCCCGTAAATAGGGACATGACCATTACCCCCACAAGAAGAAGTCATCTCGGCACCAAAATCTGTTAATTGGTTTATTAAAGTACTGCCGTCTATCTCAGGAGGTGGAGCATCAAACACTTTCTTATTCTTTGTAAACAATGTCCTTGACCTATGATACGGATGACCACTCGGTAGAAATCTTCTATGACAATCAAACCAACACGACTTTCTTCCGTGCTTCAATTGAAATGCATCAGTGTTATCTTGGCAATATGGGCGCGACATTCTTCCATGAGTTGTCCACCCAGATAACATGCCATATGCTGGGAAATCGCTTATGGTCCACATAAGAACCGCACGCATATTAAAATTTTGCTGCAATGAAACATCATACGCTTCTACACCTTGGTTCCATAGAATTTGTAATTCATAGATCAAAGGCTGGAGGAATATATCGAGTGATCTTCGGATGCTCGCCCTGGAACAAGAATCGAGAGGAACAAAAACTCTCGACGCATACACAAAGCTGGAGGCAAATTGTATGGTGTCACTATGATGGGCCACAACGAATACTTTCTTCCATGCTTTCCAAATGGGTTGAAACCATCTGTACATAAACCGAGGTATACATTTCTTCTCTCATACGCAAAATCTGGATATAATGATTGAAAATGTTTCCACGCTTCAGGCCCAAGGATGTGTAATATCTCCATCTTGGACGATGCTCGCATGCCATCTCATTGCTTCATGCGTACGCTAGGATTGATATAACCTCTTCAACCGATCCATTAACGGTAAATACCACATCCGCTTAAATGGAATTCGAACTCTTCCACTACTTTCCCGATATCTATTACGTAATCGACATCTTATGCGGTCTTCATCTTCTCTCCAATATAGCATACAATTGTCGGCACACATCTATCATCTCGATACGCAAAACCAAGACCAGATACAAGTTTTTGTATCTCAGAGATGACGCTGGTGAAAGATTATCTTCCGCAAAATATCTTTCACAAATTCCGCAAAAGCATCTACACATTCTTCCGCCAAATTAAAGTCCGTCTTAATGCCCATCATTCTAGTAGCAGATGATAACGGTGAAATACCTTCTTACAACCTCTATATATAAGCTGCTTCGCTGCATCTAACATATTAAAAAACCTTAGCGCTTCTGCATTGGGTTCTTCAACCCTATCTCTATCTTCACCGCCCGACTGTATATTCTCCCTAAACGCATCCGTCACCATTTCAACAGTACCTACCCCAATATCACTTTCCGTTCTATCTCCTAAACTAGCTGCACCATAAGGTTCATGACTACTACTCCCATAATCATAATTTTTTTCGCCATGCAGATACCAAATCTTGTACCCCGGCATAAATCCATTTGTATACAAATGATTCCACACTATCTCTACCTTAATATTATGAGAATTTTCGCAAATTAAACAAGGACATTTCAACTTACCAGTTGTTTGCATTCTCGGATGATTTCCAGCAACACCCATGAACTCGCATATCCCTCGTGCATACTCCTCGTTCAATAAATTCGTCTCCGGATCTATCATTTCGTTGTCCATCCAAGATCGAAAATAGTTTGAAGAAGACATGTTTTTTTTTCCGTGAATTATGAATTTTGTATTGACTGAATATATTGAAAAGCTTCTGTGAAAACTTATATTTATATACATCGATCATTCTCTCTTGGATGAAGCAACAAATTGCTTGTAAGAGTTAATGAAGTTTGGGATAATTAACTAACTTGTGCGCATTGTTGAAGTTAAGACAATACTCGTCGGAATTACATAGAATATTTTCCGAATTACTTGTTATATAGAACGAAGAAACGCATCTACTTGTTATATAGAACAAAGAAACGGATGCGAGGGTGAGTGGTGAAAGTTAAGAATATATGTCTTTCCGACGGATTCCGACGGATTACCAAGATTTTAAAACTGTCGGATTTCCGTCGGAATTCCGTCGGTATATTTCCGATGGAATAATATCCATCGGAAATCTGACAGTTTTTAAAATCTCGGGAATCCGTCAGAATACGTCGGAAATCCGTCGGTATATTTCCGACGGATACTAATCCGTCGGTATATTTCCGACGGATACCAATCCGTCGGAAATTTCTGACGGATTTCTGACGGATTCGTGATTTTTTCGCCTCTCGGTAATCCGTCGGATTTCTGTCAGATTTTTCCGACGGAATTTGTGTCCGTCGGAAATTCCGTCGGAATGCGGGTAGTTTTCTTGTAGTGCAAGCTTTAGGCGAAAAAAAACTCTTTAAATTTGTTCGATCTTTTTGAACAACATAACAAATTTGGATAATGGGATTAGGGATGTTAATTTAGGTAAACCCAACCCATATAAACCCATTCCATTTGAACCCAAACCCATTTAAACCCATTTAATCCCATTTAATTCCACCCCCATTAAAACCCAACCCATTTAATCTCACCCCATTTAAACCCATTTAAATAAAACTAATCCATTTAAACCCATTGAACCCCATTTAACATATATGTTACACCTGAAACCATACTGATTCAGAAGAAAGACTTATTCAACAAAGCGTAAAAGCACGTCTTAGAAGATCGATAACAAGACGCCGCCGTTTTCAGCAATCAAACAAACTTGAAATATGAAGATTCCAACGCCTTAGCTTTCTCACCTGCGCTTACAGCTTCTTCCTTGCCTTCCATGGCGTAACTCTTCTCCTGTCACAAAAAACGTCATCGTGTCATAACCATAGTAAAAAGATGCATATATCTCTCCACTGTACACGTTTCTTGAATCAACGGTTCTGACTCATGATCATATATATGATTTAAATAAAGTAGATAAGATTACCAGTAAACACCACAAGAAAGGAGCACCGTCTCTCTGCTTTATCTTCCTCTCCAGCACTTCAATAGCTGCAAATCCGGTTTTGAAACCTCAGTGTTAGCTGAGTAAACGAAAAACCAAGCTGAAGAGTAGTGTTTTTGGTAGTGTACGTACCAGTGGAAGATTTGCCGGTGAGTAACAGCAGTTTACCAAAAATTTTCCTTTTCCATATTCATAAACAGCTTCAGCAAGCTAATTTGAATTAATTAAAGATGTTACAATAAACAAAAGATTGATACTTAATTGATTAATAACTCAAAAGATCAATAAGAACATACCAGAATAGCTTTATGCATCAGATTGTGGTAATATCTAAAAGCCATTCTTGATACCACATCGAAGTTGCACAAATCTCTTTTATTAAAAAAAGAAGAACAGATAAAAAGCATATGAATGAATGCAAGGCAAATAGATACATCACACACTAACTTGATCAGTCAAACAGTTTGCTAGGATCTTCAATCTGTCTAGAAACTCATCTAGTTTATCGCGTGTATCCAAGCGTAACAACAAACAGAGAGCATCCAAATAAACCTAATATTATTATTACCTCAACAACACAAAACTTCTGAAACTACCAAGTTATGTGAAGAACAATCAAACCGGATCAACTAAGAAGAAACATGCAAAAATATTTGAAGATGATTTCCTGCAGCCAACATCAATCCTTGAATTACTCAAAATACTTCAGGCACAATTTCAATCAGCTTCGAGAGGATAATATCAACTATTCATAACACAACATAAGCAGCAGCCTTCTATGACCATCATACAACAGTAGTAGAAGAGATAAGGGTCACAAACGTAATCATAAAAAAAAAGTATCAACGACAATCAAATCCCAAATTTCCTGAAACTACTTAGTTCTGTGAAGAACAACAAACCCAATAAAACCGGATCAGCTAAGAAGACACAGGAAAAACTGAAACTTTTGGATATAATAAAACTCACATGATCAATCTGGCACGTTGCCGGCGTGACCTTGCCATCGACGGCTTTGGTGAAATCACTGTAATAACTCTCCGGGACAGTAGACTTCTTTTTAGCAGCACCAAAAAGAGAAAACCAAACCTTGAGAGATGTTTTCAAGGCGATAACGTCACCGATCAAGAGAATCTTCGGCTAAAGATACCAAATAGCACCTTTGCTAGCTTCAAGAGCCCACCAAATTCGGCTTTGATTCCTAACTTTCTCTCTCACTTCGTTCAACACTTTGACATCGTCGACATTTCCTTCCACAGTGAATCCATACAAATCCTGAAATTTGACGACGATGTTGGTTTGTGAAGACGGAGACAGAAAAATGGGTGAAGACGAAACACTAAAAGATTGTGGATTTCTGGGAAAAAATATATTAGTGGCTTATATGCCATGGGAAGGATACAATTTTGAAGATGCAGTACTTATTAGTGAGTGTCTAGTATATGGTGATATTTATACTTCTTTCCACATACGGAAATATGAAATTCAGACGCATGTGACAACCCAAGGTCCTGAACGGATCACTAAAGATATACCGTTAGATTAAATGGTTAACCATTAACTTATGTTAAAACACATTTAATAAATAGGTTAAAATGGGTTAATCCATTTAAACTCTATATAAATTTAATACGTAAATGGGTTTATATGGGTTCAATTTTATCTAACGTACCCATTTATTAAATGGGTTTGTCAACCCAAATTAACATCCCTAAATGGGGTCATCATATTCTACACTTGATCATCTATAAGGAGTTCATCATGAAGCTAGATTAGCCAATGTATGATAGCCCACAAGAAAATACAAGTATAAATATTGGGCCGTAGGTCCATACGTATAACCTAGATGTTGTAATTAGGTTTGAAAGCATGGCGACGCCATCAGGCCTAGCAACAGCCTCCGAAAATAATTCGGTCCATAATCGGTTTTCAAATTTAGTATCCGAACAGACCGAAAACGACATATAACTAAACTAAAACCGAACCAAATATGAAAATAACTGAATTGATCATCGACCTCTACAACCGCACAAATCGAAATCGACCCAATCATCTGAACGGGTCAAATTCTCAAGTACTTTAATTATGGAAGAGTCTTTCCATTACTCTCGACGCTCATTCCCTAAAATAACCTTGTAATATAATAACATTTTTTAATAATGTGTTTTTAGCAAAACACCAGCTGTAAACGGATTTGATATTTTTACCGTAGCCGCTTGTCTTAATAGCCTTTAACTTTGGTAAATCAATACCAGGTGTTGAGAAAACCGCTTTTGTTTAATCGTCGAATGGATCTTGGCCCAATGGGCCTTCAAGAGGATCCTTAGTTTTGGGTTCTTGCGTAATTTCGTCATCATCATCAGATGAGTCGGAATCCATAAGTTCCTTGAGTAGTTGCTTAAGTTTGTTGGTACGTTTTTTCTTCGAGCTTGTCGATGAAGAAGGAGATTGGGTTAAGCTTTCTTTGGCAGTTGGGTTTATTGGGTTTGGATGCTGGAGGCCTAGTTGTTGGGCCGTGGATATGGGCTTGGGTATGGGTTTGGTTTTTGGTTGAGAAATGCATTGGTATGTAGCCATTTCCTTGGTTGACTAAGGAGCATCCCGGTTATACTTGTCCCACCATTTGACTTGAAATTTCTAGTTAATGAGTAGGGCATCTTGGTCTAAGATTGAAATGCCAAGAGGTAATCCAAGGAATTCCCATGTCCATGTGGAAACAAATTTGGGTAAAGGATTCATGGTAATCATGGTATAATTGGGAAGAAATGGTTTTGGAGTAGTAGGAAGTTTTTAAAAAGGTGAAAAAGATAGATTTGATCACTAGGACCAAACCAATGCCACCACTCATAAAACCATCCCGGGAATTGGTTAGGACAGTTTTTTCAGAGAGAAGAACCATGAATGGTCCTTGGGTAGAGGTAAAAGGTGTTGAATAAGGCATTATGGTAATCCATATAGGTAAATCCGTATATAGGTAGGAGAATGGTTTAGGTTAACCTGGTTTTTTTTTTTTTAATAACAAATTAAAGGAATTTGAGGTATTTGGTAATGGCAGGGTTATGTGGGTTAGGATAATGGATAATTTCTATTGTGTGTCAACTAAGATGAATTCATAGAACATTCGATCTTTGTTGACATTATCGACAACCAAAGGCTGGTTGGATAGAAAGTGTCGTAAAGACCGTAATTTTTTAAGGGAATTGGTTTGGTATAATTTGTGGTCATAATGTGTTGGGCTTGGGCTTTTGGATATAATCAGTCTTTTGGGTAATGGTTGAGTTGGAGGGTTGGTGTAACAGCTTTGCATAGGATAATGGGGAAACTCGCCAATGCCGAAAACTTGTTTTGGATAATTTGTTTTGAACTCGATCCTTGCATAGATGATTGGGACTTAATGTAGTCGTAAAGACATAGGCTTTTTTTCTTGGAGTCACTCTGTGTTTCACCCATTTTGGATACTTGATTGTCCCTCAAAATATTCACGTTAGGAAATCGGGTAAACAATTGTTTTCCCTTTTTATATATTCTATATCAAAATCGAAAGTCGATAAAATTGCTTGCCATCCGGCAAATATTTGTTTTGAAACTAGATTTTTAACATCTTGTTTTAAAATTTGTTTAGCTGAATTGCAATCAACTCTTAATAAAAACTTTTGGTTTATTAAATCGTCTTGAAATTTTGAAATACAATTGACTATGGATATAACTTTTTTCTTAACAGTGGAGTAGTTTTTTTGTGGTCCTAACCAGACACCTGAATGAAATCTAACTATAGACTCATGGTTATTGTCTGGAAGGGTTTGCTTAAGGATTCCCCCGAAACCTAATTCAGAAGCATCAGTTTCTACTATCATAGCTACATCAGGATGAGGGATGACTAGGCATGGTAAAGTCTTAATCTTTTGATTGATATCCTGAACTAGACTAGTATGAAACTAGACCATGGAATAAAGGTTTTTTGCAGACGTTGGAATAAAGGTTGGATAGTTTTTCTAATATTAGGAAGTAAATCTGAAATATAATTCAGACATCCTAAAAACCTTTGTAGTTGTTGTTTTTCTTTTATCTCGTCTGGAAATTTATCCGCAAACTCTATTGATCTTGAAATAGGTGTTATTGTTTGTTGATATATATTGTGGCCTAAGAATCTTATCTTAGTCTGGAATAAATGCATCTTTTTAAGTAAAACTACTAAAACCATGATTCTTGATTATTTGTAAAAATGTATGTAAATATTTGAAGTGTTGATCTGTTGAGTTGGAATAGACTAAGACATCGTCTATATAAACGATTGTAAATGTTGAGTAATTATTGAATATCTTGTTCATTATATTCTGGAATTCAGAAGGTGCATTCTTACGACCAAATGGCATAACATTCCATTCATAATGTCCGAATGGAACAGTGAATGCTGTTTTATACTTGTCTTTTTCATCTATCTGAATTTGCCAAAATCCAGATTTCATATCAAATTTACTAAATACTTTTGCATTGTATAATCTTTTGAATAGATCTCTTTTATTGGGTATTGGATACCTAATCCATTGTAATAATTCATTTAATGGTTTATAGTTGATAACTAATCTTGAACTCCTCGCCTTTTCTCGCTTGTTTATTAACATAAAAGTCTAACAAGATCAAGGGGACTTGGATGGCCTAATTAATTTCTTGCTTATCCACTCTTGAGTTTCTTTTTTACAAGTTTCTAATAGTTCATGATTCATTTGGATAGGTCTAGCTTTTGTTGGAATATTTCTTTCATTAAAATCTTTTTCATAGGGTAGTTGAACTATGTGTTGCTTTCTTTTCCAAAATGCATTCGGAATTTCCGAACAAACTTGGGTAAGTAAATCATTTTCTATTTTTTTGATTTTATTAATTATGAGGGTTTGATAATTGTTCTTAAATTCTTTTATAGGATATTTTTCTCTTGAAGATGTTAAATATGTTTTTTCTTATTAGTTATTAAATTTACCGCTTTATGGATAGTATGATGTTGCAATTCCATTACTTTTTAGTTTTAATCGGTGATAAAAACTTGAATAATAATTTAGCACCTACTACTTTAGTTGTAATACCTTATTGATTAACTTTAAATGGATAAATTTGGGTAAAGAATGGGGTTCCCAAAATAACTTCTTGAGTTAAATTTCTTACTAAAATAAATTGGTTTTTAAAAAAATAACCATTATTGCATATCCTTACATTGGGTAATTTATAATTAACCTTTAAACTACTACCATTAGCACCACTAAGTCTTTCGGTAGTTTTCTCATAGTAGTTAGTTGGTATAAGTCCTTCTTTAATACAATTATAATCTGCTCCCGTGATTCAATAAGGATATTATATCTATTTGATAATTATGGCTGATATGCAAAGTTATTTGCGTATACCATTTTTGATAGTTTATCTTGTTTATGATTTGAATATACTCATTATCATCTTCTTGTTTATCTTCTTCTTGTATTTGCTTACTAGAAGAAGCCTTAGATTTTGGAGTAATATTTTCATCATATCTTTCAATTCTATTAAAGATAGTTTTGCATTAATTTGTAGTTGATCTAAATGTTGTTGGTTAACCGCTATTTGAAGTTCTTTTACTTGTGATTTTAATTGTTTAATTTCACTTTGTAGTTCTCCCGTAGTTACTTGTTTGAATAAACTTTGAGTTGGATATTTTTGAAATATCTTGTTTAAGCTAAATGGTTCGGGTGATGATAGTTGATTTTCCTGTTGAATAATTTCTTTTAATTTCATTAGATAATCCTTTTTAGTCTCTGGATAATCTATTTTATCTATGATATCTAACAGAAATTTCTTATCTACTTCTTTTGTTATAACATTTATCTGTTTACAATTGCATAAATCATCTATCAACTCTTGAGATTTGGTTGACGAGTCGTTTGAGTTTTCTATTATATCTAAGTTATTTTCACTATTAGTTTTATTACTAGTATTACTTGTTTCTGAATCAGAAATAAGTAATTTGGTTAATTTATCTTGGATATCAGGTTGATCTTAATTTGAATATTTCGTTAATTTTCTTTTTCATTTTGCATTCATTAGATTTATGACCTGGTCGTTTGCAATTCCAACATACTACCTTGTCTTTAGTATTTTTAGTGTAGCGTTTATTTTTTGCATAATATGGATTATGAGGTTTCTTAGAAAAATTCCTTTTGTTATAAAAAGGTTTTGAATAACTGACTTGTTGTTTATGCTTTAAGCGTTTAACTCTAGAAGGTGGATTTAAACGTTCATAACCATATTGTTCACAGAATGAACCCATGGTTAATCCAAATTTTATTTTATCAGTTTTTTGCTTATCTTTATGATCTTGGCATATTTGTAATCCTTCCTTTTTAACAAATGCGAATAATTGACCATAAGTGATGTTATTCCAAGGAATAGCATCTCCGTTTGAATAATCCTTTAATTTACTAATTACTTTTTCTGCAAAGAATGATGGTAATCCAGAGATAAACCGTTCTTTCCGTAAGGGTTGGTTACAATCATTTCTTTTGAAATATGTTTGCCATAAATATATCTTTATACCATTTAAAATCTCCTAAGGTTGGACATCTAAGATTGGTTAATATTAATTTTTTGCTTACTAATTTTTCTTGTGGTTACCAATGAAATGCATAGTTATAGTATGGATTAATACTTCTATAGCGTTTTAGACTTCTACCTCTTCAAGGAAGCCATCCAAGATCTTCTACTTGTTTAATTTCTACATGATTCAAAATAGAATCTTGAGTAATACGATCTAATGCATTATCCCACCAATATTTTAATGCTCCATTAAAACCAGCTATTAATAAAACACATCCTTGTTTATCACTTAAGCCTTTTGCTTTATACGCAATTCCGGCTGTTCCCATTTCTTGGAATAAATTCATCATTTCATATTCTGATCTACCATCTAAATTCCACTCATATACACCTTCACCGGTATATACGTTTTGTGAGAATTTATGATGTTCTTCATATAATAAGTCTGGTGGAGTATGTTTTGGATAATATGGTTTTCTTGAATTCATAAATTTATTTCTTACTCTATTAATTTCTTGATTAGTTTCTGATTCCATTGATAGGTTATCTTCGTTATCATCTATAGTATTGAGACCTTTTCCTTTATCCATATTGTCTAATCGTTTGGATATCGATTTGAGTATTTCATTTTCTGGAAATTTGACCTTATGGGTCATAGGTTTGAATAGAGATTGAGTAATTGAAGAGAATGGATGTTGAATACCATTGTCTATTTTAGGTTCCAACTTAATTTCTAATTTTTCATCAATATGATCAATTTGTTTAGATATTGTATGCAATATTTGACTTTGATAATTATTTTGTTCATAAACCGATTTAATATCTGAGGCGATAATAGGTTCTTTATCATCTCTATTAGCTCCAGTTTTAAAAGGTTTTGCTAATATTTGCTTATCACTTGTTTTAATCTTTAAATCTTTTAATGGAGGATGAATCGATTTCGATTTTTCTCCACTAATAGATTCCCATTCTTGACTTAAACTTGTATATGTATTAATTGTTCTAAATGGATAATCAATGTTATTAGCTATTACAGCATGTTTCAAACCATATAAAGAATGGAATATTAATTTCTTTTTTATTCATACATTTATACCATTCTTCTCTATAAAATGTGGTTAATTCTTTAGAGAATGTTTTAAAATACCATAATCGCTTTTTCTTGATTATCTTCCGAATAAAAGTCTTCTTTGATGTATTGTTTATCAATTTCAAATTCTTTTGAAATAACATTTATTGATTTAAAATCAGAATGAGGGGTGATGTTGGATAAAGATCGGTTTTAGGTTCAGCAATAGGTGTAGTAAAATTAATTTTTTCTTGATTAATTGATCGTTGAATAATTTCTTCTTCCGACTCAAGACTGGCTTGACCAGACCTGAATTCAGAGAAAGAAGCTCTTGACATATATGGACTAATTCTAGGTGGTAATGGTTCTCTAAAAGATCCGGATTGTAAAAGTATTTTACCATCGGTTCTTTCTATGATTTTTGAAATACTTTTTGTTCAAAGTTTCTAGGGGTCGAGTAATATCAATTTGCCATTGATCCGGAATAGTTATTTCAGACCATTTTAATTGTTTAGGTGCGTAAGTCGCTGTTGGAGTATCTTTACTATGAACCACTAGAATAGTGGTTTCTCCTTTTTCATCTTGTAATAAACATCTAGGATTAAACTCAGATGTTGATTGCTTAAAGTATACACGTACAATAAGTAAGTATCCGTGGTTCATCATTTTCAAATTTCATTTCGGTAAGTGAATATTTAAAACTAAAGTATTGAGTATGGTTGGATCATGTAAACTTACTTGATAATTTGGAGCGCAATTAAAGTAAACTGCACCGCTGCATAAATTTGATTGAACGGCTCCCAATACAGAGTCTTCAAATTTGAGTAAAGTCCTATCCCTCAATAACATAAGAATAGGAGAATCAATACCGGTTCTTGATAATGGTTTAATAGCTATTTGAATTAAAACCGAAGTGAAGATAATTAAATCCTTTTTGTTTATATTTATCTAAGGTTATTGAAGATAATAATTTAATTTCTTCAAACTCGCTTTCTAAGTGAAAGGGTTTGTTCATGTTCTTTATTGAATAAGCAGTTCTAAAATCAAAAGTATCGATTTGATAAATAATTTCTGGATTAACATGAGGTAATTGATTTTGCATAATAGATTGATTAAACGAAGTAATTTTTTATATAATTTCCTTGAATTAATCATATGCAGCAGATGATCTATCTTGCTTATTTCTAAAATACTTTCTAATCGTAGATGCCATGATGACTCAATCTATATCTAGACTCATTAAGAATTTCACTAACCAAGGAATAGACTCTCAAAGCATCTTACCAACGGTCTTACCGCCCCACGGACTTAATGCCTAGAACACCAGCTCTCTAGAGGGTTCTAGAACTAGGTAGTGGATCCTAAACAGATCTAGAGTTTAGACCGGGTTAAAATAGAATCTAAGATTTTAAAAATGTTTTAAAAATAAAACAAGGTTTCAAACCGCTTATAGCAGATGAAACCCGGATACTATCGATTTAACGAGGGTACAAATACGAAGAAGTGCAACCACACGATAAGTCGAAGGAGCCAAGATTGTCCAAGACTCGTGGTTCCCCGCTGTTCAGATTCAGAGGCTTCCGCAGAATGACCTTCTAACGGAGACTAATATTTTTGCTTCAACGTTTTTGATTCCTTTAAAAATCAAAACGGTTTTAGACTACTTGGCTCTGATACCAAAATAAACAGGATCGGATCATCAGAATTTCTGATTTGCAAGATCGGATAAACCGCAAAGCATATTTTTCTTAATTAACCTAATAAGAATGCTTAATAGTAAAAAGAAAGACGAAACCGGGTAAACTTTATTTATTTCTTGAAATAGTTTACAAAATAAGATTCAAACTTTGAATACAAAGGACGAAGGCCGAAATACTAACTTGAAAACCAAGGAGAAAGTATTGATAGAGAGAGTGAAGATTTTGAGAGACGCTCTAAAATGGCTTGAGTAGAATGAGGTCTTGAGTCCTTCTTTTTATAGAGGGTCGATGCGATTCGATTAATCGCATGGGTCACACGCCTCTTTTAAATTTGTTGCTTAATTTTGACGGAGTTCGACTAATCGACGCCCAAAGAGAAATTGAATGATTTTGTCTTTCAGAAGGTTTTGATTAGTGGGTTCCATGTGTGTAATTTAATATAACCGATAAAATAGGTATGCCGACACCGTAGATACAAACAAAGGAAATACGATATACAAAAGTAATCGAGAACAACCAGGGTAAAACCAGGGTAGTTGTACTTTGATAAAACTTGGTAAGATTTGGTAAAACCGGATACTTGGTTGACTTGGTTGACTTTGAGGTAAATTCGTCATTTTATTGTTTTGAGGAGTATAGCAGAATAATGAAGAGTATTTAGAATGAAACATGACAAATTAAGAGTATTGTGGATTTTGACCCCATCTGAACGGCCATGCCTTAACTAATTTCATTACAAAAACAAAAAAAACAACCACTTAAAAATAGCAATAATTAGAATAAAAAGATGTGAGATAACATTTGAAGCAGCGATCGTTGACACCGACGAAGGTGAATCTCGTCTCCCGTGCCTTGTTCAGATTGATTCATCATTTGATAGTTCGAAAGTCAAATTCTAAAACTCCCCGAAAGTCTGATCATCTCGAGGGTTGCGAATTTTGTTAGGTTTTGTTTTGGGCCACTCCTTATCTTCTAAGAACATCAATTTCTGAGCTACGTGGCTTCATTAGCTACCACATTCGGTTGTTTGGTTTGGTTAGGTTGTCTGAAACCCAGAAAAAGTAGGTTCGAAAATGGCATAGGCAACACCAAGGTGTGTCTCAATCTTCCCTTAGTTCTTGATTTCACCCGTAATCTTAGTGATTTCGGTTCTAATTTTTATCAGCTTTCTTCTGAGTTTTGTAGATATGCCTTAGTTACTGGAGCAAACAGAGGAATTGGAGATATGTAGAAAATTAGTGAGCAAAGGGTGAGAAAAGGGGATTTGGAATTGGAGATATGTAGAAAATTAGCGAGCAAAGGGTGAGAAAAGGAGATTTGAAGCTGTTGAGACTCTGAAGATAGAGCTTGGAGTTTCTGATCAAAGTCTTGTCTTTCATCAGCTAGATGTCTCTGATCTTGCTAGTACCACATCTCCTGCTGAGTTTATGAAAACTAAATGTGGAAAACTCTATATCTTGGTATGATTAGTTATTCTCTTTGGATCGGTTTACTCTGACAGGTCGTAGATTTTACAACTCCAGATCTGGTTTGATAAGAAATTGCTCCTTACTGTCAGCTCTTGACTAGAAAGCTAGTGCCTTTAGTGATTGATCTGTTCCTATTAGACGAGTGATTGACAGTTGTAGCAGTGTTTAATCTAATAGCTCTGAAAACGGAAAGAATCAGAGACATAATGGTGCCCGTGTTACGTTCGTCTAGCTAGTTCCTGAATTGTACCATTTTTGTGTAATTTTGAGTCATGCTTTTACAGATCAATAATGCAGGTGTTGATGCCCTAAGTGCTGGGACAGGAACAGTATGTTTGTTATACATTAGACCTCATCATAGATACAATATCGATAAATCTTTGTTAAGTCAACAATCTATTCTGCGATTTATAAGATGAAGAAAGAAAAACATAATTTCTGGTCGGCAAATGAAATGCTTTTGGGAGGTCAAAGCAATAAGAGAACAATGATAGAGCCGATGAAGCCTGCAAAAGGATAAAGCAAAAAACTAGATTCAACAAGTCGGAGTTACAAAATCTGATAAACGGAAAGATATATAATACATAAATCCGGTCTTGCCGAACATATTATCCAATCAAACGGAAGAAAACAAAAGATTAGACGCTTCTCTCTCGAAAGATCTAGAACGGAGAGAGAGAGAGAGAGCTACCTTAATACAAAAAAAATTATAGATCGATCATATTCACTTCAATTATTATTTATTTTTTCTCCAAATTTTTATCATTCCGACAAGAAGAAGAAAACGGAAAGTATCCAGAAAGCAATACGAAACAGAGCAAACTAAAAAAAAACTATAATCAAACAGAGTAAACTTATGGGATTAATCATATAACATTTTTATATACAAAAATAATTATCGATCGATGCAAAATTAAATCAGTGATGGGTGCTTCTACTACGAGAAATCATTTATAAAACAACTTTTAGTAGTAGAAACCCCCACCACAAATTTATATTTGCACCGGATTTTTTTGAAGAGAAAATATAGAGAAAGAATAGAGAGTGAGATCCTGAATGCAGAGAAGAAAATGAAAAGAGTATAAAAAGGAAATTATGTGTTTCTTTCAATTATTAGGACCATTAGATTGTTTTTATGTGGACCGTTAGATTGCCATCCGCATGAAAAACAAACTAACCAATGGAAAAATTCTTTGATAACTCGAGCTGATGAGAAGTAAAACCCCGCAGATCGAGAGCTGGACGATGTGGTAGAAGACAGTTCGAGCACTCTGGGTTGATCCATTTGAGATCCCCGAGACTCAGAGGATGCATTCCCACCGCGTAACAGCCAGACCGCCAATCATTCAGCTTTTTCTTCATCCTTTCAGAGAAAAGAAGATCGACCAATCGCACCAACTTTAAATCCTCCGTTTCAACCATCGAATCGACACTCTCGTCAGATAAAGCATCTCCAAACGCTTACTTGCTTCTTCCTCTTGTCGCCCGGACAAATAAGATATTCCCGGGATTATTCAAATATGTCAAAGATATTCCTCGTGGACCGAATAACACACTTTGGAAGAAGGTATGGTGGAAAGAAGATGGTTGATAGCAGGGTGCTTCGAAGGGGTGAATAAAGGGAGGTGGTGGACTGAAGGAGAGGATACAGCAGGGTTCGCTGAGCCAAGAAGAGATCGGTAGAATGTAACCACCATTTCTTTCGTAAGAGGAACTTCGAGATCAAAAGACCTGCGGGGTTATGGAGACAAAGGATACTATTCCTCCGGCGCGAGCCATGACACATCGGAGAAAAAGGATGTGTTAGAATCCCTTTCTTTCAGCCATTGAACCCTGGACTTTTGCCTGAAAAACTCTCAAGGGCGGAATCAAGGTGCTTCCAATGGGTCCGCAGCGAGCCTCCTCGAGATTAGAAGAATGGGGGTCCGATAGAAGATTAGCTTGGCCTCTCAAGAGAAGAAAATGCTTCAAAGGCAGTTGTTGAATCCGACCAAATCCTCTTTATTTAACTGCTTACAGCAAGACTCCCCACCAACAAGGCCCCCGGTCCCGACGGTTTCCCAATTGACTTCTACCGCTCCTCTTGGTCTATCATTGCCTCCGACGTCATTTCAGCAGTTCAAGAGTTTTTCAGGTCCGGGAAACTTCTCAAGTAGCTGAATGCCACGGCCTTATCACTGATTCCCAAGGTCACAGGAGCGTGGACCTCAAAGATTTTCGCCCCATCTCTTGCTGCAACCACTTCTATAAGATCATATCCTCCATTCTTGCATGGCGACTTCAGCTCTTCCTTTCGCAAGCTGTTCAGCCTAACCAAGTGGGATTCGCCAAAGGACGCCAGCTTTAGTGGAGAATATCCTCCTTGCTTCTCGAACTTATCGGGGACTTCAACAAACCCGCCCCACCTCTCGTGGTTGCATTAAGATCGACTTAACCAAGGCATTCAATAACCTTCACCGACTTCATCCTCCAACTCCTTAGAGCTTTTGATCTCCCCGAAACCTTCATTGGTTGGATCCGCGAATGTATTACCTCCCCGGCGTACTCCATCAACTTCAATGGCGAATCGACCGGTTACTTTCAAGGGCTATGGTTCACGTCCGGGAGACCCCATTTCCTCATTTCTATTTGGCTTCTCCATGGATGTCCTTCTAAGCTGCCTTGATGCAGCCGCCGCCCCGGTGATATTCGCCCCACCCATCTTGTCTCAACCCGTGATAACTCACCCATCTTTTGCTGATGATATGTTGATTTTCTTTGATGGTTCTGATCACCTTGAGGGGTATTCTTTCTGTTTTGATGATTTTTTCAGGATGTCGGCTTGGGTATCAATCTTCTTAAGTCCACCCTCTTCTCGACGGCAACGACCCCGATTACCTTCACGAGATGGCTATCGATTCGCCTCCAAGGGCACCTTCCCCCTAAATATTTAGGTGTCCTCTCCTCCCCAACAAGATGCATGCTCAGGACTTCAAACCCCTTATCGATCGCTTCAACTCAAGATTTACTTCTGGACCAACCGCCACTTATCTTTTGCGGTCGCCTCCAGCTAATCCAATCAGTAATCTATTTCACTAGAACTTTTGGGCCTCTATCTTCATGCTCCCTAACTCCCGCCTTCTCACCATCGAAAAGCTTTGTAATGTTTTCCCTTGGTCTGGCTCCACCTCTCTCAAGAACGCCAAGATTAGTTGGAACTCTGCTTGTTCTCCCAAGAGTTCTGGTGGTCTAGCCTCCGCGCCTAGCTAAGTAGAATAATGTTCTCGGACTCAAACTCATTTGGCTCATCTTCACTGAAGCAGGCTCCCTCTGGGTCTCCTGGGTCAAATCTCATCTGATCGGCTCCCATTCTTTTTGGGATATCTCTCCCTCCCACCTTCACGGTAGCTGGATGTGGCGTCGCATCCTCAAGCTCCGCCACACTGTGAGGCCCTTTCTCTTATGTCGCATTGGTATGGGTAACACTTGCTCTTTTTGGCAGGACAACTGGACAGGATGGGGACCCCTTATCATCTTGCTCGGCCATCAAAACACTCGTCTCACTGGCATCCCCGTGGATGCCACTGTTTCTCAGGCAATCCAACACGGCCATTGGCGTATTTCCTCCTGGAGCCGAAACCATTTGATATCTTTTCTCCGCAGTATCCTCCCGCCTGCCGAAACCTTGCTCCATCCTTCAAATAAGGATTCCTTCTCATGGACCGCAGGAATAGACGAGGCTAGCTGTAAACACCAATCCCGGAATCCTTCCATTACCGGAACAGTGCTTTACTTACTCATCCGAACTAACCCGGAAAATCATCCATTAACCGGTTAGATCCATTACTTGTCCATTCCCGGACCTATTAATTCATAAAATTACTTCGCATGATGGTTCATTCTAGACAAGTCATTTCCATAGTATAAACGTTTTAACATTCCATTCATTTATTAAACATCGGTTCTAGTACAACGGTAAGTTCGCTATAAGCTATTACATCGTTTAAACTAGACCTTACATGCTACCCTTGAAATACCATCCCATCCCGCTCCATTGCCTTTTGTCTCACGCGTCTCGCTTTCACTTATTCATTCATAGACTCAGATTCTGATCACAAAGGAGGCATAAGCAAACAATTTGCTTAAGGAGAGCGGTCCTCCCGCCTCACTAGGCTCAAATCAAGAAAACGATCCATACATATAATCATTAAGTCTACATATGCAAATCATCATAACGTATTCATCAAGCATGGGAATCCTAACTACCGAAAGCAGTCGTTCGATCCATCGAGCCTCGCAAGCCTCAGCCCTGCCGCATTCATGGATCTAGACTCCCGTAGAGCTTATTCCCCATCAAGACAATTATACGTTCCATAATCATAACCATGACATGCATCATCACCATTAATCGATTGTCTAGCTAGACTAACAATTCTATCCACAATATACGACCCAAGACTGAGCCACGATCATGCACTCACCTTTGATACTTGGTTAATTTTTCCGCTTAATGGATCACCCCTTCGATCGTTTCCGTGATTACTCGTACGTCCCAACAATCCCTGGTAATCATCGTTATTCTTTACCATTAATTCCTTCCTTAGGCAAAATATCGATATTTACTCTTAAATGACCGACAATTACCTTGATTACTCGATAAGATCCACTAATTGCCCGTAACTCGGTATCGCTATCGGTAATCCACCACCAATACTCGGTACTCTTTTGCAAATACTCGGTGCTCTTTACCAATCCTTGGTAATTCTTCACCGAACTCGGTTTCCTCGATACATTCTAGGCTTTTCTCGATCAGTTCTCTTTTAATCGCATCTCTTTCGCTGTTGTTCTACGCCACGAGAGAATGAGAGAATGATCACGGGTATTTATAAAACTCGCTCCAGCCAGCTACCACGCTGCTCCAGCCAGTCAAACACGCTGCACTCACGCTGCCCAGCCGCCACTTTTTCCCAAGATTTTTTCAACATTTTGGCTGTTTGTTCCCACCAGCCATTAAACACGCCTATCACGCCGTATCCAGCCACCAACCACGCCGCACCACGCCGCTCCCAGCCGCACTTTCCCAATTGTCAAGTATCCCGCTGTTTGTTTCCTCCAACCGCTAGCACGCCAGATCACGCCGCACTCACGGTTCCCAGCCATGACTTTTCCGCGATTTGTCAAGGATTTCGCCGCGTGTTCCAACCAGTCGTCGTTCCTACATTTTGGCGCCGAGATCCGTGAATTTTTCTCGATGCCACCAACCGTTCTAGATGCTGCCATCTAGATGCCGCCTTTACATGAATCCAGTCCCATGATTCGCACCAGACCCATTTTCACTTAGCAATTATTCTTTTCCCACTAACCGATTTATGAATCGATAGTCAGTTCCATCAATTCGTCCATTCAATGGGTTTTACACCACGAAATGACTGAGTTATTTCGATCGTTTTGTACATCCGGATACCCAGTTTCCAGTTCCCAGCTTATCGATAATTCTCGATTTTTACTCGTCCAATGATCAAGTTTTTGTAGCAATGGATCAATCAGTCCATGCTTGCCCGAACTCCTGCCCGTAACATGCCCAAGGGGCTTAGAGACGGGTATTACATTTCTCCCCCTCCTTAGAAAAGATTCGTCCTCGAATCTTGACTTCCCTTTTGCTTATCAAACCATTTCCGGAAATTCACTTTCATAATTTCTTCCGGTTCCCAAGTTATTTCTTCTTCCCCATCACGATCCCACACAACTCGAAGCAACTTAACAATTACTCGGACTGATCTCCCAATGATAGTCATATTTTCTTGTAAATCCATTGGTACTTCGGACAAAATTACTTCCCGATCCGTTATGCATTTCCTTAGCAAGGATACATGGAAAACCTTGTGAAAAGCTTTCATTGACGGTGGCAATTCCAGCTTGTATGCCACTGGCCCAATCCGTTCTAAAATTTGGAACGGTCCCATATATCTTGGGTTTAACTTTGAATTCAAGGATGAGCTTTTCTTTCCTTTGTACGTAACTGTCTTTAGATAGACCATGTCTCCCACTTCGAATTCTAATTCTTTCCGACGCTTGTCGGCATAACTCTTTTGCCGATCTTGAGCTTCTTTCATTTTAATCTTTAAGACTTTGATTCTTTCCGTGGTTTCTTCCACAAAATCTCATCCATAGATACTCCGCTCCCCTACTTGGGTCCAACACAGCGGTGTTCTACAAGGTCGACCATACGACGCTTCATATGGTGACATTCCAATGCTCGCTGATAACTATTGTTATAAGCAACTCCGCTAATGGTAAGTATCCTTCCCATTTACCACCCCAATCCAGAACACAAGCTCTCAATAAATCTTCAAGTATTCGGATGGTTCGCTCGATTGCCCATCTGTTTATGGATGATGAGCTGTACTCATGTTAATCTTTGTGCCAAACCGCTTCGAGTGACTTCCATATACCAAGTGAACTTTGTATCACGATCCGACATAATACTTGCCGCACTCCATGTAACCGACCAATTTCCTTCACATATATCTCCGCTAGCTTCTCCACATTATCCTTCTTGTTTACCACAATAAAGCGTGCCGACTTGGTCAATCGATCCACAATTACCCATACTGCATCTTTCTTATCGCACATCGGTAATCCCGTGACAAAGTCCATAGTTATCATGTCCCATTTCCACTGAATTGGTAAACTTCTCAAAAGTCCACTTGGAACTTGATGTTCCGCCTTAACCATTTGGCAAGTCCGACAACCAGCTAACCACTTAGCCACGCCCACTTTCATTCCCTTCCAATGATAATAACGCTTCAAGTCTCGATACATCTTTGTCGATCCCGGATGAATCGAAAACATAGACCGATGTGCTTCCTTGAGAATTTCTTTCCAGAACTTATCATCCGGAACACATACCCGCCCATTTACCAAGATGGTTCCATTATTTGAAGTCTGGTACTTTGCTTTGTCCTTCCGCGATTCTTTGACTAACTCTTCGCCTTTTTCTTAGGTTAATCAGATCGTCAGCAAACCGCTTGATCCGCCGCACCCAAACCCAATGGTTCTATTTCTTCCGCCAACACGGCCAACTTCAAGGTTCCAACCATATTGACTAACTCTTCCATATCCTTCTCCGTGATCCAAGGCAATTCGCTTCCGACTTAGAGCATCAACTACCACGCTTGCTTTACCTCGATGGTAAGCAATATCTCACCATAATCCGCCACGAAGTTCCATCCATTTTCCTTTGCCTCAAATTTAACTCTGGCTGTGTAAAAGTATATTTCAAGCTCTTATGATCCGTGAATACTTGCACTTTTCCACCGTAAAGATAAAATCGCCAAATCTTTAGCGCAAACACAACCGCTGCCATCTCAAGGTCGTGAGTTGGGTAGTTTCCTTCATGCTTTCTTAACTATCTTGATGCATACGCAATCACTTTATCCCTTTGCATCAGAACGCACCCAAGTCCCATTCGTGATGCATCCGTATACACCACATATGGTTCATTTGGTTCTAGCAATGCCAATACTGGTGTACTTGTCAACATTTCCTTAAGTTTCTGGAAACTTTTCTCACAGTCCCCCGTCCACAAAAATTGGACATCCTTACCCGTCAAACGAGTCATTGGTTGAGAGATACTCGAAAATCCCTTAACAAATCGTCGGTAGAAACCCGCTAATCCAAGAAAACTTCTTATCTCCGATGCATTGACAGGTCTTGGCCATTCCTTGATTGACTTAATCTTTTCTGGGTCAACGAACACTCCCTTTTCCGAGACTAAATGTCCCAAAAAGCCAATTTCTCTTTGCCAAAAGCTACACTTACTTAGCTTGGCGAACAACTTTTGTTCCCTTAGTTTACCCATTACTTTCTTTACGTGATCCACATGATCTTCTAAATTCTTTGAGTAAACCAGAATATCGTCAATGAAGATGATTACGAAATCATCTAAGTATTCTTTGAATACTTCATTCATAAGCTTCATGAAAGCGGCAGGCGCATTACTCAGCCCAAAAGGCATGACAACAAACTCATAATGCCCATACCTTATCCGAAATGCGGTTTTCCGAACGTCATTCTCATATATCAAGATTTGGTGATACCCCGATGCCAAATCAATCTTTGAGAACCAAGTAGCGCCTCTGAGTTGATCCAATAACTCATCTATCCTTGGAAGAGGGTACTTGTTCTTTATCGTAATTCTGTTCAAGCCGCGATAATCCACGCACAGCCTGAAACTTCCGTCTTTCTTCTTAACAAATAGTACCGGTGCGCCCCATGGTGAGTTGCTTGGTCTAATGAATCCTTTCTCTAGCAACTCGCTTAGTTGCTTCTTTAACTCAGCCATTTCTGCCGGTGCCATTCGATATGGTGCCTTAAATATTGGACTTGTTCCTTGTTCAAGCTCAATCGTAAAAGAATCTCCACGAGCTGGTGGTACTCCGACTAATGCTTGGAATACATTATCAAAATCATTTACCACCGGAATATCCTTCAGTTCCGTGTTTGTTCCAACTTCCATAATGCTGATCGTAGCCAAATAGGCTTCGCATCCTTTCTCGATCATCCGTTCTACTTGGATTGCCGAGATGAGCAAACTACTTGATAAACTTCTTATTCCTTGGTAAACCAATATTTTCCCGTCTTTCTCAAAACTTACACGTCCCCGGTGACAGTCCAAGTGCGCCTTGTACTTTCCGAGCCAATCCATGCCCATGATCACGCCAGATGCCCTCAACCGGACATATTATCAAATCTGCCGCATGTATACTCCGCGACACCATCACCAAAACGTTTTTGATCTTGCCCAAAGTCTTCATGACTTGGCCCCCAGGTGCTTTCACAATCCTAACGTGATCTGTGGGTTCCTTTTGAATCCAACTTTCCCAACCATTTCCGGATTTACAAAGCAACTTGTTGCTCCGGAATCAAACAATACATGGGTTGCCACCCCACCCATTAATAAAGTCCCTACGCATTCATTTAAAATTATGCTAAGGACTAAGTCACCTTACACACATGTATTTTCTTACCGGAAATGTTAACTAATGCAAGTGTGAAACTTACCAGTGATCGAAAGTGAGGAGCTTGGGTCATTGGCTTCTCCACCCATCGAGTATACACGAGGCATCAACTCTTGTCTCTTTGGAGGCGGTGGAAGGCCATCACTTGGGCGTTTGACGGACTGCTGCCTTAGCTTTGGACATTGCATCTTGAAATGCCCCGGTTCATTGCAATGAAAACATACTTTGACTCCATTGTCAATTCCTTGATTTGGTGCCTTCACACCTTCCACAGAACACTCCCGGGCCTTGTGGTCCATGCTACCACACTTAAAACACCCTCTCGAACCAGCCCTACACGTTCCCAGATGCCTTTTTCCACAAATGGGACATCCACTACTTCCACCCGCTAACTTTTCGGGGAAAGATTTCTTCACCCAATTCTTCTTTGTTTGGCCGGTTGCAAAACCGGGTTTCCCTTGTTGATTAATCCGTCCTTGTTCACGTTTCAGCTTCGCTTCTTTCTCCATACCAGCTTCTATCATTTCTGCCTTTTCAACTAGGTCCGCCAATGAAGTATAATCGCGAAGCGAACAGCGGTTTTGAAGCTTCAGCCTTAGCCCACGCATGAAACGTCGAATTTGGACATGCTCCTTTTCAAGTTCTTGCCCCGCATACCGCCTAAGGTTATTAAACTCAGCTTCATATTCCCTTACCGTCTTTTCTCCTTGAGTTAAATCAAAGAATGCTCCTTCCAGCTGATCATAGGCTTCCTGTGGAAAATACTTAGCACGAAACGTTTCGCGAAAAGTTTCCCACGAATAATTCCGATTTCCCATCTTCTTAGCTTCACCTTGCCACCAAGTATGCGCATCCCCCTCTAAGTAATGGACCGCAATATCTTTCTTGTACTGATCCGGACATCAGATCGAGTCAAAATTTCTCTCAAGACGACTCATCCACTCGTCCGCTTCAATAGGCTTTGCACCACCAGCAAAATACCCAGTTCCCCACTTCTGCATGTGATCCATCATTTTCAGATACGATGGGATCCTTAGCCGCACCACTTCCTCTTCAGGATTGGCTTCCGACTCCTTATTAACCACCGGCGGTGGTTCCATTGGCGCAAGCATTCCCAGCACGGCTTCAATCCCAACAGGTGCCCCAGCAACACCCGCGTTCCCAACACCATTGTCGTTACCAGCTTGGTTCACGTTTCCAGCAACGGGTCCATTTTCCTCGTTCTGAGTTTCAACACGTTCAGCATTGGCCGAGTTCTCATCAATTACTCTTGGCCATATGCATATAACCGTTTGTTACTAAGATAGTTTTATCACTAACTTTAATTCACACCCATAGAACAATAAGCCTTACCGTGAGACATTGGCATTGGAAGGATGGTATTTTCCCCACAAACCCGTTTATACTTAGACTATGTCCTAGAATCAAACACGCTCTGATACCAAACTGTAAAGCCCCAATCCTGGAATCCTTCCGCATCGAATCAAGGCTTTTACTTACTCATCCGAACTAACCCGAAAAATCATCCATTAACCGGTTAGATCCATTACTTGTCCATTCCCGGACCTATTAATTCACAAACTTACTTCGCGTGATGGTTCATTCTAGACAAGTCATTTCCATAGTATAAACGTTTTAACATTCCATTCATTTATTAAACATCAGTTCTAGTACAACGGTAAGTTCACTATAAGCTATTACATCGTTTAAACTAGACCTTACATGCTACCCTTGAAATACCATCCCATCCCGTTCCATTGCCTTTTGTCTCACGTGCTCTGTTTCCACTTATTCATTCATACACTCAGTACCTGCATCACAAAGGAGGCATAAGCAAACGAATTTGCTTAGTGAGAGCGGTCCTCCCGTCTCACTAGGCTCAAATCAAGAAAACGTATCCATACATATAATCGCTAGGACCACATATGCAAATCAACATAACGTATTCATCAAGCATGGGAATCCTAACTACCGAAAGCCGTTTCGATCCATCGAGCCTCGCAAGCCTCGGACCCCCAAGCCGCACTTCATGGATCTAGACTCCTGTAGAGCTCATTCCCCATCAAGACAATTATACGTTCCATAATCATAACCATGACATGCATCATCACTATCAATCGATTGTCTAGCTAGACTAACAATTCTATGCACAACATACGACCCAAGACTGAGCCACGATCACACACTCACCTTTGATACTTGATTAATTTTTCCGCTTAATGGATCGCCCCTTCGATCGTTTCCGTGATTACTCGGTACGTCCCAACACTCCCTGGTAATCATCGTTACTTTTTACCATTAATTCCTTCCTTAGGCAAAATATCGATATTTACTCTTAAATAACCGACAATTACCTTGATTACTCGATAAGATCCACTAATTGCCCGTAACTCGCATCGCTTATCGGTAATCCACCACCAATACTCGGACTTTTTCACAGAAATACTCGTGCTCTTCACCAATCCTTGGTAATTCTTCACCGAACTCGGTTTTCTCGCCAATCCTTGGCTTTTCTCCATCAGTTCTCTCTTTTAATCGGTATCTCTTTCGGTTGTTCTTACGCGCGAGAGAATGAGAGATTGATCATGGGTATTTATAAAACTCGCTCCAGCCACCTACCACGTGTTCCAGCCAGTCAAACACGTGTACCACGCGTTCCAGCCGTCAAATTTTCCGCATTTTCCAAAATTTCGGATGTTTGTTCCCACCAGCCATTAAACACGCCTATCACGCGTATCCAACCACCAACCACGCCGCACTCACGCCGCTCCCAGCCGCACTTCCAATTGTCAAGTATCCCGCTGTTTGTTCCTCCAGCCGTTACACGCCAGATCACGATACCACGTGTTCCCAGCCATGACTTTTCCGCATTTGTCAAGGATTTCGGCTGTGTGTTCCAACCAGCCGTCGTTCCTACATTTTGGCGCCGAGATCCGTGAATTTTTCTCGATGCCACCAACCATTCTAGATGCCGCCATCTAGATGCCGCCTTTACATGTATCCAGTCCCATGATTCGAACCCGACCCATTTTCACTTAGCGATTATTCTTTTCCCACTAACCGATTTATGAATCGATAGTCAGTTCCATCAATTCGTCCATTCAATGGGTTTTACACCGCGAAATGACTGAGTTATTTTGATCGTTTTGTACATCCGGATACCCAGTTTCCAGTTCCCAACTTATCGATAATTCTCGATTTTTACTCGTCCAATGATCGAGTTTTTGTAGCAATGGATCAATCAGTCCATGCTTGCCCGAACTCCTGCCCGTAACCTGCCCAAGGGGCTTAGAGACGGGTATTACATTTCTCCCCCTCCTTAGAAAAGATTCGTCCTCGAATCTAGACTTCCCTTTTGCTTATCAAACTATTTCCAGAAATTCACTTTCATAATTTCTTCTGGTTCCCAAGTTATTTTTTCTTCCCCATCACGATCCCACACAACTCGAAGCAGCTTAAAAAAAACTTCTTTCTTTCCTCCTTCCATTTTGTAGCAATGACTCGGACAGGTCTCCCAATGATAGTCATATTTTCTTGTAAATCCGTTGGTACTTCGGACAAAATTACTTCCCGATACGTTATGCATTTCCTTAGCAAGGATACATGGAAAACCTTGTGAAAAGCTTTCATTGACAGTGGCAATTCCAGCTTGTATGCCACTGGCCCAATCCGTTCTAAAATTTGGAACGGTCCCATATATCTTGGGCTTAACTTGAATTCAAGGATGAGATTTTCTTTCCTTTGTACGTAACTGTCTTTAGATAGACCATGTCTCCCACTTCGAATTCTAATTCTTTCCGACGCTTGTCGGCATAATTCTTTAGCCGATCTTGAGCTTATTTCATCTTAATATTTAAGACTTTGATTCTTTCCGTGATTTCTTCCACTAAATCTCGTCCATAGATACTCCGCTCCCCCACTTGGGTCCAACACAGCGGTGTTCTACAAGGTCGACTCATACAACGCTCATATGGTGACATTCCAATGCTCGCTTGATAACTATTATTATAAGCAAACTCCGCTAATGGTAAGTATCCTTCCCATTTGCCACCCCAATCCAGAACACAAGCTCTCAATAAATCTTCAAGTGTTCGGATGGTTCGTTCTGATTGCCCATCTGTTTGCGGATGATGAGCTGTACTCATGTTAATCTTTGTGCCAAACCGTTTCTGGAGTGACTTCCATATACCCGAAGTGAACTTTGTATCACGATCCGATACAATACTTGCCGGTACTCCATGTAACCGAACAATTTCCTTCACATATATCTCTGCTAGCTTCTCCGCATTATCCTTCTTGTTTACCGCAATAAAGTGTGCCGACTTGGTCAATCGATCCACAATTACCCATACTGCATATTTCTTATCGCACATCGGTAATCCTGTGACAAAGTCCATAGTTATCATGTCCCATTTCCACTCGGGAATTGATAAACTTCTCAAAAGTCCACTTGGAACTTGATGTTCCGCCTTAACCATTTGGCAAGTCTGACAACCAGCTACCCACTTAGCCACGTCCACTTTCATTCCCTTCCAATGATAATAACGCTTCAAGTCTCGATACATCTTTGTCGATCCTGGATGAATAAAAAACTTAGACTGATGTGCTTCCTTGAGAATTTTTTTCCGCAAATCCTTATCATCTGGAACACATACCCGTCCATTTACCAAGATGGTTCCATTATTTGAAGTCTGGTACTTTGCTTTGTCCTTCCGTGATTCTTTGACTAACTCTTCGCCTTTTTACTTGGGTTAATCATACTCGTCAAGCAACCTGCTGATTCGCCACACCCGAACCCAATGGTTCTATTTCTTCCGTCAACACGGCCAACTTCAAGGTTCCAACCATATTGACAAACTCTTCCATATCCTTCTCCGTATCCAAGGCAATTCGTTTCCGACTTAGAGCATCAGCTACCACGTTTGCTTTACCTGGATGGTAAGCAATATCTAAGTCATAATCCGCCACGAGTTCCATCCATCTTCTTTGCCTCAAATTTAACTCTGGCTGCTTAAAAATATATTTCAAGCTCTTATGATCCGTGAATACTTGCACTTTTCCACCGTAAAGATAAGATCGCCAAATCTTTAGCGCAAACACAACCGCTGCCATCTCAAGGTCGTGAGTTGGGTAGTTTCCTTCATGCTTTCTTAACTGTCTTGATGCATACGCAATCACTTTATCCCTTTGCATCAGAACGCACCCAAGTCCCATTCGTGATGCATCCGTATACACCACATATGGTTCATTTGGTTCTGGCAATGCCAATACTGGTGTACTTTTCTGGAAACTTTTCTCACAGTCCCCCGTCCATACAAATTGGACATCCTTACCCGTCAAACGAGTCATTGGTTGAGAGATACTCGAAAATCCCTTAACAAATCGTCGGTAGAAACCCGCTAATCCGAGAAAACTTCTTATCTCCGATGCATTGACAGGTCTTGGCCATTCCTTGATTGACTTAATCTTTTCTGGGTCAACGGACACACCCTTATCCGAGACTACATGTCCCAAAAAGCCGATTTGTCTTTGCCAAAAGCTACACTTACTTAGCTTGGCGAACAACTTTTGTTCCCTTAGTTAACCCATTACATTCTTTACGTGATCCACATGATCTTCTGAATTCTTTGAGTAAACCAGAATATCGTCAATGAAGATGATTACGAAATAATCTAAGTATTCTTTGAATACTTCATTCATAAGCTTCAGTCAGCCCAAAAGGCATGACAACAAACTCATAATGCCCATACCTTATCCGAAATGCGGTTTTCCGAACGTAATTCTCATCTATCAAGATTTGGTGATACCCCGATGCCAACTCAATCTTTGAGAGCCAAGTAGCGCCTCTGAGTTGATCCAAGAACTCATATATCCTTGGAAGAGGGTACTTGTTCTTTATCGTAACTCTGTTCAAGCCGCGATAATCCACGCACAGCCTGAAACTTCCGTCTTTCTTCTTAACAAATAGTACCGGTGCGCCCCGTGGTGAGTTGCTTGGTCTAATGAATCTTTTCTCTAGCAACTCGCTTAGTTGCTTCTTTAACTCAGCCATTTCCGTCGGTGCCATTCGATATGGTGCCTTAAATATTGGACTTGTTCCTTGTTCAAGCTCAATCGTAAAAGAATCTCCACGAGCTGGTGGTACTCCGACTAATGCTTGGAATACATCCTCAAAATCCTTTACCACCGGAATATCCTTCAGTTCCGTGTTTGTTCCAACTTCCATAATGCTGATCGTAGCCAAATAGGCTTCGCATCCTTTCTCGATCATCCGTTCTGCTTGAATTACCGAGATGAGCAAACTACTTGATAAAATTCTTATTCCTTGGTAAACTAATATTTTCCCGTCCTTCTTAAAACTTACACGTCCCCGGTGACAGTCCAAGTGCGCCTTGTACTTTCCGAGCCAATCCATGCCCATGATCACGTCAAATGACTAAACCAGACATATTATCAAATCTGTCGGCATGTCTACTCCGCACACCATCACCGAAACGTTTTTGATCTTGCCCAAAGTCTTCATGACTTGGCCCCCAGCTACTTTCACAATCCCAACGTGATCTGTGGGTTCCTTTTGGAATCCACCTTTCCCAACCATTTCCGGATTTACAAAGCAACTTGTTGCTCCGGAATCAAACAATACATGGGTTTCCACCCCACCTATTAATAAAGTCCCTACGTATTCATTTAAAAATATGCTAAGGACTAAGTCACCTTACACACATGCATTTTCTTACCGGAAATGTTAACTAATGCAAGTGTGAAACTTACCAGTGATCGGACGTGAGGAGCTTGGGTCATTGGCTTCTCCACCCATCGAGTATACACGAGGCATCAACTCTTGTCTCTTTGGAGGTGGTGGCATGCCATCACTTGGGCGTTTGACGGACTGCTGCGTCAGCTTTGGACATTGCATCTTGAAATGCCCCGGTTCATTGCAATGAAAATATACTTTGACTCCATTGTCAATTCATTGATTTAGTGCCTTCACACCTTCCACGGAACACTCCCGGGCCTTGTGGTCCATGCTACCACACTTAAAGCACCCTCTCAAACCAGCTCTACACGTTCCCAAATGCCTTTTTCCACAAATGGGACATCCACTACTTCCACCCGCTAACTTTTCGGGGAAAGATTTCTTCACCCAATTCTTCTTTGTTTGGCCGGTTGCAAAACCGGGTTTCCCTTGTTGATTAATCCGTCCCGGTTCAGCGTTCAGCTTCACTTCTTTCTCCATACCAGCTTCTATCATTGCTGCCTTTTCAACTAGGTCCGCCAACTAAGTATAATCGTGAAGTTTAACAGCGGTTTTGAAGCTTCAGCCTTAGCCCACGATGAAACGTCGAATTTGGACATGCTCCTTTTCAAGTTCCCTACCAAGATACCGCCTAAGGTTATTAAACTCAGCTTCATATTCCCTTACCGTCCTTTCTCCTTGAGTTAAATCAAAGAAAGCTCCTTCCAGCTGATCATAGGCTTCCTGTGGAAAATACTTAGCACGAAACGTTTCGCGAAAAGTTTCCCACGAATAATTCCGACTTCCCATCTTCTTAGCTTCACCTTGCCACCAAGTATGCGCATCCCCCTCTAAGTAATGGACCACAATATCTTTCTTGTACTGATCCGGACATCGGATCGAGTCAAAATTTCTCTCAAGACGACTCATCCACTTGTCCGCTTCAATAGGCTTTGCACCACCCGCAAAATACCTAGTTCCCCACTTTTGCATGTGATCCATCATTTTCAGATACGATGGGATCCTTAGCCGCACCACTTCCTCTTCAGGATTGGCTTCCGGCTCCTCATTAACCACCGGCGGTGGTTCCATTGGCGCAGGAACAACCGCTGGCAATCTTGCCAAAACTTGAGCAAGCATTCCCAACACGGCTCCAAGCCCAACAGGTGCCCCAGCAACACCCGCGTTCCCAACACCATTGTCATTACCAGCTTGGTTCACGTTTCCAGCAACGGGTCCATTTTCCTCGTTCTGAGTTTCAACACGTTTAGCATTGGCCGAGTTCTCATCAGTTACCCCACCGTTCCTTCTCGTCATTCGGTTACTCTTGGCCATCTGCATATAACCGTTAGTTACTTAGATAGTTTTATCACTAACTTTAATTCACACCCATAAAACAATAAGCCTTACCGTGAGACATTGGCATTGGAAGGATGATATTTTTCCCACAAACCCGTTTATACTTAGACTATGTCCAAGAATCAAACACGCTCCGACACCAAACTGTAAAGCCCCAATCCCGGAATCCTTCCGTTACCAGAACAGTGCTTTACTTACTCATCCGAACTAACCCGGAAAATCATCCATTAACCGGTTAGATCCATTACTTGTCCATTCCCGGACCTATTAATTCATAAACTTACTTCGCGTGATGGTTCATTCTAGACAAGTCATTTCCATAGTATAAACGTTTTAACATTCCATTCATTTATTAAACATCGGTCCTAGTACAACGGTAAGTTTGCTATAAGCTATTACATCGTTTAAACTAGACCTTACATGCTACCCTTGAAATACCATCCCATCCCGTTCCATTGCCTTTTGTCTCACGTGCTCCGTTTCCACTTATTCATTCATAGACTCAGTACCTGCATCACAAAGGAGGCATAAGCAAATGAATTTGCTTGGTGAGAGCGGTCCTCCCGTTTCACTAGGCCCATACTCTCCTTATTTCTGCGTTGCATATGATTCCTCCTAATTTAGACTCCCATGCTATTTTGCAGTGGCTCCCAAGCTCGACCTCGGACCCCTCCCTGAAGCTCATTTACCACCCTCTATTTCGTTATCTGCATACCCGCTTTGGCGGGAAAGAAATGCGCGCATCCACTCCATGACCTCAAGAATCCCTTCTCAACTACTCAAGGTAATCAACACCACCGTCAAGGCCAGACTATTTGCCCTCTCACATTCTTCTCCACCGCGTGATCCTACCCTTCTGCAAACTTGGTTTGGACTTCAGGCTTTCTCCATTCCCATCAACAACCACTCAAACTTATACCTGTACTCTTTTTTCTTCACCCAATTTTGTCCCAATTGGGTTTTCCGTGGCAAGGTTTTAATGAGGCAGCTACCTCTTCCTCCCTTTTTTCCCTCACTTCTTCTCTCTTCCTCTTCGTGTATCTTCGTCTATCATTATTTCATATGTAAACTTTATCTTCTTTAATAATATTAACCCTTTTATCAACAAAAAAAAACACACTTTTTGAAACCCAAAGTTTCTTTCTTGCTATGCTTTTTTCTCATCACGAGGACATCCAAAATTGGTATGTAAAAGTATAAGTACGATTAAGTGAAAAGGAGAAAAGGAGGCACCTTCATGTATGCAGGCGTTGAAATCAAATTGATACTTTGCAAGAAAATCCATGGATGTCGTCTGGCAGAGAAATTCATGAGCTGGTGGATCAGGTGAGCTTTTGACGAGGAAATATAAAGAAATTATGCCTGCACATATAGTCAAATCCATCAGAAAATGAAGAACACCTAACGCTAGAGAGAGCGAGAGAGACTAACGGGTGAGAAACGAATGACTGAGTGTGAGAATCCCAGCGAAAGGGACAGACGCCGAATTGAACGATGGCGAATTTCTCAGCGGAGTCTTTGACTTTGAGGTATCGGACGTCGTAGCGGTCGAACTCCAAGGAGTCTCGCCACGGAGCGCTTGTCACGCTAGTCATCTCAAGGTCAATCGCCACGAAATCAGCAGCCTTCACGTGCGAACACAGATCATTCAGCGTCGTCTCAAAGTTTGACCTCGTCACGTGCTTCAACAGAAAAGCCCCGCCTCCGCCCAGAGAGCAGAAGTGTGAACGAGCCAAAGCACTGGCAAGAGGCCTCAAAGGCCATCGCTTGTGCCGGCGCATATTATTTGAACGGAGAAGTGGCATTGGGTCAAATTCTGAAGTACTCTTAATTATGGAAGAGTCTTCTCCATTACTCTCGTATCGTTCATTCCCGAAAATACCCTTGTAATATAATAACATTTTTTTTAGCAAAATACCAGCTGTAAACGGATTTGATATTTCTTTACCGGTATCAGTTTGCTCCGGAATAGACTTAACTTTGGTAAATCAATACCAGGTGTTGAGAAAACCGTTTTGTTTAATCGTCGAATGGATCTTGGCCCAATGGGCCTTCAAGAGGATCCATAGTTTTGGGTTCTTGCGTAATTTCGTCATCATCATCAGATGAGTCAGAATCCATAAGCTACTTGAGTAGTTGCTTAAGTTTGTTGGTACGTTTCTTCTTCGAGCTTGTCGATGAAGAAGGAGATTGGGTTAAGCTTTCTTTGGCAGTGGGGTTTATTGGGTTTGGATGCTGGAGGCCTAGTTGTTGGGCCGTGGATATGGGCTTGGGTATGGGTTTGGTTTTTTTTGTTGAGAAATGCATTGGTATGTAGCCATTTCTCTTGGTTGACTAAGGAGCATCGGTCTTGGTTATACTTATCCCACCATTTGACTCGAAATTCTCTAGTTAATGAGTAGGGGATCTTGGGTAGGGCTTGGCTAAGATTGAAATGCCAAGAGGTAATCCAAGGAATTCCCATGTCCATGTAGAAACAAATTTGGGTAAAGGATTCATGGTAATCATGGTATAATTGGGAAGAAATGGTTTTGGAGTAGTAAGGGAAGGCGGTTTTTGAGATAAAAGGTGGATAGATTTGATCACTAGGACCAAACCAATGCCACCACTCATAAAACTATCCTGGGAATTTGTTAGGACAGTTTTTGTCGAAGGAGAAAAACCATGAATGGTCCCTTGGGTAGAGGTAAAAGGTGTTGAATAAGGCATTATGGTAATCCATATAGGTAAATCTGGGTATATGGTAACCTTGGGTAGAGAATGGTTTGGTAACTTGGTGGTGGATAAGTTTCAGTTCTTGAATACTACAAATTCGAAGGAATTTGCTGGTTGAGTATTTGGTAATGGCAGGGTTATGTGGGTCAGGATAATGGATAATTTCTACTGACTTGGTGTCAACTAAGATGAATTCATAGAATATTCGATCTTTGTTGACATTATCGATTAACCAAAGGCTGGTTGGATAGAAAAGGCGGTCAGTGTAAGACTGTAATTCTTTTAAGGGAATTGGTTTGGTATAATTTGTGATCATAATGTGTTGGGCTTGGGCTTTTTGGATATAATCAGTCTTTTTGGGTAATGGTTGAGTTGGAGGGGTTGGTGTAACAGCTTTTGCATAGGATAGTGGGGGAAACTCGGCTAATGCCGAAAACTTGTTTTGGATAATTTGTTTTGAACTCGATCCTTGCATAGATGATTGGGACTTAATGTAGTCAGAAACAGACATAGGCTTCTTTTTCTTGGAGTCACTCTGTGTTTCACTCATTTTGGATACTTGATTGTCCCTGTAAATATTCACGGGTTAGAAAATCGGGTAAACAATTGTTTTCTCCTTTTATATATTCTATATCAAAATCGAAAGTTTATAAAATTGCTTGCCATCTGGCAAATATTTGTTTTGAAACTAGATTTTTAACATCTTGTTTTAAAATTTCTTTAGTTGATTTGCAATCAACTCTTAATAAAAACTTTTGGTTTATTAAATCGTCTTGGAATTTTGAAATACAATTGACTATGGATAAAACTTCTTTCTTAATAGTGGAGTAGTTTTTTTGTGGTCCTAACCAGACACCTGAATGAAATCTAACTATAGACTCATGGTTATTGCCTGGAAGGATTTGCTTAAGGATTCCCCCAAAACCTAATTCAGAAGCATCAGTTTCTACTATCATAGCTGCATCAGGATGAGGGATGACTAGGCATGGTAAAGTCTTAATCTTTTGTTTGATATCCTGAACTAGACTAGTATGTAAACTAGACTATGAAACAGGGGTTTTTTGCAGACGTTGGAATAAAGGTTGGATAGTTTTTCTAATATTAGGAAAGAAATCTGAAATATAATTCAGACATCCTAAAAACCTTTGTAATTATTGTTTTTCTTTTATCTCGTCTGGAAATTTATCCGCAAACTCTATTGATCTTGAAATAGGTGTTATTGTTTTTTGATATATATTGTGGCCTAAGAATCTTATCTTAGTCTGGAATAAATGCATCTTTTTAGCCGAAACTACTAAACCACGATTCTTGATTATTTGTAAAAATGTATGTAAATGTTTGAAGTGTTGATCTATTGAGTTGGAATAGATTAAGACATCATCTATGTAAACGATTGTAAATATTGAGTAATTATTGAATATATTATTCATTATATTCTGGAATTCAGAAGGTGCATTCTTAAGACCAAATGGCATAACATTCCATTCATAATATCCGAATGGGACAGTGAATGCTGTTTTATACTTGTCTTTTTTATCTATCTGAATTTTCCAAAATCCAGATTTCATATCAAATTTACTAAATACCTTTGCATTGTATAATCTTTTTAATAGATCTCTTTTATTGGGTATTGGATACCTAATCCATTGTAATATTTCATTTAATGGTTTATAGTTGATAACTAATCTTGGAACTCCTCCCTTTTCTCGCTTGTTTATTAACATAAAAAGCCGAACAAGACCAAGGGGACTTGGATGGCCTAATTAATTTCTTGCTTATCAAATCTTGAATTTCTTTTTTACAAGTTTCTAATAGTTCATGGTTCATTTGGATAGGTCTAGCTTTTGTTGGAATATTTCTTTCATTAAAATCTTTTTCATAGGGTAGTTGAACTATGTGTTGCTTTCTTGCCCAAAGTGCATTCGAAATTTTGCTAATTTTTTGATTTTATTAATTATTTGAGGGTTTGATAATTGTTCTTAAATTCTTTTATAGGATATTTCTTCTCAAGATGTTAAATATGTTTTTTTCTTATTAGTTATTAAATTTACCGCTTTATGGATAGTATGATGTTGCAATTCCATTACTTCTTTAGTTTTAATCGGTGATAAAAACTTGAATAGTAATTTAGCACCTACTACTTTAGTTGTAATACCTTCTTGATTAACTTTAAATGGATAAATTTGGGTAAAGAATGGGGTTCCTAAAATAACTTCTTGAGTTAAATTTCTTACTAAAATAAATTGGTTTTTAAAACAATAACCATTATTGCATATCCTTACATTGGGTAATTTATAATTAACCTTTAAACTACTACCATTAGCACCACTAAGTCTTTCGGTAGTTTTCTCATAGTATTTAGTTGGTATAAGGCCTTCTTTAATACCATTATAATGTGCTCCCTGATTCAATAAGGCTATTATATCTATTTGATAATTATGGCTTATATTCAAAGTTATTTGTGTATACCATTTTTGATAGTTTATCTTGTTTATGATTTGAATATACTCATTATCATCTTCTTGTTTATCTTCTTCTTGTATTTGCTTACTAGAAGAAGCCTTAGATTTTGGAGTAATATTTTCATTCTTCATATCTTTCAATTCTATTAAAGATAGTTTTGCATTAATTTGTAGTTGATCTAAATGTTGTTGGTTAACCGCTATTTGAAGTTCTTTTACTTGTGATTTTAATTGTTTAATTTCACTTTGTAGTTCTCCCGTAGTTACTTGTTTGAATAAACTTTGAGTTGGATATTTTTGAAATATCTTGTTTAAGCTAAATGGTTCGGGTGATGATAGTTGATTTTCCTGTTGAATAATTTCTTTTAATTTCATTAGATAATCCTTTTTAGTCTCTGGATCATCTATTTTATCTATGATATCTAACAGAAATTTCTTATCTACTTCTTTTGTTATAACATTTATCTGTTTACAATTGCATAAATCATCTATCAACTCTTGAGATTCGCTTGACGAGTCGCTTGAGTTTTCTATTATATCTAAGTTATTTTCACTATTAGTTTTATTACTAGTATTACTTGTTTCTGAATCAGAAATAAGTAATTTGGTTAATTTATCTTGGATATCAGGTTGATCTTTGAATATTTCATTAATTTTCTTTTTCATTTTGGATTCATTAGAATTATGACCTGGTCGTTTGCAATTCCAACAGACTACCTTGTCTTTAGTATTTTTAGTGTAGCGTTTATTTTTTGCATAATATGGATTATGAGGTTTCTTAGAAAAATTCCTTTTGTTATAAAAAGGTTTTGAATAACTGACTTGTTGTTTATGCTTTAAACGTTTAACTCTAGAAGATGGATTTAAACGTTCATAACCATATTGTTCACAGAATGAACTCATGGTTAATCCAAATTTTATTTTATCAGTTTTTTGCTTATCTTTATGATCTTGGCGTATTTGTAATCCTTCCTTTTTAACAAATGCAAATAATTGACCATAAGTGATGTTATTCCAAGGAATAGCATCTCCGTTTGAATAATCCTTTAATTTACTAATTACTTTTTTCTGCAAAGAATGATGGTAATCCAGAGATAAACCGTTCTTTCCGTATGGGTTGGTTACAATCATTTCTTTGAAATATGTTTGCCATAAATATATCTTTATACCATTTAAAATCTCCTAAGGTTGGACATCTAAGATTGGTTAATATTAATTTTTTGCTTACTAATTTTTCTTGTGGGTTACCAATGAAATGCATAGTTATAGTATGGATTAATACTTCTATAGCGTTTTAGACTTCTACCTCTTCAAGGAAGCCATCCGCATCTTCTACTTGTTTAATTTCTACATGATTCAAAATAGAATCTTGAGTAATACGATCTAATGCATTATCCCACTAATATTTTAATGCTCCATTAAAACCAGCTATTAATAAAATACATCCTTGTTTATCACTTAAGCCTTTTGCTTTATACGCAATTCCGGCTGTTCCCATTTCTTGGAATAAATTCATCATTTCATATTCTGATCTACCATCTAAATTCCACTCATATACACCTTCACCGGTATATACGTTTTGTGAGAATTTATGATGTTCTTCATATAATAAGTCTGGTGGAGTATGTTTTGGATAATATGGTTTTCTTGAATTCATAAATTTATTTCTTACTCTATTAATTTCTTGATTAGTTTCTGATTCCATTGATAGGTTATCTTCGTTATTATCTATAGTATTGAGACCTTTTCCTTTATCCATATTGTCTAATCGTTTGGATATCGATTTGAGTATTTCATTTTCTGGAAATTTGACCTTATGGGTCATAGGTTTGAATAGAGATTGAGTAATTGAAGAGAATGGATGTTGAATACCATTGTCTATTTTAGGTTCCAACTTAATTTCTAATTTTTCATCAATATGATCAATTTGTTTAGATATTGTATGCAATATTTGACTTTGATAATTATTTTGTTCATAAACCGATTTAATATCTGAGGCGATAATAGGTTCTTTATGGTCTCTATTAGCTCCAGTTTTAAAAGGTTTTGCTAATATTTGCTTATCACTTGTTTTAATCTTTAAATCTTTTAATGGAGGATGAATCGATTTCGATTTTTCTCCACTAATAGATTCCCATTCTTGACTTAAACTTGTATATGTATTAATTGTTCTAAATGGATAATCAATGTTATTAGCTATTATGATGTTTCAAACCATATAAAGAATGGAATATTAATTTCTTTTTTTATTCATCCATCTATACCATTCTTCTCTATAAAATGTGGTTAATTCTTTAGAGAATGTTTTAAAATACCATAATCGCTTTTTCTTGATTATCTTCTGAATAAAAGTCTTCTTTGATGTATTGTTTATCAATTTCAAATTCCTTTTGAAATAACATTTATTGATTTAAAATCAGAATGAGTGGGTGATGTTGGATAAAGATCGGTTTTAGGTTCAGCAATAGGTGTAGTAAAATTAATTTTTTCTTGATTAATTGATCGTTGAATAATTTCTTCTTCTGACTCAGTACTGGCTTGACCAGACCTGAATTCAGAGAAAGAAGCTCTTGACATATATGGACTAATTCTAGGTGGTAATGGTTCTCTAAAAGATCCGGATTGTAAAAGTATTTTACCATCGGTTCTTTCTATGATTTTTGAAATACTTTTTTGTTCAAAGTTTCTAGGGGGTTGAGTAATATCAATTTGCCATTGATCTGGAATAGTTATTTCAGACCATTTTAATTGTTTAGGTGCGTAAGTCGCTGTTGGAGTATCTTTACTATGAACCGCTAGAATAGTGGTTTCTCCTTTTTCATCTTGTAATAAACATCTAGGATTAAACTCAGATGTTGATTGCTTAAAGTATACACGGTACAATAGTAAGTATCCGTGGTCCATCATTTTCAAATTTCATTTCGGTAAGTGAATATTTAAAACTAAAGTATTGAGTATGGTTGGATCATGTAAACTTACTTGATAATTTGGAGCGCAATTAAAGTAAACTGCACCGCTGCATAAATTTGATTGAACGGCTCCCAATACAGAGTCTTCAAATTTGAGTAAAGTCCTATCCCTCAATAACATAAGAATAGGAGAATCAATACCGGTTCTTGATAATGGTTTAATAGCTATTTGAATTAAACCAAGTGAAGATAATTAAATCCTTTTTGTTTATATTTATCTAAGGTTATTGAAGATAATAATTTAATTTCTTCAAACTCGCTTTCTAAGTGAAAGGGTTTGTTCATGTTCTTTATTTGAATAAGCAAGTTCAAAAAAAAGTACCGATTTGATAAATAATTTCTGGATTAACATGAGGTAATTGATTTTGCATAATAGATTGATTAAACGAAGTAATTTTTTATATAATTTCCCTTGAATTAATCATATGCGAAGCAGATGATCTATCTTGCTTATTTCTAAAATACTTTCTAATCGTAGATGCCATGATGACTCAATCTATATCTAGACTCATTAAGAATTTCACTAACCAAGGAATAGACTCTCAAAGCATCTTACCAACGGTCTTACTGCCCCACGGGACTTAATGCCTGGAACACCAGCTCTCAGAGGGTTCTAGAACTAGGTAGTGGATCCTAAACAGATCTAGAGTTTAGACCGGGTTAAAATAGAATCTAAGATTTTAAAAATGTTTTAAAAATAAAACAAGGTTTCAAATCCGCTTATAGCAGATGAAATCCCGGGATACTATCGACTTAATGAGGGTACAAATACGAAGTGCAACCACACGATAAGTCGAAGGAGCCAAGATTGTCCAAGACTCAGGGTTCTCGCTGTTCAGATTTAGAGGCTTCCGGTAGAATGACCTTCTAGCGGAGACTAATATTTTTTGCTTAAACGCTTGATTCCTTTCAAAATCAAAACGGCATTAGACTACTAGGCAATGATACCAAAAAAAACAGGATGGGATAATCAGAATTTCTGAATTGAAAGATCGGATAAACCGAAAAGCAGATTCTTCTTAATCAACCGGACCAGTAATGTCGGAATAGTAAAAAGAAAGACGGAAACTGGGTAAACTTTATTTATTTCTTGAAATAGTTTACAAAATAAGATTCAAACTTTGAATACAAAGGATGAAGGTTGAAATACTAACTTGAAAACTAAGGAGAAAGTATTGATAGAGAGAGAGTGAAGATTTTAGAGAGATGCTCTAAAAATGGCTTGAGTAGAATGAGGTCTTGAGTCCTTCTTTTATAGAGGGTTGAGGCCGATCTTGATTAATTGTGGCGGGGTCACATGTCTCTTTTAGCTTTTTGTTGTTTAATTCTGATTGGTTGGAGTCTTGACTAATTGACGTGCTGAAAGAGAATGAAATGATTCTTTCTTTCAGTAGGTGTTTTGATTAGGTGGGTTCCATGTGCAGTATTAATATAACCGTGATAAAATAGGTATGCCATAATTGTAGAAATGAAATACGATATACAAATAGTAATCGAGAACAACTAGGTAAAACCAGGGTAGTTGTACTTTGGTAAAACTTGGTAAGATTTGGTAAACCTGGATACTTGGTTGACTTGGTTGACTTTGAGGTAAATTCGTCATTTTATTGTTTTGAGGAGTATAGCAGAATAATGAAGAGTATTTAGAATGAAACATGACAAATTAAGAGTATTGTGGATTTTGACCCCATCTGAACGGCCATGCCTTAACTAATTTCATTACAAAAAAAAAAAAAAAAAAACAACCACTTAAAAATAGCAATAATTAGAATAAAAAGATGTGAGATAACATTTGAAGCAGCGATCGTTGACACCGACGAAGGTGGAGCTCGTCACGCCGTGCCGGGTTCAGTGTGATGCATCAGTTGATAGTTCGAAAGTCTAATTCTAAAACTCCCCGAGAGTCTGATCGTCTCGAGGGTTGCGAATTTGGTTAGGGTTTGTGTTGGGCCACCCTTATCTTCTAAGAACATCAATTTCTGAGCTACGTGGCTTCATTAGCTACCACATTCGGTTGTTTGGTTTGGTTAGGTTGTCTGAAACCCAGAAAAAGTAGGTTCGAAAATGGCATAGGCAACACCAAGGTGTGTCTCAATCTTCCCTTAGTTCTTGATTTCACCCGTAATCTTAGTGATTTCGGTTCTAATTTTTATCAGCTTTCTTCTGAGTTTTGTAGATATGCCTTAGTTACTGGAGCAAACAGAGGAATTGGAGATATGTAGAAAATTAGTGAGCAAAGGGTGAGAAAAGGGATTTGGAATTGGAGATATGTAGAAAATTAGCGAGCAAAGGGTGAGAAAAGGAGATTTGAAGCTGTTGAGACTCTGAAGATAGAGCTTGGAGTTTCTGATCAAAGTCTTGTCTTTCATCAGCTAGATGTCTCTGATCTTGCTAGTACCACATCTCCTGCTGAGTTTATGAAAACTAAATGTGGAAAACTCTATATCTTGGTATGATTAGTTATTCTCTTTGATCGGTTTACTCTGACAGGTCGTAGATTTTACAACTCCAGATCTGGTTTGATAAGAAATTGCTCCTTACTGTCAGCTCTTGACTAGAAAGCTAGTGCCTTTAGTGATTGATCTGTTCCTATTAGACGAGTGATTGACAGTTGTAGCAGTGTTTAATCTAATAGCTCTGAAAACGGAAAGAATCAGAGACATAATGGTGCCCGTGTTACGTTCGTCTAGCTAGTTCCTGAATTGTACCATTTTTTGTGTAATTTTGAGTCATGCTTTTACAGATCAATAATGCAGGTGTTGATGCCCTAAGTGCTGGGACAGGAACAGTATGTTTGTTATACATTAGACCTCATCATAGATACAATATCGATAAATCTTTGTTAAGTCAACAATCTATTCTGCGATTTATAAGATGAAGAAAGAAAAACATAATTTCTGGTCGGCAAATGAAATGCTTTTGGGAGGTCAAAGAAATAAGTTAACAATGATAAAGCCGATTAAGCCTGCAAAAGGATAAAGCAAAAAAAACTAGATTCGAACAAGTCGGAGTTACAAAATCTGATAAACGGAAAGATATATAATACATAAATCCGGTCTTGCCGGAACATATTATCCAATCAAACGGAAGAAAACAGAAAAAAGATTGCATCGCTCTCTCTCTCTCTGAAAGATCTAGAGCGAGAAGAGAGAGAGAGAGAGCTACCTTAATAGTCAAAAAAAAATTATAGATTGATCATATTCACTTCAATTATTATTTATTTTTTCTCCAAATTTTTATCATTCCGACAAGAAGAAGAAAACGGAAAGGATCCAGAAAGCAAAACGAAACAGAGCAAACTAAAAAAAAACTATAATCAAACAGAGTAAACTTATTTGATTAATCATATAACATTTTTTATATACAAAAATAATTACTGATCGATGCAAAACCAAATCAGTGATGGGTGCTTCTACTACGAGAAATCATTTATAAAACAACTTTTAGTAGTAGAAACCCCCACCACAAATTTATATTTGCACTGGATTTTTCTTGAAGAGAAAATATAGAGAAAGAATAGAGAGTGAGTATCGGGAGCGGTAATAGAGAAGAAAATGAAAAGAGTATAAAAAGGAAATTATGTGTTTCTTTCAATTATTGTGGACCATTAGATTGTTTTTATGTGGACCGTTAGATTGCCATCCGCATGAAAACAAACTAACCAATGGAAAAATTCTTTGATAACTCTGAGCTGATGAGAAGTAAAACCCTGCAGACTGAGAGCTGGACGCATGTGGTAGAAGACAGTTTGAGCACTCTGGGTTGATCCATTTGAGATCCCCGGAGACTCAGAGGATGCATTCCCACCGTGTAACAGCGCAGACCGCCAATCATTCAGCTTTTTCTTCATCCTTTCAGAGAAAAGAAGATCGACCAATCGCACCAACTTTAAATCCTCTGTTTCAACCACTGAATCGACACTCCCCTCGTCGTATAGCATCTCCAAACGCTTACTTGCTTCTTCCTCTTGTCGTCTGGACAAATAAGATATTCCTGGGATTATTCAAATATGTCAAAGATATTCCTCAGGGACTGAATAACACACTTTTGGAAGAAGGTATGGTGGAAAGAAGATGGTTGATAGCAGGGGTGCTTCGGAAGGGGTGAATAAGGCGGAGGTGGTGGACGGAAGGAGAGGATACAGCAGGGTTCGCTGAGCCAAGAAGAGATCGGTAGAATGTAACCACCATTTCTTTCAGAAGAGGAACTTCTGAGATCAAAAGACCTGTGGGGTTGCGGAGACAGTGGATACTATTCCTCTGGGTGTGAGCCATGACACATCGGTGAAAAAAGGATGTGTTAGAATCCCTTTCTTTCAGCCATTGAACCCTGGACTTTTGCCTGAAAAAACTCTCAAGGGCGGAATCAAGGTGCTTCCAATGGGTCCGGGCAGCGAGCTCAGTCTCGAGATTAGAAGAATGGGGGTCCGATAGAAGATTAGCTTGTGCCCTCTGAAGAGAAGAAAATGCTTCGTCAGTGCGTTGTTGAATCCGACCAAATCCCTCTTTATTTAACTGCTTACAGCAAGACTCCCCACCAACAAGGCCCCTGGTCCCGACGGTTTCCCAATTGACTTCTACCGTTCCTCTTGGTCTATCATTGCCTCTGATGTCATTTCAGCAGTTCAAGAGTTTTTCAGGTCTGGGAAACTTCTCAAGTAGCTGAATGCCACGGCCTTATCACTGATTCCCAAGGTCACAGGAGCGGTGGACCTCAAAGATTTTCGTCCCATCTCTTGCTGCAACCACTTCTATAAGATCATATCCTCCATTCTTGCATGGCGACTTCAGCTCTTCCTTTCGCAAGCTGTTCAGCCTAACCAAGTGGGATTCGTCAAAGGACGCCAGCTTTGTGAGAATATCCTCCTTGCTTCTGAACTTATCAGGGACTTCAACAAACCCGGCCCCACCTCTCGTGGTTGCATTAAGATCGACTTAACCAAGGCATTCAATAACCTTCACTGGGACTTCATCCTCCAACTCCTTAGAGCTTTTGATCTCCCTGAAACCTTCATTGGTTGGATCCGCGAATGTATTACCTCCCCGTCTTACTCCATCAACTTCAATGGCGAATTGACTGGTTACTTTCAAGGGCGCAAGGGTCTACGTCAGGGAGACCCCATTTCCTCATTTCTATTCGTCTTCTCCATGGATGTCCTCTCTAAGCGTCTTGATGCAGCCGTCGCCTCCGGTGATATTCGCCTCCACCCATCTTGTCTCAACCCGGTGATAACTCACCTATCTTTTGCTGATGATATGTTGATTTTCTTTGATGGTTCTGATCACTCCTTGAGGGGTATTCTTTCTGTTTTTGATGATTTTTTCAGGATGTCAGGCTTGGGTATCAATCTTCTTAAGTCCACCCTCTTTCTCGATGGCAACGACCCCGATTACCTTCACGAGATGGCTATCAGATTCGGCCTCTCCAAGGGCACCTTCCCCGTTAAATATTTAGGTGTCCCTCTCCTCCCCAACAAGATGCATGCTCAGGACTTCAAACCCCTTATCGATCGCCTCAACTCAAGATTTACTTCTTGGACCAACCGCCACTTATCTTTTGCCGGTCGTCTCCAGCTAATCCAATCAGTAATCTATTTCGTTGTGAACTTTTGGGCCTCTATCTTCATGCTCCCGAACTCCTGCCTTCTCACCATCGAAAAGCTTTGTAATGTTTTCCTTTGGTCTGGCTCCACCCTCTCTGCGAAGAACGCCAAGATTAGTTGGAACTCTGTTTGTTCTCCCAAGAGTTCTGGTGGTCTAGGCCTCCGGCGCCTAGCTAAGTAGAATAATGTTCTCGGACTCAAACTCATTTGGCTCATCTTCACTAAAGCCGCTCTCCCCCGGGTCAAATCTCATCTGATCGGCTCTCATTATTTTTGGGATATCTCCCTCCCACCTTCACAGCTTCCAAGCTGGATTGGGAACACTGCTCGATATCACTGGCATCAAAAAAACCTATCGCAACAAACACCTATAACCACCCAAATTTTTTTCAATACCAACCCCAACTTAACCCCAAATCATCATAACCGCCAGATCCATACTACCATTTTTTTCTATGATGTCATTTATTTCCATATAAACGCTTAACATTCATCATTTTAAAAGTCAAACGGTAAGGCTATAAAACAGCTAAACATACCCAAAACATCCGCACTTTGTCCACGCGCTTCACTATTCATCAAGACCGCAGAGGCATAAGCAAACAATTTCAGAGCGCTCCATCACTAGGCAAATCGAAAGATCCATACATAAATCATTAAGTCTAATGAAATCATCATACTCATCAAGCATGGGAATCCCAACTAGTCATTCGATCCATCGGAAGCCTCTTAGCACAGATCTAGACTCCCGTAGAGCTTATTCCCCATCAAGACAATTATACGTTCCATAATCATAACCATGACATGCATCATCACCATTAATCGTTTGTCTAGCTAGACTAACAATTCTATGCACAATATACGACCCAAGACTGAGCCACGATCATGCACTCACCTTTGATACTTGGTTAATTTTTCCGCTTAATGGATCACCCCTTCGATCGTTTCCGTGATTACTCGTACGTCCCAACAATCCCTGGTAATCATCGTTATTCTTTACCATTAATTCCTTCCTTAGGCAAAATTTCGATATTTACTCTTAAATAACCGACAATTACCTTGATTACTCGATAAGATCCACTAATTGCCCGTAACTCGGTATCGCTATCGGTAATCCACCACCAATACTCGGTACTCTTTCGCAAATACTCGGTGCTCTTTACCAATCCTTGGTAATTCTTCACCGAACTCGGTTTCCTCGACAATACTTGGCTTTTCTCGATCAGTTCTCTCTTTTAATCAGTATCTCTCTCTTTCAGTTGTTCTTACGCGCGAGAGAATGAGAGAATGATCATGGGTATTTATAAAACTTGTTCCAGCCACCTACCACGCGTTCCAGCCAGTCAAACACGCTGCACTCACGCGCTCCAGCCGCCACTTTTTCCAAGATTTTCCAACATTTTGGCTGTTTGTTCCCACCAGCCATTAAACACGCCTATCACGCGTATCCAGCCACCAACCACGCGTACCACGCGTTCCCAGCCGCAATTTCCCCAATTGTCAAGTATCCCGGCTGTTTGTTTCCTCCAGCCGTTAAGCACGCGTATCACGCGTACCACGTGTTCCCAGCCATGACTTTTCCGCATTTGTCAAGGATTTCGGCTGTGTGTTCCAACCAGCCGTCGTTCCTACATTTTGGCGCCGAGATCCATGAATTTTTCTCGATGCCACCAACCGTTCTAGATGCTGCCATCTAGATGCCGCCTTTACATGAATCCAGTCCCATGATTCGCACCAGACCCATTTTCACTTAGCGATTATTCTTTTCCCACTAACCGATTTATGAATCGATAGTCAGTTCCATCAATCCGTCCATTCAATGGGTTTTACACCGCGAAATGACTGAGTTATTTCGATCGTTTTGTACATCCGGATACCCAGTTTCCAGTTCCCATCTTATCGATAATTCTCGATTTTTACTCGTCCAATGATCGAGTTTTTGTAGCAATGGATCAATCAGTCCATGCTTGCCCGAACTCCTGCCCGTAACATGCCCAAGGGGCTTAGAGACGGGTATTACATTTCTCCCCCTCCTTAGAAAAGATTCGTCCTCGAATCTAGACTTCCCTTTTGCTTATCAAACCATTTCCGGAAATTCACTTTCATAATTTCTTCCGGTTCCCAAGTTATTTCTTCTTCCCCATCACGATCCCACACAACTCGAAGCAACTTAACAATTACTCGGACTGATCTCCCAATGATAGTCATATTTTCTTGTAAATCCATTGGTACTTCGGACAAAATTACTTCCCGATCCATTATGCATTTCCTTAGCAAGGATACATGGAAAACCTTGTGAAAAGCTTTCATTGACGGTGGCAATTCCAGCTTATATCCCACTTGGGTTTAACATTGAATTCAAGGATGAGCTTTTCTTTCCTTTGTACGTAACTGTCTTTAGATAGACCATGTCTCCCACTTCGAATTCTAATTCTTTCCGACGCTTGTCGGCATAACTCTTTTGCCGATCTTGAGCTTCTTTCATTTTAATCTTTAAGACTTTGATTCTTTCCGTGGTTTCTTCCACAAAATCTCGTCCATAGATACTCCGCTCCCCTACTTGGGTCCAACACAGCGGTGTTCTACAATGTCGACCATACAACGCTTCATATGGTGACATTCCAATGCTCGCTTGATAACTATTGTTATAAGCAAACTCCGCTAATGGTAAGTATCCTTCCCATTTACCACCCCAATCCAGAACACAAGCTCTCAATAAATCTTCAAGTGTTCGGATGGTTCGTTCTGATTGCCCATCTGTTTGCGGATGATGAGCTGTACTCATGTTAATTTTTGTGCCAAACCGTTTCTGGAGTGACTTCCATATACCCGAAGTGAACTTTGTATCACGATCCGATACAATACTTGCCGGTACTCCATGTAACCGACCAATTTCCTTCACATATATCTCTGCTAGCTTCTCCACATTATCCTTCTTGTTTACCGCAATAAAGTGTGCCGACTTGGTCAATCGATCCACAATTACCCATACTGCATCTTTCTTATCGCACATCGGTAATCCTGTGACAAAGTCCATAGTTATCATGTCCCATTTCCACTCGGGAATTGGTAAACTTCTCAAAAGTCCACTTGGAACTTGATGTTCCGCCTTAACCATTTGGCAAGTCTGACAACCAGCTAACCACTTAGCCACGTCCACTTTCATTCCCTTCCAATGATAATAACGCTTCAAGTCTCGATACATCTTTGTCGATCCTGGATGAATCGAAAACTTAGACTGATGTGCTTCCTTGAGAATTTCTTTCCGTAAATCCTTATCATCTGGAACACATACCCGTCCATTTACCAAGATGGTTCCATTATTTGAAGTCTGGTACTTTTCTTTGTCCTTCTGTGATTCTTTGACTAACTCTTCGTCTTTTTCTTGGGTTAATCGTACTCTGGTCAGCAAATCCGCTTGATCTGCCGCACCCAAACCCAATGGTTCTATTTCTTCTGTCAACACGGCCAACTTCAAGGTTCCAACCATATTGACTAACTCTTCCATATCCTTCTCCGTATCCAAGGCAATTCATTTCCGACTTAGAGCATCAACTACCACGTTTGCTTTACCTGGATGGTAAGCAATATCTAAGTCATAATCCGCCACGAGTTCCATCCATCTTCTTTGCCTCAAATTTAGCTCTAGCTGCATAAAAGTATATTTCAAGCTCTTATGATCCGTGAATACTTGCACTTTTCCACCGTAAAGATAAGATCGCCAAATCTTTAGCGCAAACACAACCGCTGCCATCTCAAGGTCGTGAGTTGGGTAGTTTCCTTCATGCTTTCTTTACTATCTTGATGCATACGCAATCACTTTATCTCTTTGCATCAGAACGCACCCAAGTCCCATTCGTGATGCATCCGTATACACCACATATGGTTCATTTGGTTCTGGCAATGCCAATACTGGTGTACTTTTCTGGAAACTTTTCTCACAGTCCCCCGTCCACACAAATTGGACATCCTTACCCATCAAACGAGTCATTGGTTGAGAGATACTCGAAAATCCCTTAACAAATCGTCGGTAGAAACCCGCTAATCCGAGAAAACTTCTTATCTCTGATGCATTGACAGGTCTTAGCCATTCCTTGATTGACTTAATCTTTTCTGGGTCAACGGACACTCCCTTGTCCGAGACTACATGTCCCAAAAAGCCGATTTGTCTTTGCCAAAAGCTACACTTACTTAGCTTGGCAAACAACTTTTGTTCCCTTAGTTAACCCATTACTTTCTTTACGTGATCCACATGATCTTCTGAATTCTTTGAGTAAACCAGAATATCGTCAATGAAGATGATTACGAAATCATCTAAGTATTCTTTGAATACTTCATTCATAAGCTTCATGAAAGCGGCAGGCGCATTAGTCAGCCCAAAAGGCATGACAACAAACTCATAATGCCCATACCTTATCCGAAATGCGGTTTTCCGAACGTAATTCTCATCTATCAAGATTTGGTGATACCCCGATGCCAAATCAATCTTTGAGAACCAAGTAGCGTCTCTGAGTTGATCCAAGAACTCATATATCCTTGGAAGAGGGTACTTGTTCTTTATCGTAACTCTGTTCAAGCCGCGATAATCCACGCACAGCCTGAAACTTCCGTCTTTCTTCTTAACAAATAGTACCGGTGCGCCCCATGGTGAGTTGCTTGGTCTAATGAATCTTTTCTCTAGCAACTCGCTTAGTTGCTTCTTTAACTCAGCCATTTCCCTCGGTGCCATTCGATATGGTGCCTTAAATATTGGACTTGTTCCTTGTTGAAGCTCAATCGTAAAAGAATCTCCACGAGCTGGTGGTACTCCGACTAATGCTTGGAATACATCCTCAAAATTCTTTACCACCGGAATATCCTTCAGTTCCGTGTTTGTTCCAACTTCCATAATGCTGATCGTAGCCAAATAGGCTTCGCATCCTTTCTCGATCATCCGTTCTGCTTGGATTGCCGAGATGAGCAAACTACTTGATAAACTTCTTATTCCTTGGTAAACCAATATTTTCCCGTCCTTCTCAAAACTTACACGTCCCCGGTGACAGTCCAAGTGCGCCTTGTACTTTCCGAGCCAATCCATGCCCATGATCACGTCAAATGCCTCAACCAGACATATTATCAAATCTGCCGGCATGTCTACTCCGCACACCATCACCGAAACGTTTTTGATCTTGCCCAAAGTCTTCATGACTTGGCCCCCAGCTACTTTCACTATCCCAACGTGATCTGTGGGTTCCTTTTGGAATCCACCTTTCCCAACCATTTCCGGATTTACAAAGCAACTTGTTGCTCCGGAATCAAACAATACATGGGTTGCCACCCCACCTATTAATAAAGTCCCTACGCATTCATTTAAAATTATGCTAAGGACTAAGTCACCTTACACACATGCATTTTCTTACCGGAAATGTTAACTAATGCAAGTGTGAAACTTACCAGTGATCGGACGTGAGGAGCTTGGGTCATTGGCTTCTCCACCCATCGAGTATACACGAGGCATCAACTCTTGTCTCTTTGGAGGCGGTGGCATGCCATCACTTGGGCGTTTGACGGACTGCTGCTTCAGCTTTGGACATTGCATCTTGAAATGCCCCAGTTCATTGCAATGAAAACATACTTTGACTCCATTGTCAATTCATTGATTTAGTGCCTTCACACCTTCCACGAAACACTCCCGGGCCTTGTGGTCCATGCTACCACACTTAAAACACCCTCTCGAACCAGCTCTACATGTTCCCAAATGCCTTTTTCCACAAATGGGACATCCACTACTTCCACCTGCTAACTTTTTGGGGAAAGATTTCTTCACCCAATTCTTCTTTGTTTGGCCGGTTGCAAAACCGGGTTTCCCTTGTTGATTAATCCGTCCTGGTTCGCATTTCAGCTTCACTTCTTTCTCCATACCAGCTTCTATCATTGCTGCCTTTTCAACTAGGTCTGCCAACGAAGTATAATCGCGAAGCGAACAGCAGTTTTGAAGCTTCAGCCTTAGCCCACGCATGAAATGTCGAATTTGGACATGCTTCTTTTCAAGTTCCCGGCCCGCATACCGCCTAAGGTTATTAAACTCTGCTTCATATTCCCTTACCATCTTTTCTCCTTGAGTTAAATCAAAGAAAGCTCCTTCCAGCTGATCATAGGCTTCCTGTGGAAAATACTTAGCACGAAACGTTTCGCGAAAAGTTTCCCACGAATAATTCCGACTTCCCATCTTCTTAGCTTCACCTTGCCACCAAGTATGCGCATCCCCCTCTAAGTAATGGACCGCAATATCTTTCTTGTACTGATCCGGACATCGGATCGAGTCAAAATTTCTCTCAAGATGACTCATCCACTCGTCCGCTTCAATAGGCTTTGCACCACCCGCAAAATACCTAGTTCCCCACTTCTGCATGTGATCCATCATTTTCAGATACGATGGGATCCTTAGCCGCACCACTTCCTCTTCAGGATTGGCTTCTGGCTCCTCATTAACCACCGGCGGTGGTTCCATTGGAGCAGGAACAACCGCTGGCAATCTTGCCAAAACTTGAGCAAGCATTCCCAACACGGCTCCAAGCCCAACAGGTGCCCCAGCAACACCCGCGTTCCCAACACCATTGTCGTTACCAGCTTGGTTCACGTTTCCAGCAACGGGTCCATTTTCCTCGTTCTGAGTTTCAACACGTTCAGCATTGGCCGAGTTCTCATCAGTTACCCCACCGTTCCTTCTCGTCATTCGGTTACTCTTGGCCATCTGCATATAACCGTTAGTTACTAAGATAGTTTTATCACTAACTTTAATTCACACCCATAAAACAATAAGCCTTACCGTGAGACATTGGCATTGGAAGGATGGTATTTTTCCCACAAACCCGTTCATACTTAGATTATGTCCTAGAATCAAACACGCTCCGATACCAAACTGTAAAGCCCCAATCCCGGAATCCTTCCGTTACCGGAACAGTGCTTTACTTACTCATCCGAACTAACCCAGAAAATCATCCATTAACCGGTTAGATCCATTACTTGTCCATTCCCGGACCTATTAATTCATAAACTTACTTCGCGTGATGGTTCATTCTAGACAAGTCATTTCCATAGTATAAACGTTTTAACATTCCATTCATTTATTAAACATCGGTTCTAGTACAACGGTAAGTTCGCTATAAGCTATTACATCGTTTAAACTAGACCTTACATGTTACCCTTGAAATACCATCCCATCCCGTTCCATTGCCTTTTGTCTCACGTGCTCCGTTTCCACTTATTCATTCATAGACTCAGTACCTGCATCACAAAGGAGGCATAAGCAAATGAATTTGCTTAGTGAGAGCGGTCCTCCCGTCTCACTAGGCTCAAATCAAGAAAACGTATCCATACATATAATCATTAAGTCTACATATGCAAATCATCATAACGTATTCGTCAAGCATGGGAATCCCAACTACCGTCTTTACATGAATCCAGTCCCATGATTCCCAATAGACCCATTTTTACTTAGCGATTATTCTTTTCCCACAAACCGATTTATGAATCGATAGTCAGTTCCATCAATCCGTCCATTCAATGGGTTTTACACCGCGAAATGACTGAGTTATTTCGATCATTTTGTACATCCGGATACCCAGTTTCCAGTTCCCAACTTATCGATAATTCTTGATTTTTACTCGTTCAGTGATCGAGTTTTTGTAGCAATGGATCAATCAGTCCATGCTTGCCCGAAGTCCTGCCCGTAACCTGCCCAAGGGGCTTAGAGATGGGTATTACACTAACCTTCACACCGCCCCACCCAATTTCTCATCCTCTAAAACTTTTACAGCTCTCCTTCCGGTATCTACAGATGTTCCCTGGCACAAGTCAGTTTGGTTTCCGGGTCACATTCCTAAGCACGCATTCACTTGTTGGGTCATAGCTCGTGACAGAATCCCGACAAGAGACAAGATTCATCGTTTCTCTCCCCAGGCCCCCGCAGCATGCATCCTATGTCAATCCTTCCCCGAGACCAGGGAGCATCTTCTCTTCTCTTGTCGTTATTCCCATACTCTCCTTATTTCTGCGTTGCATATGATTCCTCCTAATTTAGACTCCCATGCTATTTTGCAGTGGCTCCCAAGCTCGACCTCGGACCCCTCCCTGAAGCTCATTTACCACCTTCTATTTCAAGCTACTGCATACCTGCTTTGGCGGGAAAGAAATGCGCGCATCCACTCCATGACCTCAAGAATCCCTTCTCAACTACTCAAGGTAATCAACACCACCGTCAAGGCCAGACTATTTGCCCTCTCACATTCTTCTCCACCGCGTGATCCTACCCTTCTGCAAACTTGGTTTGGACTTCAGGCTTTCTCCATTCCCATCAACAACCACTCAAACTTATACCTGTACTCTTTTTTCTTCGCCCGATTTTGTCCCAATTGGGTTTTCCGTGGCAAGGTTTTAATGAGGCAGCTACCTCTTCCTCCCTTTTTTCCCTCACTTCTTCTCTCTTCCTCTTCATGTATCTTCGTCTATCATTATTTCATATGTAAACTTTATCTTCTTTAATAATATTAACCCTTTTATCAACAAAAAAAAAACACACTTTTTGAAACCCAAATTTCTTTCTTGCTATGCTTTTTTCTCATCACGAGGACATCCAAAATTGGTATGTAAAAGTATATGTACGATTAAGTGAAAAAGAGAAAAGGAGGCACCTTCATGTATGGAGGCGTTGAAATCAAATTGATACTTTGCAAGAAAATCCATGGATGTCGTCTGGCAGAGAAATTCATGAGCTGGTGGATCAGGTGAGCTTTTGACGAGGAAATATAAAGAAATTGTGCCTGCACATATAGTCAAATCCATCAGAAAATGAAGAACACCTAACGCTAGAGAGAGCGAGAGAGACTAACGGGTGAGAAACGAATGACTGAGTGTGAGAATCCCAGCGAAAGGGACAGACGCCGAACTGAACGACGGCGAATTTCTCAGCGGAGTCTTTGACTTTGAGGTATCGGACGTCGTAGCGGTCGAACTCCAAGGAGTCTCGCCACGGAGCGCTTGTCACGCTAGTCATCTCAAGGTCAATCGCCACGAAATCAGCAGCCTTCACATGCAAACACAGATCATTCAGCGTCGTCTCAAATTTTGACCTCGTCATGTGCTTCAACAAGAAAGCCCCCGTCTCTGCCGCCGTAGAGCAGAAGTGTGAACGAGCCAAAGCACTGGCGAGAGGCCTCAAAGGCCATCGCTTGTGCCGGCGCATATTATTTGAACGGAGAAGTGGCAGTGGGTCAAATTCTGAAGTACTCTTAATTATGGAAGAGTCTTCTCCATTACTCTCGTATCGTTCATTCCCGAAAATACCCTTGTAATATAATAACATTTTTTTTTTTAGCAAAATACCAGCTGTAAACGGATTTGATATTTTTTTACCGGTATCCGTTTGCTCCGGAATAGCCTTAACTTTGGTAAATCAATACCAGGTGTTGAGAAAATCATTTTGTTTAATCGTCGAATGGATCTTGGCCCAATGGGCCTTCAAGAGGATCCATAGTTTTGGGTTCTTGCGTAATTTCGTCATCATCATCAGATGAGTCAGAATCCATAAGTTACTTGAGTAGTTGCTTAAGTTTGTTAGTACGTTTCTTCTTCAAGCTTGTCGATGAAGAAGGAGATTGGGTTAAGCTTTCTTTGGCAGTTGGGTTTATTGGGTTTGGATGCTGGAGGCCTAGTTGTTGGGCCGTGGATATGGGCTTGGGTATGGGTTTGGTTTTTTTTTGTTGAGAAATGCATTGGTATGTAGCCATTTCTCTTGGTTGACTAAGGAGCATCGGTCTTGGTTATTAAATCGTCTTGGAATTTTGAAATACAATTGACTATGGATAAAACTTCTTTCTTAATAGTGGAGTAGTTTTTTTGTGGTCCTAACCAGACACCTGAATGAAATCTAACTATAGACTCATGGTTATTGCCTGGAAGGATTTGCTTAAGGATTCCCCCAAAACCTAATTCAGAAGCATCAGTTTCTACTATCATAGCTGCATCAGGATGAGGGATGACTAGGCATGGTAAAGTCTTAATCTTTTGTTTGATATCCTGAACTAGACTAGTATGTAAACTAGACTATGAAACAGGGGTTTTTTGCAGACGTTGGAATAAAGGTTGGATAGTTTTTCTAATATTAGGAAAGAAATCTGAAATATAATTCAGACATCCTAAAAACCTTTGTAATTATTGTTTTTCTTTTATCTCGTCTGGAAATTTATCCGCAAACTCTATTGATCTTGAAATAGGTGTTATTGTTTTTTGATATATATTGTGGCCTAAGAATCTTATCTTAGTCTGGAATAAATGCATCTTTTTAGCCGAAACTACTAAACCACGATTCTTGATTATTTGTAAAAATGTATGTAAATGTTTGAAGTGTTGATCTATTGAGTTGGAATAGATTAAGACATCATCTATGTAAACGATTGTAAATATTGAGTAATTATTGAATATATTGTTCATTATATTTTGGAATTCATAAGGTGCATTCTTAAGACCAAATGGCATAACATTCCATTCATAATGTCCGAATGGGACAGTGAATGCTGTTTTATACTTGTCTTTTTTATCTATCTGAATTTTCCAAAATCCAGATTTCATATCAAATTTACTAAATACCTTTGCATTGTATAATCTTTTTAATAGATCTCTTTTATTGGATATTGGATACCTAATCCATTGTAATATTTCATTTAATGGTTTATAGTTGATAACTAATCTTGGAGCTCCTCGTTCCTTTTCTGCTTGTTTATTAACATAAAAAGCCGAACAAGACCAAGGGGACTTGGATGGCCTAATTAATTTCTTGCTTATCAAATCTTGAATTTCTTTTTTACAAGTTTCTAATAGTTCATGGTTCATTTGGATAGGTCTAGCTTTTGTTGGAATATTTCTTTCATTAAAATCTTTTTCATAGGGTAGTTGAACTATGTGTTGCTTTCTTTCCCAAAATGCATTCGAAATTTTGCGAATTTTTTGATTTTATTAATTATTTGAGGGTTTGATAATTGTTCTTAAATTCTTTTATAGGATATTTCTTCTCGAAGATGTTAAATATGTTTTTTTCTTATTAGTTATTAAATTTACCGTTTTATGGATAGTATGATGTTGCAATTCCATTACTTCTTTAGTTTTAATCGGTGATAAAAACTTGAATAATAATTTAGCACCTACTACTTTAGTTGTAATACCTTCTTGATTAACTTTAAATGGATAAATTTGGGTAAAGAATGGGGTTCCTAAAATAACTTCTTGAGTTAAATTTCTTACTAAAATAAATTGGTTTTTAAAACAATAACCATTATTGCATATCCTTACATTGGGTAATTTATAATTAACCTTTAAACTACTACCATTAGCACCACTAAGTCTTTCGGTAGTTTTCTCATAGTATTTAGTTGGTATAAGTCCTTCTTTAATACAATTATAATCTGCTCCGATTCTAATAAGGCTATTATATCTATTTGATAATTATGGCTTATATTCAAAGTTATTTGTGTATACCATTTTTGATAGTTTATCTTGTTTATGATTTGAATATACTCATTATCATCTTCTTGTTTATCTTCTTCTTGTATTTGCTTACTAGAAGAAGCCTTAGATTTTGGAGTAATATTTTCATTCTTCATATCTTTCAATTCTATTAAAGATAGTTTTGCATTAATTTGTAGTTGATCTAAATGTTGTTGGTTAACCGCTATTTGAAGTTCTTTTACTTGTGATTTTAATTGTTTAATTTCACTTTGTAGTTCTCCCGTAGTTACTTGTTTGAATAAACTTTGACTTGGATATTTTTGAAATATCTTGTTTAAGCTAAATGGTTCGGGTGATGATAGTTGATTTTCCTGTTGAATAATTTCTTTTAATTTCATTAGATAATCCTTTTTAGTCTCTGGATCATCTATTTTATCTATGATATCTAACAGAAATTTCTTATCTACTTCTTTTGTTATAACATTTATCTGTTTACAATTGCATAAATCATCTATCAACTCTTGAGATTCGGTTGACGAGTCGCTTGAGTTTTCTATTATATCTAAGTTATTTTCACTATTAGTTTTATTACTAGTATTACTTGTTTCTGAATCAGAAATAAGTAATTTGGTTAATTTATCTTGGATATCAGGTTGATCTTTGAATATTTCATTAATTTTCTTTTTCATTTTGGATTCATTAGAATTATGACCTGGTCGTTTGCAATTCCAACAGACTACCTTGTCTTTAGTATTTTTAGTGTAGCGTTTATTTTTTGCATAAAATGGATTATGAGGTTTCTTAGAAAAATTCCTTTTGTTATAAAAAGGTTTTGAATAACTGACTTGTTGTTTATGCTTTAAACGTTTAACTCTAGAAGGTGGATTTAAACGTTCATAACCATATTGTTCACAGAATGAACTCATGGTTAATCCAAATTTTATTTTATCAGTTTTTTGCTTATCTTTATGATCTTGGCGTATTTGTAATCCTTCCTTTTTAACAAATGCAAATAATTGACCATAAGTGATGTTATTCCAAGGAATAGCATCTCCGTTTGAATAATCCTTTAATTTACTAATTACTTTTTCTGCAAAGAATGATGGTAATCCAGAGATAAACCGTTCTTTCCAGAAGGGTTGGTTACAATCATTTCTTTGAAATATGTTTGCCATAAATATATCTTTATACCATTTAAAATCTCCTAAGGTTGGACATCTAAGATTGGTTAATATTAATTTTTTGCTTACTAATTTTTCTTGTGGGTTACCAATGAAATGCATAGTTATAGTATGGATTAATACTTCTATAGCGTTTTAGACTTCTACCTCTTCAAGGAAGCCATCCGCATCTTCTACTTGTTTAATTTCTACATGATTCAAAATAGAATCTTGAGTAATACGATCTAATGCATTATCCCACTAATATTTTAATGCTCCATTAAAACCAGCTATTAATAAAACACATCCTTGTTTATCACTTAAGCCTTTTGCTTTATACGCAATTTCGGCTGTTCCCATTTCTTGGAATAAATTCATCATTTCATATTCTGATCTACCATCTAAATTCCACTCATATACACCTTCACCGGTATATACGTTTTGTGAGAATTTATGATGTTCTTCATATAATAAGTCTAGTGGAGTATGTTTTGGATAATATGGTTTTCTTGAATTCATAAATTTATTTCTTACTCTATTAATTTCTTGATTAGTTTCTGATTCCATTGAGAGGTTATCTTCGTTATTATCTATAGTATTGAGACCTTTTCCTTTATCCATATTGTCTAATCGTTTGGATATCGATTTGAGTATTTCATTTTCTGGAAATTTGACCTTATGGGTCATAGGTTTGAATAGAGATTGAGTAATTGAAGAGAATGGATGTTGAATACCATTGTCTATTTTAGGTTCCAACTTAATTTCTAATTTTTCATCAATATGATCAATTTGTTTAGATATTGTATGCAATATTTGACTTTGATAATTATTTTGTTCATAAACCGATTTAATATCTGAGGCGATAATAGGTTCTTTATCGTCTCTATTAGCTCCAGTTTTAAAAGGTTTTGCTAATATTTTCTTATCACTTGTTTTAATCTTTAAATCTTTTAATGGAGGATGAATCGATTTCGATTTTTCTCCACTAATAGATTCCCATTCTTGACTTAAACTTGTATATGTATTAATTGTTCTAAATGGATAATCAATGTTATTAGCTATTGCGTATGTTTCAAACCATATAAAGAATGAAATATTAATTTCTTTTTTTATTCATACATTTATACCATTCTTCTCTATAAAATGTGGTTAATTCTTTAGAGAATGTTTTAAAATACCATAATCGTTTTTCTTGATTATCTTCTGAATAAAAGTCTTCTTTGATGTATTGTTTATCAATTTCAAATTCTTTTGAAATAACATTTATTGATTTAAAATCAGAATGAGTGGGTGATGTTGGATAAAGATCGGTTTTAGGTTCAGCAATAGGTGTAGTAAAATTAATTTTTTCTTGATTAATTGATCGTTGAATAATTTCTTCTTCTGACTCAAGTACTGGCTTGACCAGACCTGAATTCAGAGAAAGAAGCTCTTGACATATATGGACTAATTCTAGGTGGTAATGGTTCTCTAAAAGATCCGGATTGTAAAAGTATTTTACCATCGGTTCTTTCTATGATTTTTGAAATACTTTTTTGTTCAAAGTTTCTAGGGGGTTGAGTAATATCAATTTGCCATTGATCTGGAATAGTTATTTCAGACCATTTTAATTGTTTAGGTGCGTAAGTCGCTGTTGGAGTATCTTTACTATGAACCGCTAGAATAGTGGTTTCTCCTTTTTCATCTTGTAATAAACATCTAGGATTAAACTCAGATGTTGATTGCTTAAAGTATACACGGTACAATAGTAAGTATCCGTGTCTATCATTTTCAAATTTCATTTCGGGTAAGTGAATATTTAAAACTAAAGTATTGAGTATGGTTGGATCATGTAAACTTACTTGATAATTTGGAGCGCAATTAAAGTAAACTGCACCGTTGCATAAATTTGATTGAACGGCTCCCAATACAGAGTCTTCAAATTTGAGTAAAGTCCTATCCCTCAATAACATAAGAATAGGAGAATCAATACCGGTTCTTGATAATGGTTTAATAGCTATTTGAATTAAACCGAAGTGAAGATAATTAAATCCTTTTTGTTTATATTTATCTAAGGTTATTGAAGATAATAATTTAATTTCTTCAAACTCGTTTCTAAGTGAAAGGGTTTGTTCATGTTCTTTTATTGAATAAGCAGTTCTAAAATCAAAAGTACCGATTTGATAAATAATTTCTGGATTAACATGAGGTAATTGATTTTGCATAATAGATTGATTAAACGAAGTAATTTTTTATATAATTTCCCTTGAATTAATCATATGCGAAGCAGATGATCTATCTTGCTTATTTCTAAAATACTTTCTAATCGTAGATGCCATGATGACTCAATCTATATCTAGACTCATTAAGAATTTCACTAACCAAGGAATAGACTCTCAAAGCATCTTACCAACGGTCTTACTGCCCCACGGGACTTAATGCCTGGAACACCAGCTCTCTAGAGGGTTCTAGAACTAGGGTAGTGGATCCTAAACAGATCTAGAGTTTAGACTGGGTTAAAATAGAATCTAAGATTTTAAAAATGTTTTAAAAATAAAACAAGGTTTCAAATCCGCTATAGCAGATGAAATCCGGGATACTATCGACGAATGAGGGTACAAATACGAAGAAGTGCAACCACACGATAAGTCGAAGGAGCCAGTATTGTCCGAAGACTCAGGGTTCCTGTTGTCTGTACTAGAGGCTTCCGCGGTAGAATGACCTTCTAGCGGAGACTAATATTTCTTTGCTTAAACGTTTTTGATTCCTTTAAAAATCAAAACGGTTTTAGACTACTTGGCTCTGATACCAAAATAAACAGGATCGGATCATCAGAATTTCTGATTTGCAAGATCGGATAAACCGCAAAGCATATTTTTCTTAATTAACCGGAATAGTAATGTCGGAATAGTAAAAAGAAAGACGGAAACTGGGTAAACTTTATTTATTTCTTGAAATAGTTTACAAAATAAGATTCAAACTTTGAATACAAAGGATGAAGGTTGAAATACTAACTTGAAAACTAAGGAGAAAGTATTGATAGAGAGAGAGTGAAGATTTTAGAGAGATGCTCTAAAAATGGCTTGAGTAGAATGAGGTCTTGAGTCCTTCTTTTATAGAGGGTTGAGGCCGATCTTGATTAATTGTGGCGGGGTCACATGTCTCTTTTAGCTTTTTGTTGTTTAATTCTGATTGGTTGGAGTCTTGACTAATTGACGTGTGTAAGAGGAGTGAAATGATTCTTTTGTCTTCTTTAGAGTGTTTTGATTAGGTGGGTTCCATGTGTTGCATTTAATATAACCGTATAAAATAGGTATGCCGACACTGTAGATACAAAAAAGTGAAATACGATATACAAACAGTAATCGTAGAACAATTAGGTAAAACCAGGGGTAGTTGTACTTTGGTAAAACTTGGTAAGATTTGGTAAAACTGGATACTTGGTTGACTTGGTTGACTTTGAGGTAAATTCGTCATTTTATTGTTTTGAGGAGTATAGCAGAATAATGAAGAGTATTTAGAATGAAACATGACAAATTAAGAGTATTGTGGATTTTGACCCCATCTGAACGGCCATGCCTTAACTAATTTCATTACAAAAAAAAAAAAAAAAAAACAACCACTTAAAAATAGCAATAATTAGAATAAAAAAGATGTGAGATAACATTTGAAGCAGCGATCGTTGACACCGACGAAGGTGAATCTCGTCTCTCCGTGCCTTGTTCAGATTGATTCATCATTTGATAGTTCGAAAGTCAAATTCTAAAACTCCCCGAAAGTCTGATCATCTCGAGGGTTGCGAATTTTGTTAGGTTTTGTTTTGGGCCACTCCTTATCTTCTAAGAACATCAATTTCTGAGCTACGTGGCTTCATTAGCTACCACATTCGGTTGTTTGGTTTGGTTAGGTTGTCTGAAACCCAGAAAAAGTAGGTTCGAAAATGGCATAGGCAACACCAAGGTGTGTCTCAATCTTCCCTTAGTTCTTGATTTCACCCGTAATCTTAGTGATTTCGGTTCTAATTTTTATCAGCTTTCTTCTGAGTTTTGTAGATATGCCTTAGTTACTGGAGCAAACAGAGGAATTGGAGATATGTAGAAAATTAGTGAGCAAAGGGTGAGAAAAGGGGATTTGGAATTGGAGATATGTAGAAAATTAGCGAGCAAAGGGTGAGAAAAGGAGATTTGAAGCTGTTGAGACTCTGAAGATAGAGCTTGGAGTTTCTGATCAAAGTCTTGTCTTTCATCAGCTAGATGTCTCTGATCTTGCTAGTACCACATCTCCTGCTGAGTTTATGAAAACTAAATGTGGAAAACTCTATATCTTGGTATGATTAGTTATTCTCTTTGATCGGTTTACTCTGACAGGTCGTAGATTTTACAACTCCAGATCTGGTTTGATAAGAAATTGCTCCTTACTGTCAGCTCTTGACTAGAAAGCTAGTGCCTTTAGTGATTGATCTGTTCCTATTAGACGAGTGATTGACAGTTGTAGCAGTGTTTAATCTAATAGCTCTGAAAACTGAAAGAATCAGAGACATAATGGTGCCCGTGTTACGTTCGTCTAGCTAGTTCCTGAATTGTACCATTTTTTGTGTAATTTTGAGTCATGCTTTTACAGATCAATAATGCAGGTGTTGATGCCCTAAGTGCTGGGACAGGAACAGTATGTTTGTTATACATTAGACCTCATCATAGATACAATATCGATAAATCTTTGTTAAGTCAACAATCTATTCTGCGATTTATAAGATGAAGAAAGAAAAACATAATTTCTGGTCGGCAAATGAAATGCTTTTGGGAGGTCAAAGAAATAAGTTAACAATGATAAAGCCGATTAAGCCTGCAAAAGGATAAAGCAAAAAAAACTAGATTCGAACAAGTCGGAGTTACAAAATCTGATAAACGGAAAGATATATAATACATAAATCCGGTCTTGCCGGAACATATTATCCAATCAAACGGAAGAAAACAGAAAAAAGATTGCATCGCTCTCTCTCTCTCTGAAAGATCTAGAGCGAGAAGAGAGAGAGAGAGAGCTACCTTAATAGTCAAAAAAAAATTATAGATTGATCATATTCACTTCAATTATTATTTATTTTTTCTCCAAATTTTTATCATTCCGACAAGAAGAAGAAAACGGAAAGGATCCAGAAAGCAAAACGAAACAGAGCAAACTAAAAAAAAACTATAATCAAACAGAGTAAACTTATTTGATTAATCATATAACATTTTTTATATACAAAAATAATTACTGATCGATGCAAAACCAAATCAGTGATGGGTGCTTCTACTACGAGAAATCATTTATAAAACAACTTTTAGTAGTAGAAACCCCCACCACAAATTTATATTTGCACTGGATTTTTCTTGAAGAGAAAATATAGAGAAAGAATAGAGAGTGAGTATCTGGAGCGGTAATAGAGAAGAAAATGAAAAGAGTATAAAAAGGAAATTATGTGTTTCTTTCAATTATTGTGGACCATTAGATTGTTTTTATGTGGACCGTTAGATTGCCATCCGCATGAAAACAAACTAACCAATGGAAAAATTCTTTGATAACTCTGAGCTGATGAGAAGTAAAACCCTGCAGACTGAGAGCTGGACGCATGTGGTAGAAGACAGTTTGAGCACTCTGGGTTGATCCATTTGAGATCCCCGGAGACTCAGAGGATGCATTCCCACCGTGTAACAGCGCAGACCGCCAATCATTCAGCTTTTTCTTCATCCTTTCAGAGAAAAGAAGATCGACCAATCGCACCAACTTTAAATCCTCTGTTTCAACCACTGAATCGACACTCCCCTCGTCGTATAGCATCTCCAAACGCTTACTTGCTTCTTCCTCTTGTCGTCTGGACAAATAAGATATTCCTGGGATTATTCAAATATGTCAAAGATATTCCTCAGGGACTGAATAACACACTTTTGGAAGAAGGTATGGTGGAAAGAAGATGGTTGATAGCAGGGGTGCTTCGGAAGGGGTGAATAAGGCGGAGGTGGTGGACGGAAGGAGAGGATACAGCAGGGTTCGCTGAGCCAAGAAGAGATCGGTAGAATGTAACCACCATTTCTTTCAGAAGAGGAACTTCTGAGATCAAAAGACCTGTGGGGTTGCGGAGACAGTGGATACTATTCCTCTGGGTGTGAGCCATGACACATCGGTGAAAAAAGGATGTGTTAGAATCCCTTTCTTTCAGCCATTGAACCCTGGACTTTTGCCTGAAAAAACTCTCAAGGGCGGAATCAAGGTGCTTCCAATGGGTCCGGGCAGCGAGCTCAGTCTCGAGATTAGAAGAATGGGGGTCCGATAGAAGATTAGCTTGTGCCCTCTGAAGAGAAGAAAATGCTTCGTCAGTGCGTTGTTGAATCCGACCAAATCCCTCTTTATTTAACTGCTTACAGCAAGACTCCCCACCAACAAGGCCCCTGGTCCCGACGGTTTCCCAATTGACTTCTACCGTTCCTCTTGGTCTATCATTGCCTCTGATGTCATTTCAGCAGTTCAAGAGTTTTTCAGGTCTGGGAAACTTCTCAAGTAGCTGAATGCCACGGCCTTATCACTGATTCCCAAGGTCACAGGAGCGGTGGACCTCAAAGATTTTCGTCCCATCTCTTGCTGCAACCACTTCTATAAGATCATATCCTCCATTCTTGCATGGCGACTTCAGCTCTTCCTTTCGCAAGCTGTTCAGCCTAACCAAGTGGGATTCGTCAAAGGACGCCAGCTTTGTGAGAATATCCTCCTTGCTTCTGAACTTATCAGGGACTTCAACAAACCCGGCCCCACCTCTCGTGGTTGCATTAAGATCGACTTAACCAAGGCATTCAATAACCTTCACTGGGACTTCATCCTCCAACTCCTTAGAGCTTTTGATCTCCCTGAAACCTTCATTGGTTGGATCCGCGAATGTATTACCTCCCCGTCTTACTCCATCAACTTCAATGGCGAATTGACTGGTTACTTTCAAGGGCGCAAGGGTCTACGTCAGGGAGACCCCATTTCCTCATTTCTATTCGTCTTCTCCATGGATGTCCTCTCTAAGCGTCTTGATGCAGCCGTCGCCTCCGGTGATATTCGCCTCCACCCATCTTGTCTCAACCCGGTGATAACTCACCTATCTTTTGCTGATGATATGTTGATTTTCTTTGATGGTTCTGATCACTCCTTGAGGGGTATTCTTTCTGTTTTTGATGATTTTTTCAGGATGTCAGGCTTGGGTATCAATCTTCTTAAGTCCACCCTCTTTCTCGATGGCAACGACCCCGATTACCTTCACGAGATGGCTATCAGATTCGGCCTCTCCAAGGGCACCTTCCCCGTTAAATATTTAGGTGTCCCTCTCCTCCCCAACAAGATGCATGCTCAGGACTTCAAACCCCTTATCGATCGCCTCAACTCAAGATTTACTTCTTGGACCAACCGCCACTTATCTTTTGCCGGTCGTCTCCAGCTAATCCAATCAGTAATCTATTTCGTTGTGAACTTTTGGGCCTCTATCTTCATGCTCCCGAACTCCTGCCTTCTCACCATCGAAAAGCTTTGTAATGTTTTCCTTTGGTCTGGCTCCACCCTCTCTGCGAAGAACGCCAAGATTAGTTGGAACTCTGTTTGTTCTCCCAAGAGTTCTGGTGGTCTAGGCCTCCGGCGCCTAGCTAAGTAGAATAATGTTCTCGGACTCAAACTCATTTGGCTCATCTTCACTAAAGCAGGCTCCCTCTGGGTCTCCTGGGTCAAATCTCATCTGATCGGCTCTCATTATTTTTGGGATATCTCTCCCTCCCACCTTCACGGTAGCTGGATGTGGCGTCGCATCCTCAAGCTCCGCCACACTGCGAGGCCCTTTCTCTTATGTCGCATTGGTATAGGTAACACTTGCTCTTTTTGGCAGGACAACTGGACAGGATGGGGACCCCTTATCATCTTGCTCGGCCATCAAAATACTCGTCTCACTGGCATCCCTGTGGATGCCACTGTTTCTCAGGCAATCCAACACGGCCATTGGCGCATTTCCTCCTGGAGCCGAAACCATTTGATATCTTTTCTTCGCAGTATCCTCCCGCCTGCCGAAACCTTGCTCCATCCTTCAAATAAGGATTCCTTCTCATGGACCGCAGGAATAGACGAGGCTAGCTGTAAACACCAATCCCGGAATCCTTCCATTACCGGAACAGTGCTTTACTTACTCATCCGAACTAACCCGGAAAATCATCCATTAACCGGTTAGATCCATTACTTGTCCATTCCCGGACCTATTAATTCATAAAATTACTTCGCATGATGGTTCATTCTAGACAAGTCATTTCCATAGTATAAACGTTTTAACATTCCATTCATTTATTAAACATCGGTTCTAGTACAACGGTAAGTTCGCTATAAGCTATTACATCGTTTAAACTAGACCTTACATGCTACCCTTGAAATACCATCCCATCCCGTTCCATTGCCTTTTGTCTCACGTGCTCCGTTTCCACTTATTCATTCATAGACTCAGTATCTGCATCACAAAGGAGGCATAAGCAAACAAATTTGCTTAGTGAGAGCGGTCCTCCCGTCTCACTAGGCTCAAATCAAGAAAACGTATCCATACATATAATCATTAAGTCTACATATGCAAATCATCATAACGTATTCATCAAGCATGGGAATCCCAACTACCGAGCAGTCGTTCCGATCCATCGAGCCTCGGCAAGCCTCGCGCTCCCAAGCGTACTCATGGATCTAGACTCCCGTAGAGCTTATTCCCCATCAAGACAATTATACGTTCCATAATCATAACCATGACATGCATCATCACCATTAATCGATTGTCTAGCTAGACTAACAATTCTATCCACAATATACGACCCAAGACTGAGCCACGATCATGCACTCACCTTTGATACTTGGTTAATTTTTCCGCTTAATGGATCACCCCTTCGATCGTTTCCGTGATTACTCGTACGTCCCAACAATCCCTGGTAATCATCGTTATTCTTTACCATTAATTCCTTCCTTAGGCAAAATATCGATATTTACTCTTAAATGACCGACAATTACCTTGATTACTCGATAAGATCCACTAATTGCCCGTAACTCGGTATCGCTATCGGTAATCCACCACCAATACTCGGTACTCTTTCGCAAATACTCGGTGCTCTTTACCAATCCTTGGTAATTCTTCACCGAACTTGGTTTCCTCGATAATACTAGGCTTTTCTCGATCAGTTCTCTCTTTTAATCGGTATCTCTCTCTTTCGGTTGTTCTTACGCGCGAGAGAATGAGAGAATGATCATGGGTATTTATAAAACTCGTTCCAGCCACCTACCACGCGTTCCAGCCAGTCAAACACGCGTACCACGCGTTCCAGCCGTCACTTTTTCCGCATTTTTCAAAATTTTGGCTGTTTGTTCCCACCAGCCATTAAACACGCCTATCACGCGTATCCAGCCACCAACCACGCGCATTCACGCCGCTCCCAGCCGCAATTCCCCCCAATTGTCAAGTATCCCGCTGTTTGTTTCCTCCAACCGTAAGCTACGCCAGATCACGCGTACCACGTGTTCCCAGCCATGACTTTTCCGCATTTGTCAAGGATTTCGGCTGTGTGTTCCAACCAGTCGTCGTTCCTACATTTTGGCGCCGAGATCCGTGAATTTTTCTCGATGCCACCAACCGTTCTAGATGCTGCCATCTAGATGCCGCCTTTACATGAATCCAGTCCCATGATTCGCACCAGACCCATTTTCACTTAGCAATTATTCTTTTCCCACTAACCGATTTATGAATCGATAGTCAGTTCCATCAATTCGTCCATTCAATGGGTTTTACACCACGAAATGACTCAGTTATTTCGATCGTTTTGTACATCCGGATACCCAGTTTCCAGTTCCCAGCTTATCGATAATTCTCGATTTTTACTCGTCCAATGATCGAGTTTTGGTAGCAATGGATCAATCAGTCCATGCTTGCCCGAACTCCTGCCCGTAACATGCCCAAGGGGCTTAGAGACGGGTATTACATATCTCCCCCTCCTTAGAAAAGATTCGTCCTCGAATCTAGACTTCCCTTTTGCTTATCAAACCATTTCCGGAAATTCACTTTCATAATTTCTTCCGGTTCCCAAGTTATTTCTTCTTCCCCATCACGATCCCACACAACTCGAAGCAACTTAACAATTACTCGGACTGATCTCCCAATGGTAGTCATATTTTCTTGTAAATCCATTGGTACTTCGGACAAAATTACTTCCCGATCCGTTATGCATTTCCTTAGCAAGGATACATGGAAAACCTTGTGAAAAGCTTTCATTGACGGTGGCAATTCCAGCTCACTAAAATTTGGAACGGTCCCATATATCTTGGGTTTAACTTTGAATTCAAGGATGAGCTTTTCTTTCCTTTGTACGTAACTGTCTTTAGATAGACCATGTCTCCCACTTCGAATTCTAATTCTTTCCGACGCTTGTCGGCATAACTCTTTTGCCGATCTTGAGCTTCTTTCATTTTAATCTTTAAGACTTTGATTCTTTCCGTGGTTTCTTCCACAAAATCTCATCCATAGATACTCCGCTCCCCTACTTGGGTCCAACACAGCGGTGTTCTACAAGGTCGACCATACAACGCTTCATATGGTGACATTCCAATGCTCGCTTGATAACTATTGTTATAAGCAAACTCCGCTAATGGTAAGTATCCTTCCCATTTACCACCCCAATCCAGAACACAAGCTCTCAATAAATCTTCAAGTATTCGGATGGTTCGTTCTGATTGCCCATCTGTTTGCGGATGATGAGCTGTACTCATGTTAATCTTTGTGCCAAACCGTTTCTGGAGTGACTTCCATATACCCGAAGTGAACTTTGTATCACGATCCGATACAATACTTGCCGGTACTCCATGTAACCGACCAATTTCCTTCACATATATCTCTGCTAGCTTCTCCACATTATCCTTCTTGTTTACCACAATAAAGTGTGCCGACTTGGTCAATCGATCCACAATTACCCATACTGCATCTTTCTTATCGCACATCGGTAATCCTGTGACAAAGTCCATAGTTATCATGTCCCATTTCCACTCGGGAATTGGTAAACTTCTCAAAAGTCCACTTGGAACTTGATGTTCCGCCTTAACCATTTGGCAAGTCTGACAACCAGCTAACCACTTAGCCACGTCCACTTTCATTCCCTTCCAATGATAATAACGCTTCAAGTCTCGATACATCTTTGTCGATCCTGGATGAATCGAAAACATAGACTGATGTGCTTCCTTGAGAATTTCTTTCCGTAAATCCTTATCATCTGGAACACATACCCGTCCATTTACCAAGATGGTTCCATTATTTGAAGTCTGGTACTTTGCTTTGTCCTTCTGTGATTCTTTGACTAACTCTTCGTCTTTTTCTTAGGTTAATCGTACTCTGGTCAGCAAATCCGCTTGATCTGCCGCACCCAAACCCAATGGTTCTATTTCTTCCGTCAACACGGCCAACTTCAAGGTTCCAACCATATTGACTAACTCTTCCATATCCTTCTCCGTATCCAAGGCAATTCGTTTCCGACTTAGAGCATCAACTACCACGTTTGCTTTACCTGGATGGTAAGCAATATCTCAGTCATAATCCGCCACGAGTTCCATCCATTTTCTTTGCCTCAAATTTAACTCTGGCTGTGTAAAAGTATATTTCAAGCTCTTATGATCCGTGAATACTTGCACTTTTCCACCGTAAAGATAAAATCGCCAAATCTTTAGCGCAAACACAACCGCTGCCATCTCAAGGTCGTGAGTTGGGTAGTTTCCTTCATGCTTTCTTAACTATCTTGATGCATACGCAATCACTTTATCCCTTTGCATCAGAACGCACCCAAGTCCCATTCGTGATGCATCCGTATACACCACATATGGTTCATTTGGTTCTAGCAATGCCAATACTGGTGTACTTTTCTGGAAACTTTTCTCACAGTCCCCCGTCCACAAAAATTGGACATCCTTACCCGTCAAACGAGTCATTGGTTGAGAGATACTCGAAAATCCCTTAACAAATCGTCGGTAGAAACCCGCTAATCCAAGAAAACTTCTTATCTCCGATGCATTGACAGGTCTTGGCCATTCCTTGATTGACTTAATCTTTTCTGGGTCAACGAACACTCCCTTTTCCGAGACTAAATGTCCCAAAAAGCCAATTTCTCTTTGCCAAAAGCTACACTTACTTAGCTTGGCGAACAACTTTTGTTCCCTTAGTTTACCCATTACTTTCTTTACGTGATCCACATGATCTTCTAAATTCTTTGAGTAAACCAGAATATCGTCAATGAAGATGATTACGAAATCATCTAAGTATTCTTTGAATACTTCATTCATAAGCTTCATGAAAGCGGCAGGCGCATTACTCAGCCCAAAAGGCATGACAACAAACTCATAATGCCCATACCTTATCCGAAATGCGGTTTTCCGAACGTCATTCTCATATATCAAGATTTGGTGATACCCCGATGCCAAATCAATCTTTGAGAACCAAGTAGCGCCTCTGAGTTGATCCAATAACTCATCTATCCTTGGAAGAGGGTACTTGTTCTTTATCGTAATTCTGTTCAAGCCGCGATAATCCACGCACAGCCTGAAACTTCCGTCTTTCTTCTTAACAAATAGTACCGGTGCGCCCCATGGTGAGTTGCTTGGTCTAATGAATCCTTTCTCTAGCAACTCGCTTAGTTGCTTCTTTAACTCAGCCATTTCTGCCGGTGCCATTCGATATGGTGCCTTAAATATTGGACTTGTTCCTTGTTCAAGCTCAATCGTAAAAGAATCTCCACGAGCTGGTGGTACTCCGACTAATGCTTGGAATACATTATCAAAATCATTTACCACCGGAATATCCTTCAGTTCCGTGTTTGTTCCAACTTCCATAATGCTGATCGTAGCCAAATAGGCTTCGCATCCTTTCTCGATCATCCGTTCTACTTGGATTGCCGAGATGAGCAAACTACTTGATAAACTTCTTATTCCTTGGTAAACCAATATTTTCCCGTCTTTCTCAAAACTTACACGTCCCCGGTGACAGTCCAAGTGCGCCTTGTACTTTCTGAGCCAATCCATGCCCATGATCACGTCAGATGCCTCAACCGGACATATTATCAAATCTGCCGGCATGTATACTCCGCACACCATCACCAAAACGTTTTTGATCTTGCCCAAAGTCTTCATGACTTGGCCCCCAGGTGCTTTCACAATCCCAACGTGATCTGTGGGTTCCTTTTGGAATCCACCTTTCCCAACCATTTCCGGATTTACAAAGCAACTTGTTGCTCCGGAATCAAACAATACATGGGTTGCCACCCCACCCATTAATAAAGTCCCTACGCATTCATTTAAAATTATGCTAAGGACTAAGTCACCTTACACACATGTATTTTCTTACCGGAAATGTTAACTAATGCAAGTGTGAAACTTACCAGTGATCGAAAGTGAGGAGCTTGGGTCATTGGCTTCTCCACCCATCGAGTATACACGAGGCATCAACTCTTGTCTCTTTGGAGGCGGTGGAAGGCCATCACTTGGGCGTTTGACGGACTGCTGCCTTAGCTTTGGACATTGCATCTTGAAATGCCCCGGTTCATTGCAATGAAAACATACTTTGACTCCATTGTCAATTCCTTGATTTGGTGCCTTCACACCTTCCACAGAACACTCCCGGGCCTTATGGTCCATGCTACCACACTTAAAACACCCTCTCGAACCAGCCCTACACGTTCCCAGATGCCTTTTTCCACAAATGGGACATCCACTACTTCCACCCGCTAACTTTTCGGGGAAAGATTTCTTCACCCAATTCTTCTTTGTTTGGCCGGTTGCAAAACCGGGTTCCCCTTGTTGATTAATCCGTCTTGGTTCGCGTTTCAGCTTCACTTCTTTCTCCATACCAGCTTCTATCATTTCTGCCTTTTCAACTAGGTCCGCCAACGAAGTATAATCGCTGTTTAACAGCGGTTTTGAAGCTTCAGCCTTAGCCCACGCATGAAACGTCGAATTTGGACATGCTCCTTTTCAAGTTCTTGCCCCGCATACCGCCTAAGGTTATTAAACTCAGCTTCATATTCCCTTACCGTCTTTTCTCCTTGAGTTAAATCAAAGAATGCTCCTTCCAGCTGATCATAGGCTTCCTGTGGAAAATACTTAGCACGAAACGTTTCGCGAAAAGTTTCCCACGAATAATTCCGATTTCCCATCTTCTTAGCTTCACCTTGCCACCAAGTATGCGCATCCCCCTCTAAGTAATGGACCGCAATATCTTTCTTGTACTGATCCGGACATCAGATCGAGTCAAAATTTCTCTCAAGACGACTCATCCACTCGTCCGCTTCAATAGGCTTTGCACCACCAGCAAAATACCCAGTTCCCCACTTCTGCATGTGATCCATCATTTTCAGATACGATGGGATCCTTAGCCGCACCACTTCCTCTTCAGGATTGGCTTCCGACTCCTTATTAACCACCGGCGGTGGTTCCATTAAGAGAACAACCCAGCACGGCTTAATCGCCAAAAGTTGCCCCAGCAAGCATTCCCAACGGTCCATTTTCCTGCTCGAGTTTCAACACGCTTCCAACAGGTCCATTTCTCATCTGAGTTTCCCCAACGTTCAGCATTGGCTAGTTCAGTATAATTACTCTTGGCCATCTGCATATAACCGTTGTTACTAAGATTTTTTTAGCACTAACTTTAATTCACACCCATAAAACAATAAGCCTTACCGTGAGACATTGGCATTGGAAGGATGGTATTTTTCCCACAAACCCGCTTCATACTTAGATTATGTCCTAGAATCAAACACGCCCGATACCAAACTGTAAAGCCCCAATCCGAATCCTTCCGTTATCGAACAAAGGTTTTTACTTACTCATCCGAACTAACCCGAAAAATCATCCATTAACCGGTTAGATCCATTACTTGTCCATTCCCGGACCTATTAATTCACAAACTTACTTCGCGTGATGGTTCATTCTAGACAAGTCATTTCCATAGTATAAACGTTTTAACATTCCATTCATTTATTAAACATCAGTTCTAGTACAACGGTAAGTTCACTATAAGCTATTACATCGTTTAAACTAGACCTTACATGCTACCCTTGAAATACCATCCCATCCTGCTCCATTGCCTTTTGTCTCACGTGCTCTGTGTCCACTTATTCATTCATACACTCCGTACCGGCATCACAAAGGAGGCCTAAGCAAACGAATTTGCTTAGTGAGAGCGGTCCTCCCGTCCCACTAGGCTCAAATCAAGAAAACGGATCCATACATATAATCATTAAGTCTACATATGCAAATCATCATAACGTATTCATCAAGCATGGGAATCCCAACTACCGAAGCAATGGTTCGATCCATCGAGCCTCGCAAGCCTCGCCTCCTGCCGCATTTCATGGATCTAGACTCCTGTAGAGCTCATTCCCCATCAAGACAATTATACGTTCCATAATCATAACCATGACATGCATCATCACTATCAATCGATTGTCTAGCTAGACTAACAATTCTATGCACAACATACGACCCAAGACTGAGCCACGATCACGCACTCACCTTTGATACTTGGTTAATTTTTCCGCTTAATGGATCGCCCCTTTGATCGTTTCCGTGATTACTCGCACGCCCCAACACTCCCGGTAATCATCAGTATTTTTACCATTAATTCCTTCCTTAGGCAAAATATCGATATTTACTCTTAAATAACCGACAATTACCTTGATTACTCGATAAGATCCACTAATTGCCCGTGAACTCGGTATCGCTATCGGTAATCCACCACCAATACTTGGTACTTCTTTTCAAATACTCGGTGCCTCTTCACCAATCCTTGGTAATTCTTCACCGAACCTCGGTCTCGACAATACTTGGCTTTTTCTCGATCAGTTCTCCCTTTTAATCGGGTATCTCTCTTTCGGTTGTTCTTACGCGCGAGAGAATGAGAGAATGATCATGGGTATTTATAAAACTCGTTCCAGCCACCTACCACGCGTTCAAGCCAGTCAAACACGCGTACCAGCGCTCCAGCCACTTTTTCCGCATTTTCCAACATTTCGGATGTTTGTTCCCACCAGCCATTAAACACGCCCATCACGCCGTATCCAGCTACCAAACCGCCGCATTCACGCTCCCCCAGCCACAATTTCCCCAATTGTCAAGTATTCCGGCCGTTTGTTCCCTCCAGCGCTACACGCCAGATCACGCCGCACTAACGTGGTTCCCCAGCCATGACTTTTCTCCAAGATTTTAAGTCAGATTTCGGCCGTAGGTTCCAACCAGCCGCCGCTCCTTACATTTCCAGCCGAGATCCATGAATTTTTCTCGATGCCACCAACCGCTTCTAGATGCCGCCCTTTACATGAATCCAGTCCCATGATTCGCACCCGCACCCATTTTCACTTAGCGATTATTCTTTTTCCCACCAACCGATTTATGAATCGATAGTCGGTTCCATCAATCCGTCCCATTCAAGCTAAGTAGTGAGTAGTTGCTTAAGTTTGTTAGTACGCTTTTCTTCGGCTTGTCGATGAAGAAGGAGATTGCTGTTTCTTTGGGTTTATTGGGTTTGGATGCCGGAGGCCTAGTCGTTGGGCCGTGGATATGGGCTTGGGTATGGGTTTGGTTTTTTTGTTGAGAAATGCATTGGTATGTAGCCATTTCTCTTGGTTGACTAAGGAGCATCGGTCTTGGTTATTAAATCGCCTTGGAATTTTGAAATACAATCGACTATGGATAAAACTTCTTTCTTAATAGGGAGTAGTTTTTTGTGGTCCTAACCAGACACCGAATGAAATCTAACTATAGACTCATGGTTATTGCCTCGAAGGATTTGCTTAAGGATTCCCCAAAACCTAATTCGTAAGCATCAGCTTTACTATCATAGCCGCATCAGATGAGGGATGACTAGGCATGGTAAAGTCTTAATCTTTTGTTCGATATCCCGAACTAGACTAGTATGTAAACCAGACTATGAAACAGGGTTTTTTAGACGTTGGAATAAAGGTTGATAGTTTTTCTAATATTAGGAAAGAAATCTGAAATATAATTCGACATCCCAAAAACCTTGTAATTATTGTTTTTCTTTTATCTCGCCTCGAAATTTATCCGCAAACTCTATCGATCTTGAAATAGGTGTTATTGTTTTTGATATATATCGGGGCCTAAGAATCTTATCTTAGTCTGGAATAAATGCATCTTTTTTAATTAAACTACTAAACCACTTATTCTTGGATTATTTGTAAAAATGTATGTAAATGTTCAAGTGTCGATCTATCGAGTTGGAATAGATTAAGACATCATCTATGTAAACAATTGTAAATATCGAGTAATTATTGAATATATTGTTCATTATATTTTGGAATTCATAAGGTGCATTCTTAAGACCAAATGGCATAACATTCCATTCATAATGTCCGAATGGGACAAGTGAATGCTGTTTTATACTTGTCTTTTTTATCTATCCCAATTTTCCAAAATCCAGATTTCATATCAAATTTACTAAATACCTTTGCATTGTATAATCTTTTTTAATAGATCTCTTTTATTGGATATTGATACCTAATCCATTGTAATATTTCATTTAATGGTTTATAGTTGATAACTAATCTTGAGCTCCTCGCTCTTTTCTCGCTTGTTTATTAACATAAAAGTTTAACAAGACCAAGGGACTTGGATGGCCTAATTAATTTCTTGCTTATCAAATCTTGAATTTCTTTTTTACAAGTTTCTAATAGTTCATGGTTCATTTGGATAGGTCTAGCTTTTGCTGGAATATTTCTTTCATTAAAATCTTTTTCATAGGGTAGTTGAACTATGTGTTGCTTTTTTCCCAAAATGCATTCGAAATTTTGCTAATTTTTGATTTTATTAATTATTTGAGGGTTTGATAATTGTTCTTAAATTCTTTTATAGGATATTTCTTCTCAAGATGTTAAATATGTTTTTTTCTTTATTAGTTATTAAATTTACCGCTTTATGGATAGTATGATGTTGCAATTCCATTACTTTTTAGTTTTAATCGGTGATAAAAACTTGAATAATAATTTAGCACCTACTACTTTAGTTGTAATACCTTCTTGATTAACTTTAAATGGATAAATTTGGGTAAAGAATGGGGTTCCTAAAATAACTTCTTGAGTTAAATTTCTTACTAAAATAAATTGGTTTTAAAACAATAACCATTATTGCATATCCTTACATTGGGTAATTTATAATTAACCTTTAAACTACTACCATTAGCACCACTAAGTCTTTCGGTAGTTTTCTCATAGTATTTAGTTGGTATAAGTCCTTCTTTAATACAATTATAATCTGCTCCCGTATCTAATAAGGCTATTATATCTATTTGATAATTATGGCTTATATTCAAAGTTATTTGCGTATACCATTTTTGATAGTTTATCTTGTTTATGATTTGAATATACTCATTATCATCTTCTTGTTTATCTTCTTCTTGTATTTGCTTACTAGAAGAAGCCTTAGATTTTGGAGTAATATTTTCATTCTTCATATCTTTCAATTCTATTAAAGATAGTTTTGCATTAATTTGTAGTTGATCTAAATGTTGTTGGTTAACCGCTATTTGAAGTTCTTTTTACTTGTGATTTTAATTGTTTAATTTCACTTTGTAGTTCTCCTGTAGTTACTTGTTTGAATAAACTTTGACTTGGATATTTTTGAAATATCTTGTTTAAGCTAAAATGGTTCGGGTGATGATAGTTGATTTTCCTGTTGAATAATTTCTTTTTAATTTCATTAGATAATCCTTTTTAGTCTCCGGATCATCTATTTTATCTATGATATCTAACAGAAATTTCTTATCTACTTCTTTTGTTATAACATTTATCTGTTTACAATTGCATAAATCATCTATCAACTCTTGAGATTCGTTGACGAGTCGCTGAGTTTTCTATTATATCTAAGTTATTTTCACTATTAGTTTTATTACTAGTATTACTTGTTTCCGAATCTGAAATAAGTAATTTGGTTAATTTATCTTGGATATCAGGTTGATCTTTTGAATATTTCATTAATTTTCTTTTTCATTTTGGATTCATTAGAATTATGACCTGGTCGCTTGCAATTCCAACGGACTACCTTGTCTTTAGTATTTTTAGTGTAGCCTTATTTTTTTGCATAAAATGGATTATGAGGTTTCTTAGAAAAATTCCTTTTGTTATAAAAAAGGTTTTGAATAACTGACTTGTTGTTTATGCTTTAAACGCTTAACTCTAGAAGGTGGATTTAAACGCTCATAACCATATTGTTCACGTAATGAACCCATGGTTAATCCAAATTTTATTTTATCAGTTTTTGCTTATCTTTATGATCTTGGCGATTTGTAATCCTTCCTTTTTAACAAATGCAAATAATTGACTATAAGTGATGTTATTCCAAGGAATAGCATCTCCGCTTGAATAATCCTTTAATTTACTAATTACTTTTTTCTGCAAAGAATGATGGTAATCCAGAGATAAACCGTTTTTCCGTATGGTTGGTTACAATCATTTCTTTTGAAATATGTTTGCCATAAATATATCTTTTATACCATTTAAAATCTCCTAAGGTCGGACATCTAAGATTGGTTAATATTAATTTTTTTGCTTACTAATTTTTCTTAGGGTTACCAATGAAATGCATAGTTATAGTATGGATTAATACTTATAGCGCTTTTAGACTTCTACCTCTTCAAGGAAGCCATCCGCATCTTCTACTTGTTTAATTTCTACATGATTCAAAATAGAATCTTGAGTAATACGATCTAATGCATTATCCCACTAATATTTTAATGCTCCATTAAAACCAGCTATTAATAAAACACATCCTTGTTTATCACTTAAGCCTTTTGCTTTATACGCAATTTCGGCTGTTCCCATTTCTTGGAATAAATTCATCATTTCATATTCTGATCTACCATCTAAATTCCACTCATATACACCTTCACCGGTATATACGTTTTGTGAGAATTTATGATGTTCTTCATATAATAAGTCTAGTGGAGTATGTTTTGGATAATATGGTTTTCTTGAATTCATAAATTTATTTCTTACTCTATTAATTTCTTGATTAGTTTCTGATTCCATTGATAGGTTATCTTCGTTATTATCTATAGTATTGAGACCTTTTCCTTTATCCATATTGTCTAATCGCTTGGATATCGATTCGAGTATTTCATTTTCGGAAATTTGACCTTATGGGTCATAGGTTTGAATAGAGATTGAGTAATCGAAGAGAATGGATGTTGAATACCATTGTCTATTTTAGGTTCCAACTTAATTTCTAATTTTTCATCAATATGATCAATTTGTTTAGATATTGTATGCAATATTTGACTTTGATAATTATTTTGTTCATAAACCGATTTAATATCCGAGGCGATAATAGGTTCTTTATCGTCTCTATTTGCACCAGTTTTAAAAGGTTTTGCTAATATTTTCTTATCACTTGTTTTAATCTTTAAATCTTTTAATGGAGGATGAATCGATTTCGATTTTTCTCCACTAATAGATTCCCATTCTTGACTTAAACTTGTATATGTATTAATTGTTCTAAATGGATAATCAATGTTATTAGCTATTACGGATGTTTCAAACCATATAAAGAATGGAATATTAATTTCTTTTTTTATTCATACATTTATACCATTCTTCTCTATAAAATGTGGTTAATTCTTTAGAGAATGCTTTAAAATACCATAATCGCTTTTCTTGATTATCTTCCTAATAAAAAGTCTTTTTTGATGTATTGTTTATCAATTTCAAATTCTTTTGAAATAACATTTATTGATTTAAAATCAGAATGAGTGGGTGATGTTGATAAAGATCGGTTTTAGGTTCAGCAATAGTGTAGTAAAATTAATTTTTTCTTGATTAATCGATCGTTGAATAATTTCTTCTTCCGACTCAAGTACTGGCTTGACCAGACCTGAATTCAGAGAAAGAAGCTCTTGACATATATGGACTAATTCTAGGTGGTAATGGTTCTCTAAAAGATCCGGATTGTAAAAGTATTTTACCATCGGTTCTTTCTATGATTTTTAAAATACTTTTTGTTCAAAGTTTCTAGGGGTCGAGTAATATCAATTTGCCATTGATCCGGAATAGTTATTTCAGACCATTTTAATTGTTTAGGTGCGTAAGTCGCTGTTGGAGTATCTTTACTATGAACCGCTAGAATAGGGTTTCTCCTTTTTCATCTTGTAATAAACATCTAGGATTAAACCCAGATGTTGATTGCTTAAAGTATACACTGTACAATAGTAAGTATCCGTGTTCATCATTTTCAAATTTCATTTCGGTAAGTGAATATTTAAAACTAAAGTATTGAGTATGGTTGGATCATGTAAACTTACTTGATAATTTGGAGCGCAATTAAAGTAAACTGCACCGCAGCATAAATTTGATTGAACGGCTCCCAATACAGAGTCTTCAAATTTGAGTAAAGTCCTATCCCTCAATAACATAAGAATAGGAGAATCAATACCGGTTCTTGATAATGGTTTAATAGCTATTTGAATTAAACCGAGTGAAGATAATTAAATCCTTTTTGTTTATATTTATCTAAGGTTATTGAAGATAATAATTTAATTTCTTCAAACTCGCTTTCTAAGGAAAGGGTTCGTTCATGTTCTTTTATTGAATAAGCAGTTCTAAAATCAAAAGTACCGATTTGATAAATAATTTCTGGATTAACACGAGGTAATTGATTTTGCATAATAGATTGATTAAACGAAGTAATTTTTATATAATTTCCTTGAATTAATCATATGCTAAGCAGATGATCTATCTTGCTTATTTCTAAAATACTTTCTAATCGAGATGCCATGATGACTCAATCTATATCTAGACTCATTAAGAATTTCACTAACCAAGGAATAGACTCTCAAAGCATCTTACCAACGGTCTTACTCGCCCCACGTGACTTAATGCCCGAACACCAGCTCTCTAGAGGGTTCTAGAACTAGGTAGTGGATCCTAAATAGATCTAGAGTTTAGATCGGTTAAAATAGAATCTAAGATTTTAAAAATGTTTTAAAAATAAAACAAGGTTTCAAACCGCTATAAGAGATGAAATCCGGATACTATCGATTTAACGAGGGTACAAATACGGAAGTGCAACCACACGATAAGTCGAAGGAGCCAAGATTGGTCCAAGACTCAGGTTCCCGCTGTTCAGATTAGAGGCTTCCGCAGAATGACCTTCTAACGGAGACTAATATTTTTGCTTAAACGTTTTTGATTCCTTTAAAAATCAAAACGGTTTTAGACTACTTGGCTCTGATACCAAAATAAACAGGATCGGATCATCAGAATTTCTGATTTGCAAGATCGGATAAACCGCAAAGCATATTTTTCTTAATTAACCTAATAAGAATGTCTAATAAGAAAAAGAAAGACGTAAACCGGGTAAACTTTATTTATTTCTTGAAATAGCTTACAAAATAAGATTCAAACTTTGAATACAAAGGATGAAGGTTGAAATACTAACTTGAAAACCAAGGAGAAAGTATTGACAGAGAGAGAGCGAAGATTTTGAGAGACGCTCTAAAATGGCTCGAGAGAATGAGGTCTTGAGTCCTTCTTTATAGAGGTCGAAGCCGATCTCGATTAATCGCGGGTCACATGTCTCTTTTAATTATTGTTTAATTCGACGGTTGAGCCTTCGACTAATCGACGGGTTGAAGAGAATGAAATGATTCTTTGTTTTCAGAGGTTTTGATTAGTGTTTTCATGTGTCTACGCATTTAATATAACCGGATAAAATAGGTATGCCGATAACAGAGATACAAACAAAGGAAATACGATATACAAATAAGAATCGAGAACAACCAGGTAAAACCAGGTAGTTGTACTTTGGAAAACTTGGTAAGATTTGGTAAACCGGATACTTGGTCGACTTGGTTGACTTTGAGGTAAATTCGTCATTTTATTGTTTTGAGGAGTATAGCAGAATAATGAAGAGTATTTAGAATGAAACATGACAAATTAAGAGTATTGTGGATTTTGACCCCATCTGAACGGCCATGCCTTAACTAATTTCATTACAAAAAAAAAAAAAACAACCACTTAAAAATAGCAATAATTAGAATAAAAAGATGTGAGATAACATTTGAAGCAGCGATCGTTGACACCGACGAAGGTGAATCTCGTCTCTCCGTGCCTTGTTCAGATTGATTCATCATTTGATAGTTCGAAAGTCAAATTCTAAAACTCCCCGAAAGTCTGATCATCTCGAGGGTTGCGAATTTTGTTAGGTTTTGTTTTGGGGCCACCTCATCTTCTAAGAACATCAATTTCTGAGCTACGTGGCTTCATTAGCTACCACATTCGGTTGTTTGGTTTGGTTAGGTTGTCTGAAACCCAGAAAAAGTAGGTTTGAAAATGGCATAGGCAACACCAAGGTGTGTCTCAATCTTCCCTTAGTTCTTGATTTCACCCGTAATCTTAGTGATTTCGGTTCTAATTTTTATCAGCTTTCTTCTGAGTTTTGTAGATATGCCTTAGTTACTGGAGCAAACAGAGGAATTGGAGATATGTAGAAAATTAGTGAGCAAAGGGTGAGAAAAGGGATTTGGAATTGGAGATATGTAGAAAATTAGCGAGCAAAGGGTGAGAAAAGGAGATTTGAAGCTGTTGAGACTCTGAAGATAGAGCTTGGAGTTTCTGATCAAAGTCTTGTCTTTCATCAGCTAGATGTCTCTGATCTTGCTAGTACCACATCTCCTGCTGAGTTTATGAAAACTAAATGTGGAAAACTCTATATCTTGGTATGATTAGTTATTCTCTTTGATCGGTTTACTCTGACAGGTCGTAGATTTTACAACTCCAGATCTGGTTTGATAAGAAATTGCTCCTTACTGTCAGCTCTTGACTAGAAAGCTAGTGCCTTTAGTGATTGATCTGTTCCTATTAGACGAGTGATTGACAGTTGTAGCAGTGTTTAATCTAATAGCTCTGAAAACGGAAAGAATCAGAGACATAATGGTGCCCGTGTTACGTTCGTCTAGCTAGTTCCTGAATTGTACCATTTTTTGTGTAATTTTGAGTCATGCTTTTACAGATCAATAATGCAGGTGTTGATGCCCTAAGTGCTGGGACAGGAACAGTATGTTTGTTATACATTAGACCTCATCATAGATACAATATCGATAAATCTTTGTTAAGTCAACAATCTATTCTGCGATTTATAAGATGAAGAAAGAAAAACATAATTTCTGGTCGGCAAATGAAATGCTTTTGGGAGGTCAAAGAAATAAGTTAACAATGATAAAGCCGATTAAGCCTGCAAAAGGATAAAGCAAAAAAACTAGATTCGAACAAGTCGGAGTTACAAAATCTGATAAACGGAAAGATATATAATACATAAATCCGGGTCTTGCCGAACATATTATCCAATCAAACGGAAGAAAACAGAAAAAGATTAGACGCTCTCTCCGAAAGATCTAGAGCGAGAAGAGAGAGAGAGAGAGCTACCTTAATAGCAAAAAAAATTATAGATCGATCATATTCACTTCAATTATTATTTATTTTTTCTCCAAATTTTTATCATTCCGACAAGAAGAAGAAAACGGAAAGGATCCGTAAAAGCAAAACGAAACAGAGCAAACTAAAAAAACTATAATCAAACAGAGTAAACTTATTTGATTAATCATATAACATTTTTTATATACAAAAATAATTATCGACGATGCAAAATAAATCAGTGATGGGTGCTTCTACTACGAGAAATCATTTATAAAACAACTTTTAGAGAGAAACCCCCACCACAAATTTATATTTGCAACCGGATTTTTCTTGAAGAGAAAATATAGAGAAAGAATAGAGATGAGTATCCGAGCTGAATAGAGAAGAAAACGAAAAGAGTATAAAAAGGAAATTATGTGTTTTTTTCAATTATAGGACCATTAGATTGTTTTTATGTGGACCGTTAGATTGCCATCCGCATGAAAAACAAACTAACCAATGGAAAAATTCTTTGATAACTCGAGATGAGAAGTAAAACCTGCAGACCGAGAGCCGGACGATGTGGTAGAAGACAGTTTGAGCACTCGGGTTGATCCATTTGAGATCCCCGGAGACTCAGAGGATGCATTCCCACCGTAACAGCGCATCGCCAATCATTCAGCTTTTTTCTTCATCCTTTCAGAGAAAAGAAGATCGACCAATCGCACCAACTTTAAATCCTCCGCTTCAACCACCGAATCGACACTCTCGTCAGATAAAGATCTCCAAACGCTTACTTGCTTCTTCCTCTTGTCGCCTGGACAAATAAGATATTCCCCGGATTATTCAAATATGTCAAAGATATTCCTCGTGGACCGAATAACACACTTTGGAAGAAGGTACGGTGGAAAGAAGATGGTTGATAGCAGGGTGCTTCTAAGGGTGAATAAGGCGAGGTGGTGGACGGAAGGAGAGGATACAGCAGGGTTCACTGAGCCAAGAAGAGATCGGTAGAATGTAACCACCATTTCTTTCGAAGAGGAACTTCGAGATCAAAAGACCTGTGGGTCAAGGGAGACAAATGGATACTATTCCTCCCGGGGTGAGCCATGACACATCGGTGAAAAAAGGATGTGTAGGAATCCCTTCTTTCAGCCATTGAACCCTGGACTTTTGCCTGAAAAAACTCCTCAAGGGCGGAATCAAGGTGCTTCCAATGGGTCCGCAGCAGCCCACCTCGAGATTAGAAGAATGGGGTCCGATAGAAGATTAGCTGGCCTCCTCAAGAGAAGAAAATGCTTCGCAAGGCTGTTGAATCCGACCAAATCCTCTTTATTTAACTGCTTACAAAGCAAGACTCCCCACCAACAAGGCCCCTGGTCCCGACGGTTTCCCAATTGACTTCTACCATTCCTCTTGGTCTATCATTGCCTCTGATGTCATTTCAGCAGTTCAAGAGTTTTTCAGGTCTGGGAAACTTCTCAAGCAGCTGAATGCCACGGCCTTATCACTGATTCCCAAGGTCACAGGAGCGGTGGACCTCAAAGATTTTCGTCCCATCTCTTGCTGCAACCACTTCTATAAGATCATATCCTCCATTCTTGCATGGCGACTTCAGCTCTTCCTTTCGCAAGCTGTTCAGCCTAACCAAGTGGGATTCATCAAAGGACGCCAGCTTTGTGAGAATATCCTCCTTGCTTCTGAACTTATCAGCGACTTCAACAAACACGGCCCCACCTCTCGTGGTTGCATTAAGATCGGCTTAACCAAAGCATTCGATAACCTTCACTGGGACTTCATCCTCCAACTCCTTAGAGCTTTTGATCTCCCTGAAACCTTCATTGGTTGGATCCGCAATGTATTACTCTCCCGCCTTACTCCATCAACTTCAATGGCGAATTGACCGGTTACTTTCAAGGGCGTAAGGGTTCTACGCGGGAAACCCCATTTCTCATTTCTATTCGTCCTTCCATGGATGTCCTCTAAGCCGCCTTGATGCAGCCGCCGCCCGGTGATATTCGCTTCCACCCATCTTGTCTCAACCCGGTGATAACTCACCCATCTTTTGCCGATGATATGTTGATTTTCTTTTATGGTTCTGATCACTCCTTGAGGGGTATTCTTTCTGTTTTTGATGATTTTTTCAGGATGTCAGGCTTGGGTATCAATCTTTTTAAGTCTACCCTCTTTCTCGATGGCAATGACCCCGATTACCTTCACGAGATGGCTATCAGATTCGGCCTCTCGAAGGGCACCTTCCCTGTTAAATCTTTAGGTGTCCCTCTACTCCCCAACAAGATGCGCCCTCAGGACTTCAAACCCCTTACCGAGCCCCTCAACTCAAGATTTACTTCTTGCACCAACCGCCACTTATCCTTTTTCGGTCGTCTCCAGCTAATCCAATCAGTAATCTATTTCGCTAGAACTTTTGGGCCTCTATCTTCATGCTCCCGAACTCTTGCCTTCTCACCATCGAAAAGCTTTGTAATGTTTTCCTTTGGCCTGGCTCCACCTCTCGCTTGTTGGAACTCTGTTTGTTCTCCCAAGAGTTCTGGTGGTCTAGCCTCCGCGCCTAGCTAAGTAGAATAATGTTCTCGGACTCAAACTCATTTGGCTCATTCACCCAAGCAGGCTCCTCCGGGTCTCCCGGGTCAAATCTCATCTGATCGGCTCCCATTCTTTTTGGGATATCTCTCCTCCCACCTTCACGGTAGCTGGATGTGGCGTCAGATCCTCAAGCTCCGCCACACTGTGAGGCCCTTTCTTATGTCGCATTGGTACGGGTAACACTTGCTCTTTTTGGCAGGACAACCGACAGGATGGGGACCCCTTATCATCTTGCTCGCCATCAAAACACTCGCCTCATCGCATCCCCCTGGGATGCCATCGCTTCAGCAATCCAACACGGCCATTGGCGTATTTCCTCCTGGAGCCGAAACCATTTGATATCTTTTCTCCGCAGTATCCTCCCGCCTGCCGACACCTTGTTCCATCCTTCAAACAAGGATTCCTTCTCATGGACCGCAGGAATAGACGAGGCTAACTGTAAAGCCCCAATCCCGGAATCCTTCCGTTACCAGAACAGTGCTTTACTTACTCATCCGAACTAACCCGGAAAATCATCCATTAACCGGTTAGATTCATTACTTGTCCATTCCCGGACCTATTAATTCATAAACTTACTTCGCGTGATGGTTCATTCTAGACAAGTCATTTCCATAGTATAAACGTTTTAACATTCCATTCATTTATTAAACATCGGTTCTAGTACAACGGTAAGTTCGCTATAAGCTATTACATCGTTTAAACTAGACCTTACATGCTACCCTTGAAATACCATCCCATCCCGTTCCATTGCCTTTTGTCTCACGTGTTCGCTTCCACTTATTCATTCATAGACTCAGTACCTGCATCACAAAGGAGGCATAAGCAAACGATTTGCTTAGTGAGAGCGGTCATCCCGTCTCACTAGGCTCAAATCAAGAAAAACGATCCATACATATAATCATTAAGTCTACATATGCAAATCATCATAACGGATTCATCAAGCACGGGAATCCTAACTACCGAAAGCAGTCGTTCCGATCCATCGAGCCTCGGCAAGCCTCAAGGCTCCCAAGCCGCATTCATGGATCTAGACTCCCGTAGAGCTCATTCCCCATCAAGACAATTATACGTTCCATAATCATAACCATGACATGCATCATCACCATCAATCGATTGTCTAGCTAGACTAACAATTCTATGCACAACATACGACCCAAGACTGAGCCACGATCACGCACTCACCTTTGATACTTGGTTAATTTTTCCGCTTAATGGATCGCCCCTTTGATCGTTTCCTTGATTACTCGGTACGTCCCAACACTCCCTGGTAATCATCGTTATTCTTTACCATTAATTCCTTCCTTAGGCAAAATATCGATATTTACTCTTAAATAACCGACAATTACCTTGATTACTCGATAAGATCCACTAATTGCCCGTAACTCGGTATCGCTATCGGTAATCCACCACCAATACTCGGTACTCTTTCACAAATACTCGGTGCTCTTCACCAATCCTTGGTAATTCTTCACCGAACTCGGTTTCCTCGACAATACTTGGCTTTTCTCGATCAGTTCTCTCTTTTAATCGGTATCTCTCTCTTTCGGTTGTTCTTACGCGCGAGAGAATGAGAGAATGATCATGGGTATTTATAAAACTCGTTCCAGCCACCTACCACGCTGCTCAAGCCAGCAAACACGCCGCATTCACGCTCTAGCCGTCACTTTTTCCGTATTTTCCAACATTTTGGCTGTTTGTTCCCACCAGCCACTAAACACGCCTATCACGCGTATCCAGCCACCAACCACGCGTACCACGCATTCCCAGCCGCAATTTCCCCAATTGTCAAGTATCCCGGCTGTTTGTTCCCTCCAGCCTTACCGAACGTCATTCTCATCTATCAAGATTTGGTGATACCCTGATGCCAAATCAATCTTTGAGAACCAAGTAGCGCCTCTGAGTTGATCCAATAACTCATCTATCCTTGGAAGAGGGTACTTATTCTTTATCGTAACTCTGTTCAAGCCGCGATAATCCACGCACATCCTGAAACTTCCGTCTTTCTTCTTAACAAATAGTACCGGTACGCCCCATGGTGAGTTACTTGGTCTAATGAATCCTTTCTCTAGCAACTCGCTTAGTTGCTTCTTTAACTCAGCCATTTCCGCTGGTGCCATTCGATATGGTGCCTTAAATATTGGACTTATTCCTTGTTCAAGCTCAATCGTAAAAGAATCTCCACGAGCTGGTGGTACTCCGACTAATGCTTGGAATACATCCTCAAAATCCTTTACCACCGGAATATCCTTCAGTTCCGTGTTTGTTCCAACTTCCATAATGCTGATCATAGCCAAATAGGCTTCGCATCCTCTCTCGATCATCTGTTCTGCTTGGATTGCCTAGATGAGCAAACTACTTGATAAACTTCTTATTCCTTGGTAAACCAATATTTTCCCGTTCTTCTCAAAACTTACACGTCCCCGGTGACAGTCCAAATGCGCCTTGAACTTTCCGAGCCAATCCATGCCCATGATCACGTCATATGCCTCAACCAGACATATTATCAAATCTGCCGGCATGTCTACTCCACACACCATCACCGAAACGTTTTTGATCTTGCCCAAAGTCTTCATGACTTGGCCCCCAGCTGCTTTCACAATCCCAACGTGATCTGTGGGTTCCTTTTGGAATCCACCTTTCCCAACCATTTCCGGATTTACAAAGCAACTTGTTGCTCCGGAATCAAACAATACATGGGTTGCCACCCCACCCATTAATAAAGTCCCTACGCATTCATTTAAAATTATGCTAAGGACTAAGTCACCTTACACACATGCATTTTCTTACCGGAAATGTTAACTAATGCAAGTGTAAAACTTACCAGTGATCGGACGTGAGGAGCTTGGGTCATTGGCTTCTCCACCCATCGAGTATACATGAGGCATCAACTCTTGTCTCTTTGGAGGTGGTGGCAGGCCATCACTTGGGCGTTTGACGGACTGCTGCCTCAGCTTTGGACATTGCATCTTGAAATGCCCCGGTTCATTGCAATGAAAACATACTTTGACTCCATTTTCAATTCCTTGATTTGGTGCCTTCACACCTTCCACGGAACACTCCCGGGCCTTGTGGTCCATGCTACCACACTTAAAACACCCTCTCAAACCAGCCCTACACGTTCCCAGATGCCTTTTTCCACAAATGGGACATCCACTACTTCCACCTGCTAACTTTTCGGGGAAAGATTTCTTCACCCAATTCTTCTTTGTTTGGCCGGTTGCAAAACCGGGTTTCCCTTGTTGATTAATCCGTCTTGGTTCGCGTTTCAGCTTCACTTCTTTCTCCATACCAGCTTCTATCATTGCTGCCTTTTCAACTAGGTCCGCTAACGTAAGTATAATCGCGGGTTTAACAGCGGTTTTGAAGCTTCAGCCTTAGCCCACGCATGAAACGTCGAATTTGGACATGCTCCTTTTCAGTTCCCACCCATACCGCTTAAGGTTATTAAACTCAGCTTCATATTCCTTACCGCCTTTTCTCCTTGAGTTAAATCAAAGAATGCTCCTTCCAGCTGATCATAGGCTTCCGTGGAAAATACTTAGCACGTAAACGCTTCTCTTATTAAAGTTTCCCATGAATAATTCCGATTCCCATCTTCTTAACTTCACCTTGCCACCAAGTACGCGATCCCCTAAGTAATGGACCGCAATATCTTTCTTGTACTGATCCCGACATCGGATCGAGTCAAAATTCTCTCAAGATGACTCATCCACTCATCCGCTTCAATAGGCTTTGCACCACCCGCAAAATACCCAGCCCCCACTTCGCATGTGATCCATCATTTTCAGATACGAGGATCCTTAGCCGCACTTCCTCTTCGGGATTGGCTTCCGCTCCTCATTAACCACCGGTGGTTCCATTGGTGCAGGAACAACCGCCGGCAATCTTGCCAAAACTTGAGCAAGCATTCCCAACACGGCTTCAAGCCCAACAGGTGCCCCAAAGAACACCCGCGCTCCCAACACCATTGTCGTTACCAGCTTGGTTCACGCTTCCAAAGAACGGGTCCATTTTCCTCGCTCGAGTTTCAACACGCTCAGCATTGGCCGAAGTTCTCATCAGTTACCCCACCGCTCCTTCTCGCCATTTGGTTACTTGGCCATCTCAAGATATAACCGTTCGTTACTAATATAGTTTTATCACTAACTTTAATTCACACCCATAGAACAATAAGCCTTACCGTGAGACATTGGCATTGGAAGGATAGTATTTTTCCCACAAACCCGTTTATACTTAGACTATGTCCTAGAATCAAACACGCTCTGATACCAAACTGTAAAGCCCCAATCCTAGAATCCTTCCGTTACCGGAACAGTGCTTTACTTACTCATCCGAACTAACCCGGAAAATCATCCATTAACCGGTTAGATCCATTACTTGTCCATTCCTGGACCTATTAATTCATAAACTTACTTTGTGTGATGGTTCATTCTAGACAAGTCATTTCCATAGTATAAACGTTTTAACATTCCATTCATTTATTAAACATCGGTTCTAGTACAACGGTAAGTTCGCTATAAGCTATTACATCGTTTAAACTAGACCTTACATGCTACCCTTGAAATACCATCCCATCCCGTTCCATTGCCTTTTGTCTCACGTGCTCCGTTTCCACTTATTCATTCATAGACTCAGTACCTGCATCACAGAGGAGGCATAAGCAAATGAATTTGCTTAGTGAGAGCGGTCATCCCGTCTCACTAGGCTCAAATCAAGAAAACGTATCCATACATATAATCATTAAGTCTACATATGCAAATCATCATAACGTATTCATCAAGCATGGGAATCCCAACTACCGAGCAGTCGTTCCGATCCATCGAGCCTCGCAAGCCTCAAGGCCCCAAGCGCATTCATGGATTTAGACTCAGAGAGCTCATTCCCCATCAAGACAATTATACGTTCCATAATCATAATCATGACATGCATCATCACTATCAATCGATTGTCTAGCTAGACTAACAATTCTATGCACAACATACGACCCAAGACTGAGCCACGATCACGCACTCACCTTTGATACTTGGTTAATTTTTCCACTTAATGGATCGCCCCTTCGATCGCTTCCGTGATTACTCAGACGTCCCAACACTCCCGGTAATCATCAAGCATTTTACCATTAATTCCTTCCTTAGGCAAAATATCGATATTTACTTTAAATAACCGACAATTACCTTGATTACTCGATAAGATCCACTAATTGCCCGTGTATCGCTTATCGGTAATCCACCACCAATACTTGGTACTTTTCGCAAATACTCGGTGCTCTTCACCAATCCTTGGTAATTCTTCACCGAACTCGGTTTCTCGACAATACTTGGCTTTTCTCGATCAGTTCTCCTTTTAATCGGATCTCTTTCAGCTTGTTCTTACGCCAGAGAATGAGAGAATGATCACGGGTATTTATAAAACTTGTTCCAGCCACCTACCACGATTCCAGCCAGTCAAACACGCTGCACCACGCTCCAGCCGCCACTTTTTCCGCCTTTTCCAACATCCCGGATGGTTGTTCCCACCAGCCATTAAACACGCCCATCACGCGTATCCAGCTACCAACCACGCCGCATTCACGCGCTCCCAGCCACAATTTCCCAATTGTCAAGTATTCCGCCGTTTGTTCCTCCAGCCGCTACACGCCGTATCACGCTACACGGTTCCCAGCCATGACTTTTCCGCGATTTCCAAGGGATTTCGCGTGTGTTCCAACCAGCCGTCGTTCCTACATTTCAGCGCCGAGATCCATGAATTTTTCTCGATGCCACCAACCGTTCTAGATGCCGCCTTTACATGAATCCAGTCCCATGATTCGCACCAGACCCATTTTCACTTAGCGATTATTCTTTTCCCACTAACCGATTTATGAATCGATAGTCAGTTCCATCAATCCGTCCATTCAATGGGTTTTACACCACGAAATGACTGAGTTATTTTGATCGTTTTGTACATCCGGATACCCAGTTTCCAGTTCCCAACTTATCGATAATTCTCGATTTTTACTCGTCCAATGATCGAGTTTTTGTAGGAATGGATCAATCAGTCCATGCTTGCCCGAACTCCTGCCCGTAACCTGCCCAAGGGGCTTAGAGATGGGTATTACACTAACCTTCACACCGCCCCACCCAATTTCTCATCCTCTAAAACTTTTACAGCTCTCCTTCCGGTATCTACAGATGTTCCCTGGCACAAGTCAGTTTGGTTTCCGGGTCACATTCCCAAGCACGCATTCACTTGTTGGGTCATAGCTCGTGACAGAATCCCGACAAGAGACAAGATTCATCATTTCTCTCCCCAGGCCCCCGCAGCATGCATCCTATGTCAATCCTTCCCCGAGACCAGGGAGCATCTTCTCTTCTCTTGTTGTTATTCCCATACTCTCCTTATTTCTGCGTTGCATATGATTCCGCCTAATTTAGACTCCCATGCTATTTTGCAGTGGCTCCCAAGCTCGACCTCGGACCCCTCCCTGAAGCTCATTTACCACCTTCTATTTCAAGCTACTGCATACCTGCTTTGGGGGGAAAGAAATGCACGCATCCACTCCATGACCTCAAGAACCCTTTCTCAACTACTCAAGGTAATCAACACCACCGTCAAGGCCAGACTATTTGCCCTCTCACATTCCTCTCCACCGCGTGATCCTACCCTTCTGCAAACTTGGTTTGGACTTCAGGCTTTCTCCATTCCCATCAACAACCACTCAAACTTATAGCTGTACTATTTTTTCTTCACCCGGTTTTGTCCCAATTGGGTTTTCCGTGGCAAGGTTTTAATGAGGCAGCTACCTCTTCCTTCCTTTTTTTCCTCACTTCTTCTCTCTTCCTCTTCATGTATCTTCTTCTATCATTATTTCATATGTAAACTTTATCTTCTTTAATAATATTAACCTTTTTATCAAAAAAAAAAAAACACACACTTTTTGAAACCCAAAGTTTCTTTCTTGCTATGCTTTTTTTCTCATCACGAGGACATCCAAAATTGGTATGTAAAAGCATAAGTACGATTAAGTGAAAAGGAGAAAAGGAGGCACCTTCATGTATGCAGGCGTTGAAATCAAATTGATACTTTGCAAGAAAATCCATGGATGTCGTCTGGCAGAGAAATTCATGAGCTGGTGGATCAGGTGAGCTTTTGACGAGAAAATATAAAGAAATTGTGTCTGCACATATAGTCAAATCCATCAGAAAATGAAGAACACCTAACGCTATAGAGAGCGAGAAAGACTAACGGGTGAGAAACGAATGACTGAGTGTGAGAATCCCAGCGAAAGGGACAGACGCCGAACTGAACGACGGCGAATTTCTCAGCGGAGTCTTTGACTTTGAGGTATCGGACGTCGTAGCGGTCGAACTCCAAGGAGTCTCGCCACGGAGCGCTTGTAACGCCAGTCATCAGCAGCCTTCACGTGCGAACACAGATCATTCAGCATCATCTCGAAGTTTGACCTCGTCACGTGCTTCAACAGGAAAGCCCCCGTCTCCGCCGCCGTAGAGCAGAAGTGTGAACGAGCCAAAGCACTGGCGAGAGGCCTCAAAGGCCATCGCTTGTGCCAGCGCCGAAAAAATTGCTTGCCATCTGGCAAATATTTGTTTTGAAACTAGATTTTTAACATCTTGTTTTAAAATTTCTTTAGCTGATTTGCAATCAACTCTTAATAAAAACTTTTGGTTTATTAAATCGTCTTGGAATTTTTAAATACAATTGACTATGGATAAAACTTCTTTCTTAATAGTGGAGTAGTTTTTTTGTGGTCCTAACCAGACACCTGAATGAAATCTAACTATAGACTCATGGTTATTGTCTGGAAGGGTTTGCTTAAGGATTCCCCCAAAACCTAATTCAGAAGCATCAGTTTCTACTATCATAGCTGCATCAGGATGAGGGATGACTAGGCATGGTAAAGTCTTAATCTTTTGTTTGATATCCTGAACTAGACTAGTATGTAAACTAGACCATGGAACAGGGGTTTTTTGCAGACGTTGGAATAAAGGTTGGATAGTTTTTCTAATATTAGGAAGGAAATCTGAAATATAATTCAGACATCCTAAAATCCTTTGTAATTGTTTTTTTCTTTTATCTCGTCTGGAAATTTATCTGCAAACTCTATTGATCTTAAAATAGGTGTTATTGTTTGTTGATATATATTGTGGCCTAAAAATCTTATCTTAGTCTGGAATAAATGCATCTTTTTAGCCGAAACAACTAAACCACGATTCTTGATTATTTGTAAAAATGTATGTAAATGTTTGAAGTGTTGATCTATTGAGTTGGAATAGATTAAGACATCGTCTATGTAAACGATTGTAAATATTGAGTAATTATTGAATATATTGTTCATTATATTTTGGAATTCAGAAGGTGCATTCTTAAGACCAAATGGCATACCATTCTATTCATAATGTCCGAATGGGACAGTGAATGTTGTTTTATACTTGTCTTTTTCATCTATCTGAATTTGCCAAAATCCAGATTTCATGTCAAATTTACTAAATACCTTTGCATTGTATAATCTTTTTAATAGATCTCTTTTATTGGGTATTGGATACCTAATCCATTGTAATACTTCATTTAATGGTTTATAGTTGATAACTAATCTTGGAACTCCTCGTTCTTTTTCTGCTTGTTTATTAACATAAAAAGCCGAAAAAGACCAAGGGGACTTGGATGGCCTAATTAATTTCTTGCTTATCAAATCTTGAATTTCTTTTTTACAAGTTTCTAATAGTTCATGATTCATTTGGATAGGTCTAGCTTTTGTTGGAATATTTCTTTCATTAAAATCTTTTTCATAGGGTAGTTGAACTATGTGTTGCTTTCTTTCCCAAAATGCATTCGAAATTTCCGAACAAATTTGGGTAAGTAAATCATTTTCTAATTTTTTGATTTTATTAATTATTTGAGGGTTTGATAATTGTTCTTAAATTCTTTTATAGGATATTTCTTCTTGAAGATGTTGAATATGTTTTTTCTTATTAGTTATTAAATTTACTGTTTTATGGATAGTATGATGTTGCAATTCCATTACTTCTTTAGTTTTAATCGGTGATAAAAACTTGAATAATAATTTAGCACCTACTACTTTAGTTGTAATACCTTCTTGATTAATTTTAAATGGATAAATTTGGGTAAAGAATGGGGTTCCTAAAATAACTTCTTGAGTTAAATTTCTTACTAAAATAAATTAGTTTTTAAAACAATAACCATTATTGCATATCCTTACATTGGGTAATTTATAATTAACCTTTAAACTACTACCATTAGCTTCACTAAGTCTTTCGGTAGTTTTCTCATAGTATTTAGTTGGTATAAGTCCTTCTTTAATACAATTATAATCTGCTCCCGTATCTAATAAGGCTATTATATCTATTTGATAATTATGGCTTATATGCAAAATTATTTGCGTATACCATTTTTGATAGTTTATCTTGTTTATGATTTGAATATACTCATTATCATCTTCTTGTTTATCTTCTTCTTGTATTTGCTTACTAGAAGAAGCCTTAGATTTTGGAGTAATATTTTCATTCTTCATATCTTTCAATTCTATTAAAGATAGTTTTGCATTAATTTGTAGTTGATCTAAATGTTGTTGGTTAACCGCTATTTGAAGTTCTTTTACTTGTGATTTTAATTGTTTAATTTCACTTTGTAGTTCTCCCGTAGTTACTTGTTTGAATAAACTTTGAGTTGGATATTTTTGAAATATCTTGTTTAAGCTAAATGGTTCGGGTGATGATAGTTGATTTTCCTGTTGAATAATTTCTTTTAATTTCATTAGATAATCTTTTTTAGTCTCTGGATCATCTATTTTATCTATGATATCTAACAGAAATTTCTTATCTACTTCTTTTGTTATAACATTTATCTGTTTACAATTGCATAAATCATCTATCAACTCTTGAGATTCGGTTGACGAGTCGCTTGAGTTTTCTATTATATCTAAGTTATTTTCACTATTAGTTTTATTACTAGTATTACTTGTTTCTGAATCAGAAATAAGTAATTTGGTTAATTTATCTTGGATATCAGGTTGATCTTTGAATATTTCGTTAATTTTCTTTTTCATTTTGCATTCATTAGATTTATGACCTGGTCGTTTGCAATTCCAACAGACTACCTTGTCTTTAGTATTTTTAGTGTAGCGTTTATTTTTTGCATAATATGGATTATGAGGTTTCTTAAAAAATTTCCTTTTGTTATAAAAAGGTTTTGAATAACTGACTTGTTGTTTATGCTTTAAGTGTTTAACTCTAGAAGGTGGATTTAAACGTTCATAACCATATTGTTCACAGAATGAACTCATGGTTAATCCAAATTTTATTTTATCAGTTTTTTGCTTATCTTTATGATCTTGGCATATTTGTAATCCTTCCTTTTTAACAAATACAAATAATTGACCATAAGTGATGTTATTCCAAGGAATAGCATCTCCGTTTGAATAATCCTTTAATTTACTAATTACTTTTTCTGCAAAGAATGATGGTAATCCAGAGATAAACCGTTCTTTCCAGAAGGGTTGGTTACAATCATTTCTTTGAAATATGTTTACCATAAATATATCTTTATACCATTTAAAATCTCATAAGGTTAGACATCTAAGATTGGTTAATATTAATTTTTTGCTTACTAATTCTTCTTGTGGGTTACCAATGAAATGCATAGTTATAGTATACATTAATACTTCTATAGCGTTTTGGACTTCTACCTCTTCAAGGAAGCCATTCGCATCTTCTACTTGTTTAATTTCTACATGATTCAAAATAGAATCTTGAGTAATACGATCTAATGCATTATCCCACCAATATTTTAATGCTCCATTAAAACCAGCTATTAATAAAATGCATCCTTGTTTATCACTTAAGCCTTTTGCTTTATACGCAATTCCGGCTGTTCCCATTTCTTAGAATAAATTCATCATTTCATATTCTGATCTACCATCTAAATTCCACTCATATACACCTTCACCGGTATATATGTTTTGTGAGAATTTATGATGTTCTTCATATAATAAGTCTGGTGGAGTATGTTTTGGATAATATGGTTTTCTTGAATTCATAAATTTATTTCTTACTCTATTAATTTCTTGATTAGTTTCTGATTCCATTGATAGGTTATCTTCGTTATCATCTATAGTATTGATACATTTCCCTTTATCCATATTATCTAATCGTTTGGATATCGATTTGAGTATTTCATTTTCTGGAAATTTGACCTTATGGGTCATAGGTTTGAATAGAGGTTGAGTAATTGAAGAGAATGGATGTTGAATACCATTGTCTATTTTAGGTTCCAACTTAATTTCTAATTTTGCATCAATATGATCAATTTGTTTAGCTATTGTATGCAATATTTGACTTTGATAATTATTTTGTTCATAAACCAATTTAATATCTGAGGCGATAATAGGTTCTTTATCGTCTCTATTAGCTCCAGTTTTAAAAGGTTTTGCTAATATTTGCTTATCACTTGTTTTAATCTTTAAATCTTTTAATGGAGGATGAATCGATTTCGATTTTTCTCCACTAATAGATTCTCATTCTTGACTTAAACTTGTATATGTATTAATTGTTCTAAATGGATAATCAATGTTATTAGCTATTGCGTATGTTTCAAACCATATAAAGAATGGAATATTAATTCCTTTTTTATTCATACATTTATACCATTCTTCTCTATAAAATGTGGTTAATTCTTTAGAGAATGTTTTAAAATACCATAATCGTTTTTCTTGATTATCTTCTGAATAAAAGTCTTCTTTGATGTATTGTTTATCAATTTCAAATTCTTTTGAAATAACATTTATTGATTTAAAATCAGAATGAGTGGGTGATGTTGGATAAAGATCGGTTTTAGGTTCAGCAATAGGTGTAGTAAAATTAATTTTTTCTTGATTAATTGATCGTTGAATAATTTCTTCTTCTGATTCAGTACTGGCTTGACCAGACCTGAATTCAGAGAAAGAAGCTCTTGACATATATGGACTAATTCTAGGTGGTAATGGCTCTCTAAAAGATCCGAATTGTAAAAGTATTTTACCATCGGTTCTTTCTATGATTTTTGAAATACTTTTTTGTTCAAAGTTTCTAGGGGGTTGAGTAATATCAATTTGCCATTTTAATTGTTTAGGTGCGTAAGTCGCTGTTGGAGTATCTTTACTATGAACCGCTAGAATAGTGGTTTCCTCTTTTCATCTTGTAATAAACATCTAGGATTAAACTCAGATGTTGATTGCTTAAAGTATACACGGTACAATAGTAAGTATCCGTGTCTATCATTTTCAAATTTCATTTCGGGTAAATGAATATTTAAAACTAAAGTATTGAGTATGGTTGGATCATGTAAACTTACTTGATAATTTGGAGCACAATTAAAGTAAACTGCACCGTTGCATAAATTTGATTGAACGGCTCCCAATAGAGAGTCTTCAAATTTGAGTAAAGTCCTATCCCTCAATAATATAAGAATAGGAGAATCAATACCGGTTCTTGATAATGGTTTAATAGCTATTTGAATTAAACCGAAGTGAAGATAATTAAATCCTTTTTGTTTGTATTTATCTAAGGTTATTGAAGATAATAATTTAATTTCTTCAAACTCGTTTCTAAGTGAAAGGGTTTGTTCATGTTCTTTTATTGAATAAGCAGTTCTAAAATCAAAAGTACCGATTTGATAAATAATTTCTGGATTAACATGAGGTAATTGATTTTGCATAATAGATTGATTAAACGAAGTAATTTTTGACATAATTTCCCTTGAATTAATCATATGCGAAGCAGATGATCTATCTTGCTTATTTCTAAAATACTTTCTAATCGTAGATGTCATGATGACTCAATCTATATCTAGACTCATTAAGAATTTCACTAACCAAGGAATAGACTCTCAAAGCGGCTTACCAACGGTCTTACTGCCCCACGGGACTTAATGCCCGAACACCAGCTCCGAGGGTTCTAGAACTAGGGTCGTGGATCCCAAACAGACCTAGGGTTTAGACTGGGTTAACATAGAATCTAAGATTCTAAAAATGCTCCAAAAATAAAACAAGGTTTCAACTCCGCTATCGCAGATGAACTCTGGGATACTATCGACGTAACGAGAAGTGCAACACACGAGAAGTGCAAGACCACATCGATAAGTCATGAGCCACGATCAATCAAGACTCAAGTGGTTCTCTTAATTATGCTTGAAAGAAAAAAAACTTTATTTATTTCTTAAAAATAGAAATAGATTCAAACTTTGAATACAAAGGATGAAGGGAATACTAACTTGAAAACTAACGAAAAACTAAAAAAAATATTTCTTTAGCTTAAACGCTTTTAATTCTTTAAAAATCAAAACGGTTTAGATTACTTGGCTCTGAAATATAATCGTATAAAATAGGTATCGAGATACAAACGTAGGAAATACATATATACAAACAGTAATCATAGAACAATGAGGTAAAACCAGGGGTAGTTGTACTTTGATAAAACTTGGTAAGACTTGATAAAACTGGATATTTGGTTGACTTGGTTGACTTTGGGGTAAATTCGTCATTTTACTGTTTTGAGGAGTATAGCAGAATAATGAAGAGTATTTAGAATGAAACATGACAAATTAAGAGGATTGTGGATTTTGACCCAGTGGCAGTGACGCTTTTTTAGGTTTTGCTCGGGTGCAAAGATGATTGATACCGACGACGAAACGGTGCCGTTTAACGCCTTTCGAGTTTTGAAAATCGAAAGAACTTGCACAGTCCGTCGGTTTAAGCTACCTAAAACTGTAAACACTTCTCTTTACATGTCTCGAAACAGCGTGATTGTTTAGTTTTGTTATTAACAAACAACTTACCTGAAGCCTCCCTCCGTCTCTCTGCTCTCTCACACAATGGCAGATGAAGTGGCTGTCTTTGCTGAGACCAACTTGGGAACCCGAATCGTCATGACGGTTCCTCTGGATATCACATCAGCAGGTTTCAAGAGTAAGTTCAAAAAGAAAAACCCTTTTTATGGTTCCTGTTGAAACTTCCTCTTTCGATCGTGTTTTCCGTAGGTAGAAAAGTTTTCTTCTTTCTCTGTTTTGTCAGTTAACTCTTGTTTTGTCAATTTTTGAACTTAGCGATAGATGGGATTCTTTGATTGATCTTTTTCTGAATCGTTGTCCTATGATGGTTTTGGACCGTCAGGAAACTGATATGCATGCCCATTTTGAGATGAAGGGAGATCTCTATCTTTTTTCTTTTTCTTTTTGATAGGTAAATATGAAATCTTTGCTGAATATTACAGATAAATCGGTCAAGTTATGTTGTGAATCCAACAGGTTATGATTCCTGTGGTGAGCACTAAAACAAGTGTTGTTCTCTAACTGTCTTGTGCATCATCTAATACTGCATCATTGGTGTTTGATTTCTTTGATGCTCTATCTGTTGTTACACACTTGAAGACCTGCACAGTGCCTTTCTCAGTTCTTGTGAATGTGTGTCATTGTTAATATGTTTCTTCACGACATCTTGAGATGAGATTGCACAATGCACATGCATTGTTTTCTTTTCTTTTTCTCCTTTTGCCTTTAAATTGAAGCTTGATGATCTTTATTTTCTGATACACCATTTTAAGGCTTTGATTGATTCCTTTGATTGGTATTATTGGGTTTGAGTAATTACTTAAGCCAAACCTTGGAGGCGTTGGTAATGGTTTTCAATGGACTGTTGTATGTTACTTTTAAGCCAAACTTTAGTTACTTTTCAATTGACGATTCGTTTTTTCCTGAATCTTTTAATGTGTGCGGTCTTATTCTGTTTTATGTTGTATCTGTTGGCGGTGTTAACCATTCTTTGATTCATTTCTACCAGCCTCCCAAAATCAAATCTTTCAACAAGAACCCCTTGCATGTTTTCGCTGGGAATTCGACAAGGTACCTTAAATCCAGTTTGTGATGCTGTTTCTTTTTATTCTGTCTACTCTCGTTTTGATTTATGGCTGTTTGTCCTTTATACAGAGTGACTTCCATCACTTGGTAGACCTCTTCAATCATTTTGACACTTATTTTGAGAAGCACGTAAAAGGAAGGATCTGCATATTGAGGAAAATTTTGTGGAATGTGGTCCTTCTTTCCCAAATGATGCTGTTCTGCAAATTCTCCGAGTTATCAGACTTGTCTTAGAGAATTGCACAAACAAACATTTTTATAGTTCTTATGAGGAAGAGGAAGAAGGTCTTGGCTTGACATCATGTGCCACAGAAAACAGTTGTGACCAGGTTTCTCACCAGCTAGGCTGTACTCTTCATTTTGAGTTTTATGCTTCTAATGAATTATCAAGTGAGCTTCCTGGCGGTTTACAAGTTATACATGTACCTGATGTCAGCATGCGTGCAGAGTCTGACCAGGAACTTCTGAACAAATTAGTCATTGATCATAATGTTCCTCCCAGTTTAAGATTCGCGTTGTTGACCAGATTGAGATTTGCGAGGGCGTTCTCATCTTTGTCTACCCGGCAACAGTATACATGCATTCGCTTATATGCTTTCATTGTTTTGGTTCAAGCAAGTGGTGACACCGAGTATGTTGTTTCTTTCTTTAATGGAGAACCCGAGTTTGTAAATGAGTTAGTTACACTGGTAAGCTATGAGGATACTGTTCCAGAGAAAGTAAGGATCCTATGCTTGCTTTCCTTGGTTGCACTATCGCAAGATCAAACTCAGCAGCCAATTGTTTTAACTGCACTCACCTCCGGTGGGCATCGTGGTTTGCTGTCTGGCCTAATGCAGATATCGATTGATTCTGTCTGTAATACTTCTAAGTGGTCTCTGGCTTTTGCGGAAGCCTTGTTATCCCTTGTTACAGTCCTGGTTTCATCATTGTCTGGATGTTCAGCCATGCGAGAAGCTGGTCTTATTCCGACCCTAGTGCCTCTCATCAAAGATACAGATCCCCAGCACTTGCATTTGGTCAGTACCGCTGTGCATATATTAGAAGCCTTCATGGATTACAGCAATCCAGCTGCTGCTTTGTTCAGAGATTTGGGTGGCTTAGATGATACTATCTTTCGGTTGAAGCTGGAAGTCTCTCGTACTGAAGACGATGTAAAAGAAAAAAAATTGCAGTTCAGATAGTAATGGGAGGGATGCACATGTTCTTGGTGGTTCTCTTAATCGGCCTGATACTGAACAGCTTCCATATTCTGAAGCATTAATTTCGTATCACAGGAAATTGTTGTTAAAAGCCTTGTTACGTGCAATATCTCTTGGAACATATGCTCCTGGTAACACTAACCTCTATGGTTCTGAGGAGAGCTTGCTGCCTGAATGCTTATGCATTATCTTCTGGGGAGCAAAAGATTTCGGTGGTGGAATATTCTCTCTTGCTGCCACTGTCATGAGTGACCTCATTCATAAAGATCCCACTTGTTTCAATGCTTTAGAGTTTAGACTCGGCTGGTTTAACTTCTGCCTTTCTTGATGCTATATCTGATGAGGTCATCTGCTCTGCAGAAGCCATAACATGCATTCCGCAGTGTCTGGCTGCTCTGTGCCTCAACAATAGTGGTCTTCAAGCTGTAAAGGACCGAAACGCATTGAAGTGTTTTGTTAGAATATTTACTTCTCCGTCTTATTTGCGGGCTCTTACTGGCGATACACCTGGTTCTTTGTCAAGTGGGCTTGATGAACTCTTAAGACACCAATCTTCGTCGCGCACTTATGGAGTTGATATGTTCATTGACATCCTGAATTCCATGTTGATTATTGGATCTGGGATGCAGGCCACCACTTCTGTCTCAGCAGATGAGTCTACTGATGCTGCTCCTGTTCCTATGGAAATTGACGCAGATGAGAAGAGTTTAGGGGTTTCGGATGAGGCGGAACCATCTTCTGATACTTCTCCAGCAAACATTGAGTTGTTTCTTCCAGATTGTGTGTGTAATGTTGCTCGTCTCTTTGAAACAGTTCTTCAGAATGCAGAAGTATGTTCCTTGTTTGTTGAGAAGAAAGGAATTGATGCTGTTTTGCAGCTATTCTCTTTACCTCTTATGCCTCTGTCAACCTCTCTTGGTCAAAGTCTTTCTGTCGCTTTTAAGAACTTCTCCCCTCAAGCATTCGGCTGGTCTAGCCCGGATAGTGTGCTCCTACTTAAGAGAACATCTGAAGAGTACACATGAGCTTTTGGTTTCCATTGAAGGTACTCAGCTTCTTAAATTAGAGTCTGCGGTCCAGATGAAGATTTTGATATCTCTTTCCTGCCTAGAAGGCATCTTGTCCCTTTCCAACTTTTTGTTGAAAAGAAGAGCTTCAGTTATCTCGGAATTGAGTGCTGCTGATGCTGATGTACTGAAAGAACTTGGTCTAGCGTACAAGCAAATGATTTGGCAGATGGCTTTGTGTAGTGATACCAAGGAAGATGAAAAAAAGAGTGTTGATCGACAACATGATAATTCAGTTTCAGCATCATCTAGTACTGTTGAAAGAGAGAGTGATGAGGATTCAAGCAATGCTTCAGCAGTTAGATACACTAACCATGTATCCATTAGAAGCAGTAGCTCTCAGTCCATTTGGCATGGGGATCGTGAATTTCTGTCTGTAGTACGTCCTGGTGAAGGTATCAATGGTCGTACACGACATGCAATAGCCCGAATGAGGGGTGGGAGAACTTGTCGACACCTGGAGTCTTTTAATTTTGATTCTGAGATTCCACTTGATCTAGCAGAAACGTCATCTTCCCATGAGCTGAAAAAGAAAAGCACTGAAGTTCTCATTGTTGAAATTTAAAACAAGTTGAATTGTACACTACGTCTTTTTTTCACCGCCCTTGTGAAAGGATTCACCTCTGCTAATCGTCGCAGAATTGATGCAGCACCATTGAGTTCAGCATCGAAAACGCTTGGTACTGCCCTAGCTACAAGTATTTCTAGAAGCTCTTAACTTCCAGGGGTATGATGTCTCTCTGTCAGTAAAGTGCCGGTACCTTGAAAAAGTGGTAGATGACATCACTTCCCTGACATTTGATACTCGAAGGAGGGTCTGTTTTACAGCTATGGTGAATAGTTTTTATGTCCATGGAACATTTAAGGAACTTCTCACCACATTTGAAGCTACAAGCCAGTTGCTTTGAACATTGCCGTTTTCTATTCTTGCATCTGGTACTGAGAATTAAAAGCCAGGTGAAAGGAACATATGAACCTATGGTCTCACAGTACGTGGCTGGTAGATACTCTGCAAAACTATTACCGGGCACTGGACTATTTTGTTAACTCTACATTTCTTTTATCTCCAGCCTCCCACTTCTCAGACGCAGCTTCTTGTCCAGCAACCTTCAATTGGTTTGTCGATCGGACTTTAAAGAAATCAGCAAGAATACTAGAATCCAAACAAAAATGGGACCAGAAGTAAATACGAGATACTGTAATAGGTACCAGTAATAATAACTCAGGTGCATCAAACATACCTACTAAAATTGGGTGGCAGCACTGTTATCCTACAAAAACTATATTGTAGACAAGGAATGGATCAACAATCTGATTGGTTCAATATGTTGACCTTAAAATACTCATTTCAGTGCTTAGTAAGATGAAGTAAAAGCATTGCTGCATATGACAAAGATTGCATGCAGAATGAATAGAAGATAAATCAGATGTGTAAGAGAAATTGTAGTCATCTTACATTTTAAATGATTTCATCTATTCAAAAAACCACACTTGTTAAGCATTCAATATATCTACATACCATATATAACTATGTTAAGATTTGCAATTGTCTGCTTTCATGTATCTGATAGGATCGAAAGTGACCTCTAAGCAACAGAAAAAAAAGATTGCACCCCATACACCAGAAAAGAAAAAAAAATTGCACCATACACCAGCAAGCTCCAATACATCCAAGCATGCACAGCTATATCCACTACCTCAACATCAAGTCTACAGGAGTAACAATTGAATATTTAGCTAACATACATCCCCAACAATGGTATTGTATGTAAGACTGAGTGGGTTTCTGAGATAACTTCCTGCATAAAAAAAGCTTTGTATCATCTCGGCGAGACCATAGACATCACCGATCAGTGCATAAGCGTCAAGGACCTAAAGTATGAGCACATAAGCAAGTTAACTCCTTGCCACTGAACCAAATTTCTAATTCGCCGACTAAACTGAAGGCCCACAATTCAATCCTTTTGAGTTTAAATCTGAAAGGAGAGAGCTATACAGATATAACATGAGAATGAGCTGGCTTACTAACCATTAAATATCTAGCTTCTTTGAACTCCTGGCAAACGCCCAACAAAAGTGAATCCAGCTTATGAAGAGTTCTTCATAACCATACCTTGAAAAGAGTATGAGAAGCTCAACCGACTGACAATAGAAAATTATGAAGACAATCATGAATAACCCATAACTACCTCAACACCACAGGACATCTCTTGGATTGCTGAGAAGTGAGAACTCAGATAGACTGTCAAGCAGCTGCAAATACTCAGATAGAACTTGAAATGCCTACATAATATGGAATACATTTCCCGGCCTCTTGTGAGTTTTCATAGTCTAATATCATCATAATTCTTATAAGAGAACCAAGGAAGTATACAGAAGAGGCGAAAGTAAACTAACAACCTTGCAATAGTTTCCTTCTTCATCAAGGTCTTTGAGACTTGAATGCATTACTCTTGCATGGCGACGATCGGTTAATATAGGAAACATGTCCTGCAAGCAGAGTAATTTAAACAGTCATGCAATTCTAATTATGTGGTATCCAGAGAAGAAAAGGGCATGATAGAAAAAAAATCTTCACAATTAGATATTAAAATAGCAGGTATTAGCTGGGGCAATACAATAGTACAAGAGAGGGAGTAAGGGATGGGTCAAGTAAGTAAAGCACGCATAGGAGTAAAGAGAGCTTCCCCTGCCTTCCTCGCACACGCATCTAAGATATAAAGGTACCCCGTGGTACGGTTTTGAAGCCGAGCCTTTCCAGCAATGGGGCTTAGGGACCGATATGATGATTGGTTTAGGTAGAGCGGCCGGAAAGATCTTTTCGAGCTTTTATCTGTTTACATAAAAAGGCATAGGACTCCCTACTTGCAAGAGTGCCAGACGTAGCCTTGTGCCTGGCCATTGGTGGTGCTTCCGCATTCTTCCAAAGGACCTCTTATCTAAGAAAGTACTTCCACGTAGAAAATCTCCTATCAGTATTCAGTATATTACACAATAAATTTGTACATAAACTTTTGAGCATGTTAATGGGAGTTTCAGCAGGAAACTATAAAGCATGGAAAAATTTTAAAGTAAACAGATTGAAGAAACGATCAGTGGAGGCTAGATGTGTGGAACAAATAGAGAAGCCTACCAGAAGAGCTTGTTTCTTTTTGGAATTAGTGTATACAATAAGATCTCTTGAAGCCTCATTCATAGATGAAGTCAAATTTCGTCTTCCATTCTGGCAATAACACACAAAAACGGCCAAAACCAAGGTCAAATCAGTAACAGGCAAAATAGAAAATGAAACAGCTGTTTTGTTTTTGTAAATTTAGGATGAGAAATCCTTACCTTACAGATGACATTTGCAATCTTCAAATCTTTTCTCAATTCTCTAATCATATTCTATTACCCATTACTTCATGATGCTCCATAACATGGTGAGAGTCGTGAGACAGATTCTCTGCCACTCTATCAAGCTGTACCAACCTCAGGGTGGCCTACACAGTAGACAAACCTTTTAAACTTAATAAATAAAACGTTCATCGGCATTCTTATTCTTTCAGGATAGACGCATCATATGTCACCAGTCAATATTGGTAATAGAAAAAAATCATGCTAAAATTAGTACCTGCTTCTCAAAATAAGCTAGCTCACTTTGATCATCTGGCACTCTCCAAAACATGCCTTACTGGATCAGAATCCTAGATGAGAACCAAAAATGAAATAACCCCGATGAAAGGATATCTCCCAATATCACCCAAAAAACAAGATAAACCAGAACAGAAATTGATGGATGCACACACTTGTTCATAGAATCCCTCTTCAAGCTCTTCAACTTCTCGAGGAGGAGGTATGTTTCCATATATTAAGCTGAGCTAGAAGATATACTTAATCTCTGATCAGAAGGAAGTTCAGCCAAATCAGCTGCAGCTGCAGCGCGTGCCGGAATCTACACATATGGGATTATGAGAAACTCTTTTATCTTCAAACAAATTCAATTTGATTTGATCCTATAAATCAAAGAGAGAGTAGAGGGAAAGTTAAAACAAGTTACTAGGGCGATTGGAGGAAGAAGCAGAAGGTAAGAGTCCAAGCGATGTAGCGGAATTAACAGAGCTGAGTAATTTTTCGCCAACCTTAGACAAACGGGAAAGATCCCAGACTAGAGATTCTCCGAGAATCTGAAGAATGGGGAAAATCAGTGTGACTTCAAAAAAAAAAAAAAAAAACCCTTCTTGATTGATTTTCCCCCAAATGGTCGAATGACCTACATGTACTGTTTGTGCTAGTACAAACCAACAGATTGGTTAACATAAATTGAGAGAAGACTTAAACCGGAATGAGATTGCAATCGTACATAATTTTATGTTTATTCATAAACGTTAATTGCTTTCAATTATATCTTATTTTCCATTTAAAAAATTATCTTAATATTAGTTTAGAAATTTTCCTTAATTCTAAGATAGTGATCTCTATCCATATGTAACACAGAATATCATTTATATGTAAAATTCTGAGTCAGTTCATCGTCTAAAACCATAATTAAACCCATAGCTTTGTTCACAACGACAAACTAGTCCTAAGAGAAAAATTATGGCCGAATCATTCAGCCAACCCAAAAAAAAAAAGTGACCATCAGCAGTAGTACATAACGTTCTTGACGTTTTCTTTGACTGCCGGAAGATGCGAATCAACTGCGTCCGTGCTTGTACTCATGTAGTAACGAGCTCTATATGCAGCCAAGTGTGCATAGTAAACTGGTGGCACGAGTGAGACAGATTGTGGGCACCTCGCATACCTGCTTTTCGATTGAGACAGATTAATTATTTTTTTTGAGAAAATCAATGTCTTTATATAACAACTTATTTGTATTATTAACATGTCAAAAAAGTTGTTTGTTTCTTACGTGTAACAAAGGCTGTTGGTGAGCGTTTGCAAGTCATTAGCAGAAAAGTTGTTCTCGTCATAGAGCACACAGTAATGAGCAGGCCGACTTGTTCCCTGAACCATTCAGAAAGAAACATTTATAATTCTGAATAGACTACGAATTTTTTTAATTTGGTTGGAGAAATTCTAGATACCTGATAACAAGCATGGCTCGTCAAAAAGAAGTCAATGTCTGTCGGGTGACAGATGCATGTGTCAACGACAGTACCTAAAGAAGAAACGTAAATATGTTGAGATCGTCTGAAAGAAATTTAAAGTAAATTGATAACGAGCAGCAGATTGTGGGAAACCTGGAAGAATATTGCCACTGGTTCCAACAGGAAAAAAGCGAGTGTGGTGTCGTTTCTGGACAACCACGAAAGTGACACCTGGATGATAACCCTCAGAGATAAGTGAACACGCCTCGCGTATAGCAACCACCTCAGAAAGCAGCACTTCCTTAAACTGCCCATCACTAACTCCGTCGCTAAAACAATTATTATTTCCATTAAAAAAATTTAAATATTAGTTATGTCTTATACGAAAATAATTATATATATATTTGGAATGGACACCATACATATGATATACAGATGACCGTGTCTCAGATATGTTGTGGAGTTTTGACGGATTTACAGAAAAAATGGGGTTTTACTAATGAACGTAAGAAACTATATATATATATATTTTTCAAAATATATATATTTCTTTAAAATATATATATATATATATATATATATCTTTCAGAAAAAACTACAAAAATATATTTTAAATAGCCACAGTGCGAAAACATAAGTGAGTTCATAAAAAAATATATTTCCTTTTGTATAAAATCTGTCTTTCAATTTTTTTAATTTTTAATCATTTCGAGACTAGTTGCCAATGTTTCTGTACTATGTTTTCTTTAACAATTTTTTTAAAAATATATATATATATATATATGTAGCATGTTTTAGGTATTGTCCCGGATTATAAACAAAACACCATGAATATCAATGATATAAATCATTGCTAGTAATATTTTAAAATAAAGCAAGATAAATATATAATTTAATTAATTGGACTTATCGTCATATTCAAGCAATTTTTTTAATAAGTAAAAACCCACCGACTTACCGAAAGAATATGATCGTATCAGGATATTCAGCATTAGCCTCCATGAATCTTTGTAAATGTTCCCTGGATTCAGAAAAACAATGATCATTTTTTTTTTATGATTCTGAAATACCAATGAGAAAAGAATGTAGATATATTATGTTCTTACCTTATCAGGTTTTGAAGGTCCTCTATGATTTCTTGGTTAGGAGCCTGAGCAGAAACCAATGCTCGGTAATTGGTTATCTGAGGCCAGTCCATAGAAGCAACAACCTGTACGTAATAAAAAAAATAGTGATTAACTTATTAATAAGATGGAATTAAAATCAGTACTTACAGAAGCAATAGAAGGACTCTGCTCGTCTTTATCTGGGTGAGTCACATCAGCACCAAAAATTATAGTCGGACGGTCTTTTTTAGTAACAAGGGGGATTCTTCTACTAATAGCATCATCAAGAACTGTATTCCGTCCCCCAGCCTGTAATACAAATAATTAACCCATACTTTACAGCATCAATTTGAAGGATAAAACAATAAAACATACATAGATGACAAACCTTGATATTAATCTTCAACGCAACATAGTCCATATACCGCTGGTCCAGTTTAAAAGCTTTTATTGGTTGGCAACACTGGGAGACAATCCCTAATTCGGTCTCACAAATCCTTTTAATCATTCCTGCAAACAGAGAAGGACTCCAAGAAACTACATTGTCAGAAATTATTTACATCACCTAATACTAACCATTTGCACTAACATACCATAGGAGGGTCCAGTCACATCTGGCAACATTACGATCAACAGTTGGAGACCAGTTACCCTTTTGTGAATACTCCGCAGTGCCTCCTCAATTCTTTCAGGTTCAGGCGAGCAAGACATGAGCGGAATAACAGAGTGTCGATTAAATTGCATACCTTT